>JACYFF010003369.1:86353026-86419672 GCA_017589665.1 Selenicereus undatus | reverse complement strand
TTGGAACCGGGTCCTAGAATTTGGAACCGGTCCCGGACCCAGTTGGAACCGGGTCCTAGAATTTGGACCCAGTCCCGGACCTGGTCGGAACCGGGTCCAGTTTCGCGTACCCAATTCCTAAATAATTTTTTTTGTTTTCATTTTACCCCTAATTAAATAGAGAGTGAGGGATTGAAAAAAGTTGGGCCGGGACCAAGTCCGGTTCCAGGTACCCAGTTCCTAAATAATTTTTTTTGTTTTCGTTTTACCCCTAATTAAATAGAGAGTGAGGGATTGAAAAAAGTTAAGAACTCATATCTGAAGCCAAAGATCTAAAAACCAAATTATAAGGCTAAATTAACTACGAAATGAGCAGTAAATTCACGTAATTTAAAATAAACTCAGAGAATTAGAGACAATATTAATTAGAAACCCACAAATCAAGATTACAAAACGAACGAGAGATCTAGAAATTATTTTAATTCACTTGAAATATAGAGAGAAAGAGAGGGAAACCATCAAAATAATATAAAAACAAACATGTCAACAAGGCCTATAAGGAGAAGAGTTAAAGCTTGAGTGAAGAAATCCATGGAGGTCGAGATGCATAAAGAGTAAGTTGAAGATAAATTGAAAGCAAAAAAGACATAGGGTTACATTGGGGTAGTTTGGAGTTGGATTTTGGTACAAAACACACATCACTTGAAGAATAAGGGTTTACTTTTTATATTTTTTTTACCAAAATTCTTAAATTTTGACCTAGTACCGGGTCCTAGGTCCAGGTCCAAATTTTCAGGACCCAATACCAGACTTGGTTATAACCGGGTCCTAAATTTTGGAACCAGTCCCAGAACCGATTTAACCGGGTCCAGGTCCATACCCGCCGGGTCCAAACCGGTTCTGGGTCCAGAACCTGGTACCCGGTTATTTTGCTCACCCCTATTTATTCGAAGGTGCCAGCACATAGAAGTACAATATTGTAGGCAGGGACAGAAGCAACTTAGAGCATATAAAATTAGACACCACAAGCCCACGACAAATAATTCAGACTTGATTGAGCCATATAAATGAGGGGGAGCTTTGGAGCAACGGTAAAGTTGTCTCCGTGTGACCAAAAGGTCACGGGTTCGAGCCGTGGAATCAGCCACTGACAAAGTCAAGTTAGGCTACCTACAATTCACCCTTTGGGGTGCGGCCCTTCTCCGACCCTACGTGAAAGCGGGATGCTTGTGCACCAGGCTGCCCTTTATTGAGCCATATAAATAATTCAGACTTGCTTGGTAGGACAAGTAACAATAAGTATAACAGGCTCAGACATATTCCTTGCAGGGATTAAACCAACAAATATATATCTCATAACTAAACCAATATATTGAACCAAACCAAAGAGAGACACCAACGGAATATTACAGTCAAGCATTAGAACAACAAAATTCAGAATGAAGCTCAAAGCAAGACAAACTGACCTTTGTAATCTTCAAGATTGAATAGAGCAGAGAACTGATCATTCTGTGCCTGAAAATAAGGTGGTGTGGTTTGAATCAGGAAAAAGTACACAAAATTGACCTTTTCAAGACAATGACGAGCTTGACCGGCTTGAGACCACCCATTCTAGATCCCAAATACACCCAATGCCAAATAACAGCCAAAAAGCACAAGCCAGAAAACACAAAAGTTGTAGCACAGTTGAACAGTCTATACACTCGCCCCACAATATATATATACATGTGTGTGTGTGTGTGTGTTAGTGTATATATATGTATGTATGTGTGTGTGTGTGTGCGTGTGTGTGCATCTGTGTGCGCACGTGTGTATATATGGGGGAGTCCAAGTGGAACTCTAAAGGCAGATAAAAAGACAGGTTTCCATTGAAGTCTCTGATACCACCCAAGGTTTTCCAATTGCACTAGTAGACACCTTGAAAAAAAAATATGCGGACAGGAACCTATCGACCTACATTACCGAATTTAGATCATAAGAATGAGCCTATGGACATTCGAGCTTTGACAGCAAAATGTGATTATTGATGAAATCAGGGGTCAACTTGAATCCTTCATAGCAGAAAGCTCAACATTTTATTTGCCAACCAAAAAATGGGGCAGACCAAAAGTACATATACCAACTTTAGCGTACGAGAGAGAAACAACAGGAAGAACCTTTCAGACTTCAACCATCATCCATAACAAGCTCTTGTTGCAAGTTTACACAGAACAAAGAAGTGTGCTCAACATATTTCGAGACCAGATATAATTCCGTGAAGGTAATAAATACAATGATGTCATCCCAATTCCCTAGATTCCAAGCAACAACCCATGTATTTCTTTTCAACCACTAAAGCTTGCATACACCATTTCATCTATGTTACTCAGACTCAGCCGTACCCATGTTGAAGTGTCAGAGTATCCGACAAATCATGTTGGTCTCGGCAACTTTTTCAGAAATTTTGTACATTTTTTGTCTAAAATGAAGGATCAAGTGCAACCCATGTCGGAGTATCGAGTGTCCAAAATGGGTACTTGAGGAAAAATGAAGAATCCAAGTAACATAGCATTTTACAGCTAGCAATGCAGCGCTACTCTAGACAAAGAAACGAACTGACTGACTTGCAGTTACCATCTCCATTTAGTCAAATGAAACGAGACACCACCAAGTTAGGGATAGGATACATGGAACCAAAACAGGGCCAATCCCACTACAAAACCCTTCTTTCCGATGCCTCATGCAATTGATCTAATGACAACAGGAGCAACGACTAATAGGAAACTATTCATGCTCAAATGACAGAAAGAAGGCGGCAAATTGTATATATATGTAATTTTGTTACTGAACATGTGGTGCTGACTCAAGGCTGCTTAGGTAAAGCCTAAATGCTGAATTGGGAAGTCACCATTTTCCCAACCAAGATAAGTCATCACTTGCAACTTTTGCAAGTCAATAAAATAGCACAGGTTTAGACTTCAAAACTAGCTTGCTTAATGAAGAAAAAGTTTTGAGTGCATGGCATCAAGAGACATTTCATCCGCGGAGAAATAGCTGTGGCTTTTCCTGCATGAAATCCCAGTTCCTTTGAGGACAAGCTAAGCTATAAGGAGTGGGTTATTGCTTTCACTAAGACAGATGATACAGCTATATGCTATCAGTCTATCTGATACACAAACTCTAGAAAATTCATCTTCCGCCCCCTCCCCAGTAGCTTATAATAAATTTAAAATGGGTGACATAATATATCTTTGCGGAGAAATTCAGCAGAGGATATTCCACTGTAATTGTCAAAATGTATATTGATTGACTTCATCAGGTCGATTACAACTGGATATTCAATTTGGAGAAATCCACCATGGAATAAAAACTTAGGATTCGAAAAAGGCCAGTAAATTACTGTGCTGCTTCACAGTTGAAAATTTTCTAATTTCCAATACCAGTTCATCTGACCGTGGTTACCTGCACAGAGATTAACTAGACTTTTGCATTGTTTTCTAATTGCTTTTGCAAGGATGGTTTATACTCCAATTACCAATACGTACTCTAATGAAAAGAAGTAAAAAATCTTAAAAGAGAAAAAAGAAGAAAAACAGAAAGATACATCTGAGTGAAAACTTATAGCACAAAAAAGACTAAAGAGAGAGAACCTGGATCTGCATCAACAGCTGCTCTTGTGCCTCAATGTTCTGAGATATCTCCTTGCATACATTGTCATATTTAGCTATTTCCTTCTTAAAGAGATCCTCATAAGATCCAGTAGACGTCATTAGCTTTGGTAGTATGTCGTCCTAGCAAATAACATACTCATGTCATCCAAGTGAAATATAGCTCAATAGAGTATTCCAATAGAACATCCCATTATGCTATGCCATTTTGACCACTCGATCGTACTAATAAGCCAAATAGAAATTTCAGTAATGACATGTCAGTCCCAATACTACTGCAAATTTACAGTGCTTATGTTCTACTGTAATGCCTGGCCCTCAACCCCTGCAGCATATCATACAAAAAGTACTAGTAGAAGGAATTAAAAACAACTACTCTAACTCTTCGCGCCATCTTAAAGTGCTGTTGCTCACCTAAATCACTCCATAAAGAAATAATAGTCACAGAAAGGAAGTGAATGCCATTAACAGTTCCAGTTCTCAAAGCAGCCATCACACAAGACTCTAAGGAAAAATAATAATACCAGAGGAGAGCTGAAAAACAGAAGCATAGCAGAAAGCCAGAAAGAGGCAATTTTAGAATGGAATCAGAATTGGATTGCCACATTTCCCCTGTCAGTGCCTAGGGCCCAGGGTTGTCAACATCAATTATTATCTTTGCAGGAGGACGACAATGATTGCAAAGACCGATAAATCATATGAATGACAAAGGCACATGCACCTTTCTTCTCATTTCTTTAAGCATGTCTTCAAGACCTGCACGTTGAGCTCCAAGAGTCTCCAATTGCCTCTGCAGAAATGCACAGATACACATGAACATGTTAAAAGTAAAATAGAGTTTTTGCCCCATAGACCATGCACAATCCTTAGTTCACTTGCAACAAGACAATTTAGAAACATAGATCTCTTACAAAAATCTATAAAATAATTTAATTAAAAAAAACATAGGAAAAGGAATAGTGAATGGGTACAATTCACCATCACTCATCATCTATCTGCAAGAGTTCAGGCAAGTACGAAAATTTGCAGCACCGATAATAAAGAGCACATATTTTTGAGGATTTACCTCTCCCCTGTGAACAGGGGGGTAGCTTGTTATTAGCTGGAAGACCATAGCCAAAGAGAGACACAACTACAGGTTAAATCCACTCACATGCATTCAATGCATCAAAAAAACAAACATATTCAGAAAAATCATGGAACTTTACCAGACTCTGCTTCAAGGCTCCAAGTATTGCATCTTCGGTAGCATCCATGGACATAATTGGCTTCGAAAGGGTTGGAAGCGCAGACTCAATCTGATGAAGAATGACAAGCAGGGAAAATAATTAATTATTAAAAAAAATTAAGTTGTGGGCTCAAACCTGCAATTATAAAGTACAAACTTCCCTTCCCTCATCCTTGGCCGAAAAGGAAAGGATTGCAACCCAAATTAGCAAATTAAATACCATATGGAAACTTTAGTCAACATCAACTCAAAAATGATTGCATAATAATGCTTCAGTAGTTCGGCTATGAAATTTAAACGCTTAAAACTAAGCCTCATGCCAAGTTTTGGACACCACAAGGTGGTTGAGAAATTTTCAGTCACATATCGAATGGTTACATAATAATGCCTCGGTAGATCGGCTATGAAATTGAAAAGCTTAAAACTAAGCCTCATGCCATTTTTCGGTGACCACAAGGGGTAAAGAAAATTTTGATTCACATAGAGCGATTGAAGTAGATAACAAATGCAATCAACATGCAAAATTTCCAATGATTGACACAAGATGAGTACATATTGACCATATTGAAGAACTATTTGAGGTGGTGTTGGTAGGAAATGTAAAAACAATAGAAAATGAAGAATGAAAAAGCAATTTCCACAAAGATAATAGACTTTAAGCTTTCACATCATATCCAATGTCCTTCTCTCTTTTTCACCCTTTTATTCTTCCTATGGACAATAAATGTCTTTTTGGCACGATCGTTGGTGTAATGAGAGTCCTCTACGAGATCTCTTCCCTTCTTTTTATGTGCTTGCTGTGAATAGAAATGCTACTTGTGCGGATTATTGTCAACGTGGGCCTGACACTATTGTGTGGTAACCAGTTTTCATCTGCAATACTTTGGTTGATGACACTATTCTTGCCACCTTTCGGAGCAAGTTGAATGAGATTACACCGCAGGATTCACCTGATGTGGTTACTTGAGATCTCAACTCTAAAGGAGTTTTCACTGTCAAATCTTATTATTTAAAGCTCCTCTCTTATTCTGTCTTCGCTACAGAGTTTGGTTATTTGAGACAGTTCCCTTGGAAAATTATTTGAAAGACTTTAGCTCCCTTAAAGGTGTCAGTTTTTCCGTAAGAAGGTTCGCATGGTAGTATTTTGACATGTGATAATCTACAAAATAAGGGAATTATCTTCATAAATAGATCCTCTATGAGCAAAGAGGATTTGGAGTATCCTGATCACCTACTATTGCATTGTCAATTTGCAAGGGCTCTGAGAGTTATCCTACAGTTGCTTGGGGGTTTCTCATTTTGATTTTGTGAGGAATCATCTTTTGGCTTGAGATGGTGCATTTGTTAGGAAAGTTAAAGAGAAAAGTATCTTATTGATCCCACATGCGATTTTTTGGACTATTTGGCGAGAGAGAAACAAAAGAGTCTTTGAAGGAAAGCAGACGCCTCTTCAACGGATCAAAGATATTATTATCAAGACTCTTTTTTTCTAGGATAGTGGAAACTTTTGCCAATCTTCTTTTGATGTAATTGATTTTGTGGATAGGTTCCATCTTGGGTGTACATAACCCTTTTGTAGGATTAGGATGCCTGCTTGCATCCATCCTTTTGTTCATATTTTATTTAGATATATTTTACTGTTTTCCCATATTAAAAAATGGACAATAAATGTCTCTCACACAAATATGCTGACCACAAAACATATCGAGGCCAAAAGACCAGGTAATCCCAGCCCCCCATAGATGCCACAACAACATTCTTGCAAGTGTATTTCATAAATTATAATATGGCCAACCATGTTGGTTTTTCCCAATACTTCTTTTTTCCCTCCTTTGTTTGATAAGGATTAAGGAAAAACTATGAAAAAACAAACAAAACAAAAAACAAAAGAATCAGATGCTACATATATGAATCCTTATGATGGTTTCTCCTAGGACCCTATCTTGGCATAAGGTTGAAAATCTCTGACATTAAATTCTCCGACTTCTTAACAACCAAAAGATAGGAAATCCGACAGCCAATTAGGCATTCAATAGCAATGGACACCAACTTAAGACACAAAAAGGACCTCAGGCAACTACCAAATCACACACTCGGACATAATCCATTGCAATAGGCAAGACAAACATTGACAAAGCTGGATATTAGAATAGAAGCCTACCGGACGACGATCAAGGATGGACATGAGTGCAGAATGATCCCTCACAGAACGCTCAATTCTAGCATCACTTTCCGCAGCTTGTTTCAGATTTGCTGCAAATCTGTTCAGCCTATCCTGCAGGTTCTTTGTAAGTGTACTAGACTGAGGCCTAGTCCATCGTGTTCCAAATTGGCTTCTAAATTGAGCATCTTCTTGCGCCTCTTTCTGCAACTGCTCCTCTGTCTGCACCAACAACTCATGATTGACCCTCTTCAGATCCCTAAGCTGCTGTAACTCAGCTTCAAGCCCTGCTGGGCCACCACTAATTTGCACTGCTTCCACATCTTCTTTAAGATTTTCTGGAAGCGACATGTTTCCTTCCAAAGCAAGTATAGAATCAGGCAAGTCCATTTCCTTGAGTCTCACTCTAGCCAGCTCACTTGCCTGTTGCAGCTTCTCAGCTTGTGTTCGGATAACATCATCAACCATTTCCGTATATCTGGAAAGAGCCTTAGCACTGCTGTCAGGAACAAGAGATTGAAACATTTTCTCTTTGCTTGCATCCAATATCTCATCCAGAGGCATCGGTTTTACCATAGAAAATGCAGGTAGGGGGGATAATGAACTGATTGACGGAACCCTTTGTAGGTAGACTCTATCATTCTCCTTCATTGCACGTTCCAAATTGTGATTAAGGCTTACCTCCAGCTTACTGGCAGCATCCAGAAGCTGTGCTGGAGCTCCTTTTGCAGATTTCTTTGCTTCAGATAAAGCACTAATGCCGCTCTTCAATCGAGCAATTTCTTCAGCAATCTCCTCTTTCTCATGAAGCTCTATACTGTACCTATAGCAAGCCTCAGCATAGAACAGAGATGCTTTGAGCTGCACATGAGCTATCCAATTCTTGTCAAAATGCACATTAAGAGGAGCAACGTTTAGTGCAGCTAAAGCTTCTTCATAAAATATCCCAACCTGTATTTTACAAAAAATTTCAAAGCACATCCACATTAGTGAGAGAGAAAATCTTACATACATAAGAACTTAACTGACAGTTAGTTAAATGTCTTTTATAAGGCCTCCATTTGCAAAACTAAACTGAAAGTCTAAAGCAGAAAAACAACAGATATTGACTTGGAAACCTAAAATACAGCACCTGGCAGGAACACCAAGCTCTCAAATAGGTCCTTCTGTGACAAGACACACATAGTTCACTAAGCAAAGAGTGCTACCATTGATGTGAAAAAAAATGGTAAGCTTCTATTTCAACGTCTGCACCAAAAAGACAAACATCGTTCTGAGTGAACTTATCAAATAGCCTTCGATGGTCTGTTCTCACATTAACCCAATTGTACAACTTATCAATCCTTGCCTAAGCCTCGGGTCAACCATTCAGGAGTATAATAAACGAGTTTCTCTGCCTCACCAGGAAGTTTGGGTATTGGTTGGTTTTGACAGGATATGAACAGTGAAGCAGGTTCAAGTTTGAGCTTTTAGTCTGAAGAAGCTAATAGTATAACTAAAGTCAATTCATCTCAATTTTGGTTCTTTCCATCATTAAATGCCATTGAACTTCTCAGAAACCAATTACCAGAGCTTCTTTTAGACCAACATCACCAGTAACCAATTGATCATGATTTTCTTAAAACCTACTCTGGTTTTCAAGGACGGAAAATCATTGCAGGGAGGAATTCCTCCACTGCCAAGGATCATACTAGAAGGAAATGAGGGCCCCGTTCCAACTAGAAAAGTTTAGAAGGCATCCACCCTCCATGCAGCTCCTAAGAAACACATTTTCTATAGTCTATCACCTGACTAGATGCTTCGAAAACTATTCTACTACTCTGTAATTCCTATTCTCAAGAACAAGAGATGAAGCACAGAACTCTTTCTCAAATATGTGAAGCAATCAATCCCTATACCAAACGACATTGTTTATATTGTTCCAATTTTATCCACACAAGCAACCCAACCCACCATGATTCTCCCTGTAAACCTCTCGTCTTTAATTCAATAGTCAATACCTTATCATCATTTTGCTGCAAATCAGTAATCAAAAACCCAAATTGAAACGAAACAGATTCATCAAAATACAATCCCAAAGCAATTAATAAAACCAAAGTCCAAATCACAAACTTTACCTGGCGGGCGATCTTGGAGCAAACACCAGGGGTACTCCCTTTAGCAATGGTGGTCTCAAAGACGCACTCCTGTGCCTGAGCCAGCATCAACCTCTCCAACATACCCGCGCACTCCACCGACAAATCAACCGTCGCCGACCCACCCCCGGCCGCCTTCACCGCCACATTATCCCTCAGATACGCAAAAACCCCCGCCGCTGTTGCAAAATTGTGTACCGCCTGCTTCCTCCCCTCCACCGTAGACCGATCAAAGGACAACCCAATCTGACTATACACCGCGCCCAAATTGAACAACACGGCGGCCTTTTCGAGATGAATATTCGTCTGCGACGATTTCTGCTTGTTCTTGAATGCATCGAACCAAGTGAATTGGATCGAATTGATGTGGTCTTTGTCCGATGAGATAGGGAATCGAGTTTCCATGAGGCATAGACACTTGAAGTACTTGATGAGAAGGTCGCGCCTCGCCGGTGGTGAATCGGAGGATTTTTCGATGTCGGAGCGAAGCTGTTTGACGGTGTCGAGATCGTCTTCGAGATTCTGAGCCTCGCGTTCGGAGTAGTGAAAGACGATGTAGTTGCGAAGAGGACGGTAGAGATCGACGGTGTTTGTCTTCTTCTCGTAGATGGCGAGCATGATGTTCGTCGAGGCCGACGACGAGGTCGCGGACGCCATTGATGATCGCTTTCGAAGGGATAGGAGGAGGAGAGAGAAAGAGAACGAATTGGAGAGGGTTATCTCGGACTAGTAGCAGTCAGCCACGAAATGGACCTTCTGGTGCTCGCCTTACTCCACCCCCAGCCCCACGACAGTTGGTTTCTTCTTCGTGAAGGGAAATAGGAGTGTCCTCGCTAGGATTATTGCAATGAAAAATAGTTTCTTGGAGTTTCACTAAACTAATGGCCTAATCTTACGCAATGGCTTTTTTTTTTTTCATTGGTATAGATTACATATGTGAAGTTAATAAATATTGATGAGTTGATATTTTTTTGGAATTATTGGTAGAAGTTGGTAAGAAATGCAATGAGTATAAAAACAAACTTATGAAAAATTAACGCCAATAATTTGAAGGTATCGAATCGAACAATCTAGCCTGAGAAAATTACAACAAATAGTCTAACCTTTGACCTTATTTTTTGTAAATAATTTGATATCAGAAATTCATATTAGAGTACAATCGAGTTAAGCTTATCCAAACTCTTTGCTAATATACTCATATAGTAACTAATATAGAAAAGATGTTTAAAAATTCTACAAATCTAGATAAACCTAACGAATGGAGACATGTAAGTTTTGCATATAGTGAGTACAAATATTGATCCGATGACGAGTGGTGTAAGCCACCAGCATACTTTGTGAATGCCAATTACTCAATTCAGATGTAACAATGTTAGGGGAAACCATGGTGGGGCTACGATGTGTGGCATAGATTGAAGATGAAAAAGTACTACCGATGATGTCAAATAGGGCATCCGTGAGCTAAGAGGCGCAAGCAATGAAAGTGGCAACGTAGTCACAAGGTGCTTAATTGGTGGTTAAGTAGCTAGAAGAATGTGATTCTGGAGCCAAACTCTTTGTGAGTGATTATCATACTACAAAAGACGGCAGAAGGCAAGTCTACAGCTGATTTCACGTTGGAGGATGTTACATCTTTAGTTTTTATATGCTTCTTTGTTGTCATGTTAAAAGAAGGGTAATACGGCGGTTCATTTAGTTGCCCGTTCGGGCTGACTGAATGATCGATTTCACTATTATAAACAACATCGCCCTTTGGACTTCCAAAAATATGAAGGATTTTTTTGTTCGATAAAAAGAAAATATGAATATTGTTTTGGGTTTTTGAAATCTAATAATCTGAACTTTGGGGGTGATGGAACTGAATAATTTTATTCTAAAAATAGCCCACGGTGTTATGAACTTTGAGGATATTTATTTTCAGTAATGTATGGTCAGTTGAGATTGTATTTTTTAAGTAATTTCAAATGATACTCTTTAAAAAATAATACAAGTATAGGAAGTGTAAAGTGTTTTGATTCATTTTGAAGTTTAAATTGCCTAAAAATACCACTTAAATGACCAATATATTATTAAAAATAAACCTTTATATAATAAATATAAAAATGAGTGAGTGGCCGAGATTCCTTCACTCTCTCATTCCAGGACTCTCATTTAATCCCGCCAAAATGGATTAAACTTTGGTTTCAATTTTAACTTTTAAAAATTATTTGTCTATAATTTATAATATACATAATGAAAATCCTTTAATAACTATCAAATAATGGCATAAGAGTGAAATGCTTGTCATGCTGTTAAAGTCTGATCTTTCTCATGTCTCCTAGCATTCATTCTCTCTCTTCCTATCTCTCATTCTCTCTCTGATGGAGACCATCCTACCCATACTCCTATTCCTCCTACCCAGCTCAAGGAAGATCCCATCAAGCTCCAAGAGGCCAAGGAATTTGCTATACTATGCAGAAAAGCCGTGACAATGCCGGAAGAACTCACGCCTAGTTCGACCACTTCATACCCGATTTTTGTCACCTGTTTTCAGCCACATGTAATGGACCAAACTTCTGATAGTTCTAACATCCTTCAGGCTTAGGAAATAAGCTTTCTCTAAAAACCAACCACACCTAAATTGGAGTTCATTTGGTTGGTCAAATTAGGCCCACAAGCACACTGTATTTTAGCCCAGGGCAGTTTGGACAGCCTTCACTATTTGGATCATAAATTTTGATCGGCTGGTCCAATTGCAGCAAATGAACATTCCTGGAAACTAGACATCCAGAGCTTTCCAACAAGCCCAAGATCATCGAATTTGGCTGAGTATTCTGAGAGATCAGTTGGGCTTGCTGCAAGTGTGAACACACTTATTGCCAAACGTGTGAACATGGTTCTTCCTCCCTCATTTCGGCCTTGGTGCATTGTTCCTCCGACAAAGCTGAGTTCCTACTTCCCTAGCAAGGCTTCAATGTGTGAATTAAGAGGTGCATGGATCCCTTTTTGCTGCTACATCTTTTTCACACCGGGAGACCTCAAGAGACACACCTTTTCACCCTTAGTGCATCCAATGTATTTTTCAGCTTTGTTTTTTCCCTCATCCCTTTTCGTGTATTTCATGCCTTTTCATGATGTAAGGCCTCTAGTATAAATAGGTCATAGGTTAAGGTTGTAAGGGACAAATTCGATTAAAGTATAAGCAATACAAATTCAGTTTTGCGTGTTCCTTGAAAGTGAGTGACAAAGCCTAGTTCTATATCTTGAGATTTGGCAACCTCAAGTGGTGTTCTAGGTTCCTAAACTCTTCTAGGTGGTGATTCAATTATGTATCCTAGAAAGAGTGAAGGAATTTGCCCCAGGATTGATTTGAGTGGCATCCTTCGGCTTATCTCAAACACAATTCTTGAACCTATCCACCTCCCATTTTCAATACAAGACTCACAAAATCCCTAGCTTGGTCATTTGGGTCCTCACTTATACATCACTCTCTATCTTTCAGACTTTTAATGGGGCTTTGTATCATGAGCATTCATTCTCTCTCTTCCTTCCCTATCCTTCTCTCTCTATCTTTTGAAGTTTTCTATTATGATTCACTGATTCAACGTTCATTCTCTCTATTCATATATCTCCTTCTCACTCTATCTTCTAGAACTTTTTTTTTGAGGTTTTGTATCATGATTTTGTTGATGGAGTTGCTATGTTGCGATGGTTTATGATAGCCTTGATAGGTGGAGGTAGGATCTCTTAATTTTTCGATTGAACTAGGTGGTTAGTGTCCCTTAGCCCTAAGTTCACAATTGGAGTTTCTGGGTTTATGATCTTTTTTTTTTGTGGAGATTTGGTCCATTTGAACTACCATTGTCATGCCTTCCCCCCACCCTCGGCTGAAATCATGGCTCTGTTTCCATCGTCTTCCATTCTTGCTCTTCATTAATGAAGGACTGGGCTACTACACCCCTTCAAACAAAGTCATTGTGGTATACAATTGAGTCCCGGCTCAGGTGAGAAGTTGAAGAATTCATCCATAGTCCGAAGTAAGATTTTGGTAATTTTTTTCCTTAATTTTGAACAATCCTTTTATGATTTCTTATGTGAGATTTCAAGATGAGAAATTCAGATCTGAAATTTCACAAATTTAGATATTCCAATCTTATATTTCCTTAATAATGCAATTTTTTTTTTAGTTTTCTGTTTTGGTGGAGCTATCAAGGTGGGAGAGGATGAGATGCTCAGCAACAAAGGCTTCAAAAGGAGGTGGGATGAGATGCACTAAGAAACGCTTCAATAGGATGCATGTTCAAATAAGTGATTAGAATCTGTACTTCAATTCTAGATAATCTCAGCATGCAAGTGGGATGAGATGCACCAATTTTCAATTCGTTTTTTCATTAATTTAGCACCAATATTCAATTCACTTTTTTTCATTAGTTTAGCACCACTATTCAAATCGTTTTTTCCATTAATTTACCATTTTCTTCTCGACAATTACTGGTGGGGGGTGTTAAATTATATACTTGATTGGTAAGCAGAAGGAAGAAAGCAAAGATGGAGAAGATGAAATGGACTCTGAGAGCCATTGTGGTCGAGAAAGATTGAAAGTTGCAGTGAGCAATTTAATTCGTAGCCAACAATTACCTGCCATTTATACACAAATTATGGATATGAGTCAGGCAAAAATGAAGCCATTGTAGACTTAATATAGTACATAAATGAAGCCAAAAATCCAGTATGAGTTAGGCAAGCATTAATTTCAAGAAAATTTGATTAGGAGCACATGATTAAATTTGATTAGAATTCATTATCATCGCCACTCTATTTGATGTTTGTCTCCACAACAGCACTAGCATCAAGGTCTGCCTCTATATCTCCTACTTGAGGTTATAATTTTTATAATTGATTCGTTAAGGTTTGGGTCATGGGTGTTGCTTATTTATTTGATGTCCATTTTAATCATGTTCTGATGTTTATGTCAAGGCCTTTACTTACCCATAATTGGTTATTACTTTCCGGTCTTAATACATTGATTTTGATCAATTATAGGATGGGATGAATTTTATTATTTTTTCCTAATCTCATTCTAATTGGGTTATCTTTTGTCTAAATCCCTTTTTTGATGTGGACTTCTCATCTTGCACAGTCAATTGAGCCAAGCTCTCTAGTGACCCGCAACCTTGAATTCATTTCTTCAATTTGTAAGGGCTGAATGCGAGGCATCACAGTTCGGTATCTAATTTAATGCCTATATTTTGAACGTCTTATAATCAACTTAAAATTATTGGTTGCATGTGATTTAATTTCACATGTACATTAATTCCTTATATTTCATCAAGAGGAAAATTGGCAACAATGGTTGGAACCAGGGGGAACTCCTGAATTTAGGTTAAGGTCATTATGCTTTGGGCGACTAATTTTGATTTTGTTGCTTGCTTTAGTGTGAATTCCATTTTTTCTTACTTTATTCTTTAACTTCTGAAAATTCAATCCACTATGGGCTTCCATTTTTTTAATGATTTCTGATCATTTGGCGTATTTGTCACCTAACTATCTCATATGGATGCCAATTCTATCATTACCTTCAATCAATGCTATAAATTTTTGATAACCTTTCCCTTTGAATTTCCTATTTATCTTTTTTTTTTACGATGGATTTTGTAGACAGATGATAATCTAATTTACAATAATGGCTCTTGCTGTAAATTGCAGATTGTACTCACCAATTGCCATATAGCTATAGGTTGATTTCTGTTTGAGGAGTGCCCAATTCTTTGTTACTCAAAGGCATTGGTTTGGTAACCTTCTCTTGCCATTCCTACATTTACCTTATCCTTGAATATGTTAGCTAATCCTCATTGAGTTGGTAATGTGTTCGCTGCCAAAAAAACAAATAAAGAAGTATAGTATAGCTAGCTAATTTAGTTAGTAGTGCTTTTATAGTTGATAGTATCATGTGAGTTCCAAACCAATTGGTATGCTCACGTGCCTTTCTTTGAAATCACCCCCCAAAACTCCCAAAGAGAGAAGATTGTTTAATTGTATGCACTTGCCTTGGTTTGTGTTCGATAGCTTTACGGTGCCAATGGTTGCCGCTGAGGAGTAGAGGTAGGAGAACCAAGTTGGCCACAACCTTATCCTTACAAGGAGTATTGCGGTTAAGTGCTTTGCGTACCTATAATTGGTAACTATTTTTTGGGTTTAGTACTTTTGTCAGATTGGGTGCTCATTTATAATTTTTTACTTTTTGTTTTGGTGGGAATTTGAACTTAATTGGTTTTTTGGGGGGTCAAATTTGGGTTTTTTTAATTTTTATTTCTCTATGTTTGCAGTTTTTTACTTTTTTTTTAGTGGGGATGTAATCAAATTATGATCTTACAACATAGTCTATATTTCTTGAATGTTAACCGTTTTTATTTGTAGTAGAATGGGTATCGAAATTTGACAAACGCAACACCCCCTACCCCTCCGCCCCCCAAAAAATGGAGTGAATTGATAGAGTGGGTAGTTGTGGGAGTTCATTAGCAAAATGTAAAAGTGAAATACACTATCAACTTTCTTTTCTTATCCCCCCCCCCTTCTTTGCTTGAGTATGACTTTTACCATGTTGCTTTAGGTAAATATTGAATGCTTATATGTATGAAGACTTATTCTTCATTTTCATATGTTTGATGTACATAGAGTCCAATCCCATTATGCACATTAACCTGAATGCTTTATTGCCTAAGATGTTTAATTTATTGTATGCATATGCATACAGTTACTATGAAGAGGAAAGGGAGGCGCCACCTGAGATGCGATGCAGAGAACAAAAGTAAAATGAATATCAGATCCAACTCCAATTGCATCATAGTCAATTAGTTATCCATAATTTTTAACCGTTAGACTTACAATGCATTTTACTTAAAATATTCTATGATGTGATGGTGTTCAATTTCTCTTATGTAAATCGGGAATGATATTATGATAGCGTGTTGAGAAAAAGACTTTCAATTATATGTTTACTTATCTATCATGTTTTCAGTTATGCTAATTAACATTTCTTTTTTGAACAATTTTATTCATTTTGTATATAGTGATTATGCTTAATATATATATACATACATATATATATATATATATATACATATATATATATATATATATATATATATATTGTCCTTTTTGTGTCTTTGATCTTCTTAAGCTTGAGTAACGGATTTTTGATTAAAAAATTGAGTAGTAAATTGTAATTCTTTTAACTATAATATTAATTATGTCTACAACAATTATCCGTTTATTATTTCGATAATATATTTACGAATTGTCTATTTGAACATGCACCGTCCAAAGCACGAGCCTAGACTAGTATCTTCAAGGTTGAGAATATTGATGATTATTTCTTGACGTCGGATTTTTGTTTTCTACCATCCCAAAGCTCAATTATTATATTCCAGAACTCTTTTTTTTTTTTAAGTAAAAAGCAGAATACGAAGCTAGAAATTTTCCTTACAAATGTAACTTTATGCTTGCATATATTCTTTTAACAAAACATAATCTTTACAGTTCACAATATGCAGGTTAGATATTGCCACTTTTTACATACGTCATTGAAATTCACCCGTTGATTTATGATGCCTGCACTAATTGCAAAAAAAGTAATCACTCTTACGTATTCGCTCTGAATGTACCTTACTGCACATGTCAATCTCCAAATTTGACACAAAAGAGGTTTGCGTACTTGATTGTCTATTGTTATGTACTTTGTTCTACTTTTCCAAATACATGTTTGTATTATTATAACCGTCCTATGCTATTTAAAATTATAGGTATATCTTCAGAGTTCTCTTGCAAGATAATACAGGTTGTAGAGAGTTTACTGTTCTTCATAAAAATGCTCGAATTCTTTTGCATACGACAACTGCCCAGTTGGATGTGTATGCATCGCAGGTATTATAGTTTTCCCTACGTATCATAGTTAACACAGTTTATTCTTTTATTATTGACTATTCTATATTAATATTTTCTACAGCCATATGGTCATCTATCGCTTTATGCGATTATAGATGATTACATAGGTCAACAATGAGTATTTGTCATAGAGCCCCATGTCACTATGAAGTAGAGGTTCCTATCGCTTTGATTGCACCAGTTCATTGAGAGGAAGAGGTTTATTACTTACGAAAGACCAATGTTAGGTACACCAGGTATATCACGTGTGAATATAAACTTCAACTCTATCATTGTCATTCAAATTATTTCTAAAACTTTATTTCCTCTGTAGGTATAAAAGGAGGAAGTGGATTCTTCGTCATTGGCGTGATAGATTGATTGCTCATTATGTTATTTAGCGTGTCTTTTATCGTAATCACTATCTACTATTTTTATCATACAATTATAGACTTTTTTCTAAGTCATGTCGTTTTTAGTTGTTCATTCCAATGGTTGTATATGAATTTGCTACCCACATATATTTTTCATTGATTATTCTATCATATTTTCTAAATTATAATATTAACTATGTCTACAATGACTATCGGTTCATTACTTGTATAGTATATGTCATGAAATGTCTATTTTAATATTTACTGTGTATAGTACGGGTCCAGGCTAGTTAAGGTAACTACAAAGTTAAGAAAATGAACCAAGGAGAAAAGGGGAAATTCAAACATTGGACAACGCTTATACGGTATGCAGGAGTTGATTCTAGAAACGGCCTTTGCCGGCCGTCTTTGTTGAGGGTTTGTTCTGCCGAACGTCTTCCTCTTTCCCTTTGCCATATCATTCACATCTGTAACGCGTCTTCCTCTTCAGCCGCCTCTCTCATTCTCTCTGCTCTCTCTTCCAGGTATTGTTTCCCGTTGCACTCCTTCCAGGGTTTCTTCTGTTAGCATTCATCTTCGTTGAATCTAATCTGAATTTGGTTTCTTTCGATTGGATTACGCCGCTGTTCTTTAACTTACGTTTTTTTAAGGTCTTGGCTGGAATTCGAGATTGTAGCTGATATTGGGCTATTTAAGTTTGCAAGCTGTAATTGTTTAGTGTTTTGTTGGTTGCAGATTAGGGTTTTGTGCCAACGTTGATTTTGGGATTCTTTTCACTTCTGGGTCTTGTTGAATTTGAGCTTCTTATACAAGGTAAGGAAAACGTTGCCAAAGATTCATGTTTTTTTTTTCTTGTTATTGAATTTGTGCTTGTAATTGAGTTTTCGTTGAATTAACGGTAGCGTTGGATCTGGGATCCGGTATTCTGCAAGTTTTCTTCTTGTGCTCATGATCGGCTATTTTCATCATTATTTGTTGATAATTGCTTGAATCAAGAAGTTGCATAACCCACTATTTCGGATGATTGGATATGATGCGTTATGTATTACCCTTGGAGGTCGATATGCTGTGATTAGGAGTTAACACTAGTCGTACCGGCAGGACCTAAAGAGAATTGTCTTGAGATGAGGTAGTTGGATATGCCTTTCCTATTCACTGACCAAAAGAAATTGAGGGTGGAGATCTTTGGGTTGTCCTTCCTGTATAGTTTCTTACTTCCTATAATGCTTATTTGTGGATGAGATTTGACTTCTGGTTCTATAGGAAGATCATCCATGAGAGCTTGAGCGCACGGTGTTTTAAGAGAAAAACAAACTGAGGGCCGAGAATCTTCAGAGTTGATCTCTGTACTATTCATGATGTTGTGGTTTTCCTGGAAAATGATATCTTCTTAACCCTCCTGCATGTCTGGCTGTTTCCCTGTCTATTTTTGTGGGAATAAGCTGAGATCACATCATGGTTAGAATGTCATAATATGATGATCTTGTTATTCATGGAAAATTTTTGGTGGTTTTTTAGTAAAGCCTCTGTCCTCAAGCATGAAAATAATCTTCAACTTCCCCTGCTGTATCGTGCCTATTCTTCTAAGCCATTTCAACTGGACATATATGAATTCCCTAAAAATATTGTTCCTCCCCTTCATGTAGTTCAATATTTCATTTCTTGACGAAATTTGCTAGGGCGTTTTTTGCCTCTATAACGTTGCAGAATTTGCTAGTTCTTTTGATGTTATTATGTGCTTGGGCATAGCCCTTTTTTCTCACTCAAATTTTATAATTATTGGTTATTTTTTGTATCTTTAACGTGAAATCATTGTTGTTGATGTGCTCTTTATTTTGCTTTATTATGCAATAGTATGAGAAGCTTGAAACTAATTCAATGACGAAGATTTGAAGTATTCTTGAAACATGGTCTTGATAGCCTCATGGTATCATATATCCGTCTACATTTGTGTTGAGGAGTGGTGAATTTAGTATCTTAATTACCTACAGCAGTCTTTCACTCAGTGCATTTTTGCGTATCTATGCACTTCTTATGCTGCCTTGCGTAAAAATTCATTGATCATATCTCTTGAAGTTGTTTTTTTAGTTAATTATCTCCTGATAGATGTGGCAAATTAGCGTTGACAGAAGAACTAACATGATTTTTTCTCTTTGTGAGATGTACTTCCTGCATCTTCATACCAAAATGCAGTTTTTGAGCTGGTTTTTGTGTGTAAATGGATGCCAAGAAGTTCATGCAGTTGGTCGAGGAGAAGAAGAAGAGAATCTTGGAGAGAAAAGAAGCCCCACTGAAGTGGGAGCAGAAGTTAGAAGCTGCGGCGAAAGCAAAAGCTGAAGCTGAAGCCAAAGCAAGGAAGGCAAAAGCAGCGAAAAAGCATAAAAGAACATCAGCCTCTGACTCAGAGGGTGATAGCAAATCTGACAGCAGTTATGGGGGTAAAAGGTCCCGAAAAAGATCGCATAAGAAGCTCAGGAGGTACTCCCATTCGGAATCTGATGATGACAAGAGAGAGA
The DNA here is from genome assembly GCA_017589665.1 of Selenicereus undatus. NCBI lineage: Eukaryota > Viridiplantae > Streptophyta > Magnoliopsida > Caryophyllales > Cactaceae > Selenicereus > Selenicereus undatus. The sequence continues at coordinate 86,399,730 of JACYFF010003369.1, read as the reverse complement.
AGAAGCACAGGAAGCACTACCATTCTGACTCAGAGGATGAGAGAAGGGAGAAGAAATCGAGGCGCAAGTCTAGAAAACGCTCGTTGGACTCGCATGATAGCAGTGATGAAGAAGATAGAAGAAGGAAACGTTCCCATAAAAGACATAAGCATCATGGCTCAAGGTCTGAGGACTCCAGCTCCGGGGACTCTTCCAGTGATGATGATGAGCACACTGTTCTGAGGAAGCCTCACAGAAGGCACCACAAGTGCCACCGGAGGACAGACTCTGATTCCTCAGACTATTCAGATGGGCAGAGTGGCGGTAAGAGGAGAAGCCATTCAAAGCACCACAAGCGTCATCATAGATCCAGGTCTAGTGACTCAGATTCTTCTAGTGGTGAAGAAGCTGTGGAAAGGAGAAAGAACAGGAGGCACCACAAACATCATAGAAGATCAGCCAGGGTTGAATCTGAATCTTCAGATTCAGACCGCCATGATCGTGGCAGAAGGAGCCTATCTGTGGGGAAATCATCTGACGAGACCAGTGAGGAAGCTGGGCAGAGAGGGAGGCACAAGAGGGACAACCATAAAGAAGGGCATGATTCAGTTAACCATAACACTGAAGTGAACGGAGTTGTTGTGGATGAAAGAAATGGTTTTACGAACAGCCCCACTACCGGAAACTGCTCGGACCCTGCAGGGAACAAGGTTAAGGATGCAAGCAATCAGTACCTTGAGAATGGACGCAGTGCTGACCGCAGGAATGGACAGTCTGACGATTAATTCTTGTTTGCTGACTCACTGTGGGATTGATATCATATTGTTTTCTCATTGTCCCGTTGGCTCAGCTGGCTGTTAGAAAGTAGCTTAACGTTTAGACAAAAATGGACTTGTCCTTCTGTTGAAGTGTGTGGGTTCAGGACGAATTGTAACGTTTGAGATGGTTTGTTTGCATCTCTTGGTTAAATACCAGGGTACCAGCTCAGTCTTTCTATATGTCAGCACTGAAGTACGGTATCTCACCCTCATATTAACTAGCTTGCTGTCTGGTTTAAAGTTTTTTAACTTTGAGCCTGCCAAAGTATATTTTGTGATCTGTGCCCTAACAGTGCGCCTGCTCGAATAATAGCTGACCTTTCTTGTAACCCTGAGTAATTAGGTCAGCGGGCCTCCCATGATCCCATTTTCCCTCTTAACTCCGTTTGTGGTTGTCTGTTTTCCTTTTTTCGGATTTTTTGGGTGGAGGGGGATTGTCAAATTTTAGGCATTGTATGAGACAAATTTCTGCAGTCCAGGAATTATTATGCTCAAAGTTTATCTGCAAGTCTGTAGTAACACAATTTGACTTCCCAAAGATCGCAACAAATATGCTGAAATTATATGGAAGTTTAATTTGCATTGACTCTCAAACATTGCAATGGATCGTTCAAAAAAGACGGATGATGGAGGCTTTTCGTTTCTTCTGCAAGTACTTTGATTTTGAATTCAATAGTTGCAACCCTGTCCCAAAACATCTATGGCTTGGCGCCCTTTTGGTTCTAGACCGTTTCTTTGAAGGTGGCGCCTTTTTTTGCTGGGGGGAGGGTGGTTGAGGGTACAATACATACTGCGGTAAAAGTGCTGCTAAATTAGACTGCTACGATCCAAGTAGAACAGAATTTTAATGAGTAGCTAGTTTATTTATGTAGTTCCCAGCTGAAGCATTTTCTCAGCAACATGGAACAAATAAATGAGGAACAAAATTGCTTTCCGAAACAGTAATACAACAACAAATATCAGCTCCCCCAGACCGCCGCTAGAAGTTCTTCAGTATTTTGTCATCTGAAACTCCATCCGCTGTAAGTATTGAAGTGACGTCCTGCAAGAAGCATGGATTTTGTTGTAATATCACATCTCCCAAACACCACCCACAGGATAATATATTCATGCAATCTTGATTTGGTAGCATTCTCATAATTTCATTTTATGCAGTCAAATGAGTAATTCTCATAAAACTTCCTGCATGGGAGGATTTTCATGTTATGCAGAGCCTTCAACTTCAGAAAGGTTTTCACTCTGTAAAAAACCTCGCAAATTGGGAAAGGATGGACTACATATGGCAGAATTTTATGTGAACAAACAGCGAGGGGGGAATAAATTACATGCACTGCACAGAGCAATCCCCATTAGCATTGTCAGAATTTTGAGGCTACATGACGAAGGGCACACATATGGTGTGCAACAGCATGAATAATAGTACTTTTTTTTTTTGAGTGACCCGTTCAAAAACATCCCTCAATTTCTTGCCCATGCGAACAGCTCGGCCTCCTCTTACACACCTGTAAACGGTATAAAGTTGCTCATATAGGAGCAGTTTTTTAAGGCTTGTGCACTGGGTAACAGGTTCCATAAGCAGATCAACTCAGCCATTGACAATCAGAACCCCCCCCCCCTCCCTGGGTGCCCCCATGACTGTGGCCACTTGCTGGAAAATGATTGACCTCTATGCCTCTCTATCTTGCAGTGCCCTCTCCTAGGCACCCATCCACATGATTTCAATCAATTATAATCAATCGGCAGCAACATTTCCTGAACTAAGCCTGATCAAAAAACATGTCCTGAACTAATAGTATAGTTTCGCAATTGCTCCTGCTCTACCCATACGGCTCTGCAAGCGAAAGAGGACAAGTAAAGGTGCCAACATGCGATTACTCTTGCAAAAGCTTCACCTATCATGGACCCTGATCCCCCCATCTTTTCTGTTCAAATAAACCTTTTTTTCATTGTGAGTCTCACTGGAGTTTGATTCTTCACCCGTGCAACACTTGCTAGCATAATAATTACTTCAACACTACAGTTGCTCTCCCCTCTACTTTCTTCCCCAACTCTGATGGCTCGCAGGTTTTCATCAATAATTTGACTTTAGGATTTCATTTTCTTTATAGTCAAAAATCCTACTTTTACAGTGTGCCAATGATTTTATGTTTTCTCATTCATGTTTGGCTCTCCCTAAACCTACAAGATTTTGATAATTCTGGGCTCCCTTTTCTTTTCTTTTTTTTGGGGGGGGAGGGGGGATACAGGGCAGTGAAACCTAACATACCCATGCCTTACCACTACCTCAAAACTTCATTGATCAAGGCTAACTATCCGAAGCATAATCTTAAAGGTTTATAATTTACGAATAAATCAAAACTAAAAGAAGAGAAACCAAACCATACCCAAGAAGCCAGTGAACGAGAAAAGAGATTTAGGGGGAGAGGGATGGTGGGGATCAAGGCGCTGTCAAATGTGTACACTAATGGAGCTAGAGGTATCCAGCTTTGCCAAGTGCAATCACCCTTGCAAATACTTTGAGCTAGCACTTTGGTACAAATTATCTTTGCTCAACAGCTGTCAGATCCCAATTGGATCAGAAATGTCCTTATACGCAACAGGACTATTAGAACGACATCCACCAAGTTCGCAACAAAGATTATCCATCCAATCTGGAATGAAAAGAGCAATCTCCCTGAAAAAACTTAAAAAAACTCGCACTGACTGCTACATGGTCAGCCCTCCATTAGATCTCTCGAGCTTGAGAATAGACAGAAGTCTTTGAATGGGTAATGTCACTTTGGTTGTTGATATTTAACAAGGGGCTATTCCTCCGATTACATACACAGTACAAAGCTCTAGTGCATGGATTCAAAATGTGGCCGATCCACGACAAAACGACTGCATTGGAAAGGTTTTTGAGTTGGCCGAACCGAACCGCATTCTGAATCCTTGCTCTAATGCATACACTAAACCTTCAAAGGATATTGCAACTTCCAATCTTCCTACGCATGCATAAAGCTATTGGACAGAAATTCTGAGAGTAATTTAAATAACTGCTTGTTTCTCATCTGTAAATACCTTATTCAACAAGGGACATCCTCATCAATACTTCTGTTTCAGGAAGCAAGCAAACACCGGACGGTGAATCTGAGAGAGCAATGACATTCATTGTATCGATTATATCAAGTGAGCCTCTTGTTTAGGGGGATGGATTAATGATTGTTTAGATGAATGTTATTTGGCTGGAGGAAAGGGTCCATTTTTCTTTTTTTTCTTTTTTTGGGGGGGGGGGGGGGGGGGGGGGCGCGCATTTTTGAAAAATATTGAACAGACCTTCAAGTTACAGTTTGATGCAAAAAGCCTCTCTGCAAGTTAATTGCATGTGTGAGGATGCACATATTTGACGCACATCCAGGTGGAATTGTGGAGTAAAAATTCTCATCTGGTTTTGTCAGAGCCACTAGTCCAATCAGCAGCTCTTCGAAATAAAGACAAAACTCCACTAGTGCTTATTAACGGCAATTTCTTATATGCTCCCAGGATCACATACTTTTATTGTCCATGTGTATATATTTTTTACATGTGTGTTTTGTTATATATTAATTTTTAATATATATTTGTAGATGTGACTGTTGAGAGTATATGCTCCTAGGAGTATGATATACATATACTTATTAACCATTCTCAAAAGGCAAATGTGGAGCCCAGTGTCCATGTCTCTGGCATGCCAACAATATGCATGATAGTCTGGAAAATATTTTGAAGGGGTCTTAGTTTTAAAAAGAGCGAGGCAAAGGTGCACGCATCATGGACGCGATGAGCATTTCTATGCAAAAGTTTTTAAAAGTATTTCATATTTCACAAAGCATATTTTCCAGAAACAAGTTACATAAATGCATTAAAAATATAATTAGACATCAATATGACTACTAACATAGCAAATAACCTTAACATTTGTTATATTATCATCGTAGTTCCCCAATGCATGTACTTACGGTACAAGTTTAGCTCACCTTTTAGCTCACAAGGAAGGAAAAGAAGAAAAAAGGTAAAGGCAAGGCTACGAAAAAGAAGAAAAAGGGGGAAGATATGGTCTCGCATCCTTGAGGCGCACCTCATCCCCTTCGAGGCGCTGACTCGGTAGCTCACGCCGAGACGTGCCTGGGCATGCCTCAAGCGTGCTTTTTTAAACTAAGGAAGGGGTTGCACAAACTAATCCATCTCTAAAAAAACACCCACACCATTTTAGAGGGAAATTTTAGTCACTTCTTTTTCTTCTTTCTTTTGGGATAAGAAGCAGGCACAAATGCAATCAGTGATCTCTTCATCCCACAGATCACTTCAGCATAGAAAGATTAATGTATTTGAGTTGAGCATTCTTGCACCTAATATTAGGGTCAGGTGATATTCACTGTCACCATTGACTGAGAACAGAGGTGAACCGTGGCACATCATGTGACGGAACCAATCAAGATGTATCTGTGCCTCTTGCCCCGCCCCCGCGCGCGCGCCCGCAAAAAAAGGAAAAAAAAGGAGGTTGTATTGACTTCAACTATAAAACTGAATGAAAACACCATGTAAAATTAAAATACAACAACAGACTAGCTAAAGATGAGCTTGCAAGAGACAGCTACAGCACAACAACTGAGGGCTGCTTTGCACCTTCTGGGGCATCTTTAACATGAATGTCAGGGAAGATGATTTTTCAGTTGTTTCGCATCTTATTGGGCATCTCTGCCCTGAGCACAATCTAGCATTAAGGACACTCAGATCAAAGAGGAAAAACATGGCAGACTTGGGTCTTACCGTTGACTTCATGCTTTTCCTCTAATGACTGACACCAAAAGACAGTCAATGAGCAAAATATTTTCTAGAATTAATCACCCTGTTGTTTATCTGTGATACACATATGCCCCTCAATTGGTGATTTAATTAATTGCATATAACATGCATACACCTCAACTGACATGTTGCAGCAAATCATAACCTAGAGATTGCTACTTGCCTAGGAGTCACAGAAAAACAATATAAATAAGATAATTACAAGCTATACCTCAGCCATCTGTTTGTGCCCACATAGTACAGCACCAGTAGACTTGGGACTCACAATCTGTTTGAGTTTAGAAAAAGCAGCCTGTTCCACCCAAGAAAGAAAAGGAAATATAATTAGAAAAAAGGCAAAACTTTAGCAAAGCCATACATGTAATTGAAGCCTAACTCAACATCACCTGCACATAGCCAGTTTCACCAGTCCAACCCTCATCTGGCTGTGACAACACTGGGACAACCTTAACACCGATAGATTCCCAATATTCAAACCTATCCTGTACAAAAGATCAAGGCAGAAGCATAAAAATTAGCCGTTTAACACTAAATGCAGACTATCACCCCAATCTATCCTAGATCAATCTATCCAAGTTGCTCAACCAATTAAAGGTAACTTGGTAATCGCACCTGATAAGCCATTCTCCGTAAATTTCTAGCTCCATAATAAAGCCTCACATCTGACCTCTTATCGGCACCGAAGCCAGACTCAATTAGTGATCGGATCGGACTGCATGTACACCAAGTAAAAGTTGCAAGTTATCAGGCATTTGAATATGAACATCATGGGGAGACTATTTGACAACAAATAATATTAATCAGCAAACATACAGAAAAAGCAACATTGTAGCCCGCTGGAAAGGAACATTTAAGGCACAAAGATGTACACAAAGGCAAAAGAAAACATATAGCCATCCAAAAAAAGAGCATATTCACCCAAGCAATGACTCAATGAAACCAAAGCAAGGTCCAGAACCTCCATGGAAACACCAAGAATTGAAGTACATAGAAAAATGAACCAACATATTCCTTGAATCAATTAAGAGGGTGAGAAACTGATGCAATCTGGTAGGAAATCTCTATCAAGGAAGCCATTCACAGTCCACACGTCGCCCCCTGTGTATCCAACCCCTTGTAGCTGTCATTCATTTATATAATATATTCACCTGCTCCCCCCCCCCCTCCAAACAAAACAAAAAAGGCACTAACCTAAGTTCCTTTCTTCCAAGCTTATTAAGGCCAACATCCCTACCTCCCACCTCAACAAAACAACCAAGCTTGATAGCCAACACAAGTATTTCCATGACAAAGTAGGCCTTCTGCTAGGCATTTCACACACCACAGCCTTAGTAAATGAGATGAAGAGTTTGAGGCAATTGAAGTAGATAAAATTCATGTCGTCAAAAATGAGATGCTTTCTGCAAGACAGCAGATTTTTCCAATTTGAAATCTGGATAGGCCTCTCATCAATGAGAAATAAGTGATCATTTCCTGAGAGAAGAATTTTCCGACAATTAACAGGCACCATCCACAACTATCAAATGAAGCCATGCACAAGCTTTGTTACCACAGATAAGGAGGAAACCTAGAAAGCTGATAGACCATTTCAGTTTCATGCAACAGCTAGTACAACTGATGAAGCTGAAGAGGTCACTCAGAGAACCATACAGAAAAACAATCGCTCAATTGATAGGAAGGTTCTAGATGCTACGATCAAGCAATCAGGACTGCAGGAAGCTCTTGATAGCAGTCCTGCACTCGTAGCACTGAACAGTACAGTAAAGAAAAGGAAAGCTTTAATTTGTTTCAGCACCAAGCTTGTCAGAATAGAGCCTTACTAAGATGAGGGCAGGGTGGGTTCACTAAAAGCAAAGTAGAAATAATGCAGGACCTTGCAGATCCAGCATGACGATAGTACCAATGTGGAAGGTAGCGAGGATGTTGATTCTACTTTGGTCAACCACTTTCTAGAGTGGAAATGTGTGCACAATGGCATGTATTGCGACCTGGACAAGTACTATCAGCACATGAACAGGTAGCTCTTTGCAAGCCCTTCGCCTGTGAAGATGTGAATAATATCATAGTAGAAACAAGACCCTGTATTCTGAAGGCTTTAGTAGCATCTTTTTTTAAATTTAAAAAAATACTGCTTGGGATACAATGGGAACAAGGTCAGTCAAGCTGTTAGAATACTTGGGACAATCTTCAAATCCTCTTATACTTGACGCACATTTGGTATCTTTGATGCTGCAATTGCCAACTTCACATGTAAATTTTAGGCCAGTAGCCTGTCAGATTGTGATTTATAAGTGTATATCTAATAGATCGAAACAAGTGGTTGACCTCTATTCCATGAAAATTGGGTGCCTTAATTAAGTATGTCCATTCTCCTCAAGTCATGATATTGTGAGGCAGTCTACAAGAAAGCCAGTCCCCTAGATGTCTTTCAATAATCAACCCTAGGAAGACAGATGACAAAAACAGCAAGAATTCATTTAAGAGAGATTGATAGGGTTCAATTTGCCAAGCACTGGATCATGGATTGTATGAAATAATGATGACTTTGACATGACTTACATTCTGTAAATGAATAGTCTCTTCAAGAATAGGACTCAATGTATGAAGTTACAACCCACATAGTTTTGTAAACCACAATCTCTGAAATGTCCGTAACCAGGCTGCATTCCCCTAATTTTTAGAATATTCAGCCTTGAGGCAATGCAGAAGAGAGAAGTCTCAGATTACAATTGCAACTAAGGGCATGGAAATAAACACCATCAATTATAGTTTGGATCTTTCTATTTTTTTTTTTGGGGGGGGGGGGGGTTGGAGATCCAAATGTAGACAGCTTTACCTTTGGAAGAGGAATTGATTCCAAAAGAAATCAATTCCTAATAACAGTTTGCAGAAAACATTTTTTCCTTTGAACCTTTTCTAACAAGCACGTTAGGGCCTGTTCTTTTCATGGGTAAGTTGGGGTAGGTAAAAGGGCGAAGTGGGTTAAAATAAGTTGAGGTGAGTTGAAATAGGTTGAAGAGGTTGAAGGAGGTTGAAGTGGGTTGAATTTTTTTTATGTGATAAATTGAACTTGGTTAAAATAGTGGAAGTGGGTCGAAGTCTTAGTTTAAAAAGGCCCGAGGCACACTGAGGCGCAAAGAGTTCCGAGGCGCGAGGCGTGAGCCTCGAGGTGAAGGTGCACGCATCATGGATGCGAGGTGCACCTTTACACAAAAATGCTTAAAATGTACTCAGCAGATAGATTGGCCCAAATGAGTTATATGATTGTATCAATATGGAATTAGATGTCAATATAAACCGTTACAATGCTAACAATGTTCGCAAAATAGTTGAAAATACAATAAAGAGCAAATTATATTATTTAAAGACAAATCAAAATGCTAATAAGTAACAAACACTCTTGCTATAAGTTTTTAAAGGAAAGAAAAAAATAAAAATTGTGAGGCAAGAAAAAATGGTTTCTTTAAGTTAGAAAAATATAATAAAATAAACAATATGGCTGGTTCTTTCCTAAATAAAAGAATATTACAAAATATAACAAATTAAGACTATAGGAAATCTTCACTAAATAAAGTATGAATGAAAAAGGAAATAATATGCACAAATTCTAATCTAGCCCCTTCTCATCTAGACTTCTAACGACCCCCACACAGCCACACCCCCACCTTGGAAGACGAAAGCTAGTAACTGGAGCCCACTACACTAATTCCGGTGACGATCCACCACCGGAACAATATGAAGATGGACAATCGCACCCCTTTGTCACCATTAGTTCTCCATACTTAATAGTTCGAAAATTAGGGTTAATTAATCTCAAAGTTTGTCAATTGCATAAGGGATTATGCTCAAAATCACGATATAAGACTAAGATAAGTGTTAATTTTAACAAAGTTGGTGATTTTAATGGTCAAAGGTTCTCCTCTTTGTCCTATAGCTTCACTTCTCAATTAAGATCAATAAAGCCCTCGCTTCAGTCGCCTCGTGCCTCAAACTGACGCGTGCTAAGGCGCACGCCTCACTGCGCTTAAAGGATTCGCCTCGCTTCACCCACTATGAGGCGCCACAATGGCGCCTCACCCCTTAGTGCGCCTAGGCGCGCCTCAGGCCCGCTTTTTTAAAGTAAGGTTGAAGTAGGTTGAAGTGGGTTAAAGTGGTTGAAATGGGTATTTTGGAATTTACCCACGAAAAGAACAGGCGCTTAGTTATAGCATAATTAGATAACAATATCAAGTGGCCATAGTGAAGAGGTAAACGAAACGCATTATAAATTAACAGCAAAAAGCCCCTAAGTGGTTAAACGTGAATGGGTGAAATAACAGTTACCTACAGCTCTAGTCCTAGACCTCCAAAAACTTTTCTCAACATCATGTCCACCGCAAGTCGCAAATGTCTATCTAATAGCCTGATTACAACTCATATTCTATCTCCCTCTGGCCCTCACATTCCAAAAGGTCAATCATCTCACAAATCTGCAGAGGCTTGTCCATACTATTTCTCTTTCTCTTGATGTGGCTAGACTAGAAGTCTTGCTTTCCTCATCCCATTCCCTACTAGAGCCACTTCTTCCTTTTTTTTCAATCACTTCATTCCTCATTCTACTGAATCTTGTGCAACCATATGTCCACCAATCATCCTAATCTCAAGGACTATTAAAGCTTGGGCTGGTTCTTCTTGAATGGCCAGCACTCTAAGCTGTATGGAAATCAATGAACAAGTTTTGGCACTCGCTCTACAGCACAGGAGTTCCCTTCCTCCTAAATATATGAGGATTCTAATTAAACCAATGCTACAAAATATCTACACTAAAGAAGGCTGAAAATGAGAAGATTGGGAGTCAGGTAATTGTGATGTGCTAGAAAACTATAAAAATGAACATTTTTTTAATAAAAACCCAACACTATCCAATATGAGTCCCACGTCTAGGTTTCTAGAACTCCAAAAAGTTTTGCACCCCTACTCCTAATAAAAGCAACCACAAAGGCACTTTCTAACAAACCTATAAAAAATGCTTTGGTATAACATACTGCATTGGAAGGAGCTGCTGATGAGTAGTGATCCGGATACACGCACTCACAAGGGAATGGGATCATCCTTTTTTGGCAACAAAGTGTAATTACAAAGGTATTTGTGAGTTACCAGGAATTGTAAGACTCTACAAAATAATACAGAGGAGCACATCTAGGACATCGTACATACTGAGAAGCACGAACACGCTGCGTGGCTTCACGCATCAATGTCTGGCACATGTCGACACTCTCGGACACTCTTTGGACGCTCTCAAGTGCAATGCCAAAAATGTAGATTACACAAAGAAATTTGTTTTTTGTATTAATAGTGGTAGGGAGCAAATATAATGAACAATTTGTTATTGTTCTCACCCAAACATGACCTCTTCAAGCCTAAATATTTAAAACAAGTTATAAACACATAAGTAACAGAATAAACATTTTCTAATAACAGCATGTCAGTATACATGTCGTATCCCTTTTTTTGGAAAAATTGTGTCCATATGCCAATGTCGTGTCATGTCCGTGTCACATATTTGTGCCCGTGCTTTCTTAGAGTGTGTATCAAGAAATTCAGAAGCTGGAGCATGCACAATTGAATCAGATGTAACTTACCAGCACTGGAAACATGTCTCATGGGACAAACAAAAGTGGCACTTTCAAGGTGAAACAAGTGAAAGATTCGACAGTAAATAACATGAACACAGGGCCTTGGACACAACTTAATGAGGCTGAAAGGCAAGTTGATGGATGTTCCACTATCATACACGCCAATCAGCTGCTCCATAGAGATGGACTCATCTCTCTTGCTTTCCTTGGCATCAAATAGATTTACACAAGAAGAGTTCAAACCATTGATTTATTTTTGCCGTAGTAAATCCTAGTTCGACATTAGAAGTGTATTGCTTTTCCCCGATAACCAACACTTTCTATCAGTGATTCCGTGAAACTTGCATATGTGACTCCAAACACAGGACTGTGTGGACAGCAATGCATAAAACGTTTTTTACAAGTTCCAGACTTGTGGAATTGAGCTTAAACTTTGATCATCACAGTACAAACTCAAAAATAATCTGCAGGAGCAAGGCAAACCAAGCTACAAATAAGCATTTCTCATGAACCCTTAAAAATCTGCCAGAGAACTGACTGGAAAATCCCCCTTACCTACTTTGTATCAACACAGGCAACCATGTGGATCTCTTTTTTTTTAATAAGGAATCATTTGGGTCTTACTTCGCTCCTCTTATTCCATATTAGAACACTCCTACTTTTCTCCAATCAACCCATTCCTAATCCTATTCAATCTTATACAATCATATATCCACATAATCATCCTCATGTTTGCAACCATCTCTCTCTCTCTCTCTCCCTCTCTCCCTCTCTAAGGTAAAAGCTTTTAGTACATAAGAGAGGGCCTTCTTCACAACGCTACCACTTAGTTCTTCACAGGCACAGTCTACTCTCAAAACAAAATCACATCAACGGAAGAGAAAAGTGCTAGACAAGTATCTTAAGGTAAGCCATGCAACAATCAATTTCTGATTTTATCTGTCTTGTTACCCTATCCTCTAAAGTACAACTGCAGAATAATCTCCTTGGCAAGAGCTTTATAGCTTCTCTTCTTGTCCCGGAATATCGTTGCATTCCTTTATTGCCATATTTGATAAGCACAGACTGCTAAGCAGGCTCTGAAAATGTATCTCAGCACACAGGATCTTCTGCCACTTAAGCAGCTCAAGACCTTATCCCAATTACAGCTTACATTGATCTGCATCTAATCATATACATGCTACCAAGTTTCTGCTGAGAAGCTGCATTCAAAAAACAGATTTCCACAAAAAGTGCAGGTCAGATTTGTTACAGGTCCCAACCCCAAGTGAACCAGCCTATCTTTTGTGGCCATTCTCCGCTGAAGCAACAACCATAATGTAAAGTTGTGCCCAGGAACTGCTAAAGGGTACCAAGTAATATTTCTCCCTGAGCAATCACAGCATTCTTCAATAAATCCCCACGCTTAAACAACTTCCCTACCATCCAAGCTGCTTGCTGAGGGACCTTTGCATCGCACTACCCCGAGCCACATGTAAATAAATAATAAAATTTTGGCACCTGCTCTAAAGCATGGGAGTTTTCTCCCTCTAATATACCTGACCATCATAATGAAACCAATGCTAGAAGATATCAAGTTTCAGCAACCACTGTACTAAAAAACAGTGACACTGAGAACACAGGGGTTTGGGGAACTTTCATATGCTAGCAAACTACAAATAATAGTAAAAATACCAACACTACCCAATATGGGTTCCACACCACGGTTTAGGCCTTTAGAGAAGTCCAAAAATTTTGCACCCCTACCCCTAACATAAGCAACCAGAAGGCACTTTCTCAGAAACCCATGAAGAATGTTTTGATATAACATACTATGCTGGAAGGAGCAGCTGGTGGTTAGTGATCTGTGATATGCATAAACACATAATAGGGGATAGGATCTGTATCTATCTGACAACACAGCAGTATAGAAGCACCATCTTATGCCTAAAAATTAGTATATACTAAGTAATGTGGAAGCTCACGTACAGGAAATTGAGTATTTTAATAAGAAATAAGTCACCAGCAACAGGGATACAAGTCTCACGCAGCAAATAAGAGAGGGAATTTAACGATGAAACAAGCTTCAACATCAAATAACATGAACACCAGGTCTTGCAAAACTTAATGAGGCAGAAATGCAATTTGAGGGATGTTCCACACTCAGATGTGCCTATCAGTTGCCTCATAGAGATGAACTCATGTTTGTTGCTTTCTTCAGCATAGAGTAAGATTCACACCGAAAGAGTTCAACCAATTGCTTTATTTCCATCCTAGTTCATCCTGGTTTGACATTAGAAAGATGTCACTTTTCCACAATAACCGAAGCCTTTTGTCTATGAATATTGCATGTTCGATTACAAAACACTCCATCGAGTGAACAGCAAAGCATAAAACTTTTTCAAAAAAACAAACAAGGTCCAGGCTTGTGGAGCTAAGCTCAAATTTTGATGAGCACTGCAAAAACTCAAAATAATCTCCAGGAACCAACTCCCAGACCAGTTAACTAACCGAAACAACTCGCAGACCAGTTAATATCAACAACGACAACCAATAACCAAACGAACATAACTCCAAAATCTGCAAGAAAATCCTTCAATTCAAATCCAAATATATTACATGCCAAAGCAGCACCCACAAAAGTTGAAATTAAACAAAAGAGCGATTAGGATTCAGGATTGAAGAAGCAATACCTAATTCCCGATCCAGTTGCAAACATTAATACAGTCTGATACTCCTTGGGAGGCGAAATCCGATCGATATCGAACCCATTCCCCATGACATGGCTCAATTCAACAACATCTCCCCTTTTCAAAGCGCAAAGCAGCTCCGCCGTGGAACCGGCGATGTTCTTGACGAGGAACTGAAACTCGCCGGTGGTGGTGGCGTGGGACGGCGGCGAAGCGATTGCAAGGAAGGATGGCTTAGGGCTCTCCGGGACCCGAAGCTGGAGGTACTGGCCGGCGCTTGTGTGAGACTCGGCGAGATCAGGCGCGTCGGAGACGTCAATGGCGACGTGGAAGAGGGACTCGGCGGCGGGTTCGACGACGGAGATCGGGGTCGGCGTCCAGACCGCTGTGTCTTGCTTGACAGCGGCCGCGCCGGAGAAGCGGCGGCGGAGGGGGAGGGGGAGGATAAGGGTTAGGCGGCGTAGGGTAGACATGGGAGGGGCGGGGAAGCAAAGATGCGCATGGGAGTGGAGGGAGAGGGAGGAAGAGGAGAGAGAAAGAACGGACATGGTAAAATCAAATGGTGAGTTTTTTATATGTTTTTATGAGAGAGAGAGAGAGAGAAATGTGGAGGACTTTTTGATTGAGAAGAAGCCGCAGCGGTGGTGGTGACGATGTCGTAGAGGAGGACGCCCACTTGGAATTGGGAGTCCGAAGTTGTGGGTGAGCGGTGGACATAATATTTTTAGGGATTACTAAAAGTCTAATCCATTCATACAATTGTTGGCTCCAGGCCTCCAAAACTTCCAGGAAATCTATTGACCAACAAAAAAAAAAAAAAAAAAAACTTTCAGGAATTCATCCGCTGTTTTGGCTCTGTTTTTTTTTTTTTGGGTTTTCTTTTGGCGTACAAAAGATATTCGTATTCTACGATGTACTAAAATATTTTGATTTTTGTTTTTGGGGAATTGATTGATTTGGCTATTCCCTTCCCACTCTAAACAGGCAAGTGATAATCTTAGGTGCTTCAGGAAAGGCCTAGGCCCCGCAAGATGGTCTCTCCTCCTCCGGTTTTCTTCATTTGTGACTGCGTTTTCTATATATGTTAATTAAAATTATATAGTATATCCTTTATTTAAGATGGCCTGTTTTTTTATTGAAAAATATGAGTTAGTAAATAAATAAAATTAGTTGAGATTGATAGAAGTGAATTGAAATGGATATTTTTTATCGAAGTTGATTGAAGTAAGATAAACTGAGTTGAAGTAGGTCGAAGTTGATTGAAGTGGATTGAATTTTTTTTTTATAATCGATTGAAATTGATTAAAATAGTAAAAAGTTGGTTAAAATTAATTAAAATAATAAAAAATTGATTGAAGTTGGTTAAAATTGATTAAAATTGATATTTTTTTATCAAAGTTTATAAAGTCGGTAAAAATAGATTGATGTAAGTTAGAGTTGATTGAGGTTAATAAATTTGAATTTACCAACAAAAAGAACAGGGCTGGAGACCATTCACAGCATCTGGCTCATGAACGAGAAAGATGAGCTGGTGTGCAGGCAAGCTGCTCATGAAGGCGCACCTGGACGCTCATGGCTCGCGACTCGCCGAGCAGCTCGGAGACGCGGGCAGCTCTCCCCCTCCCTTGGCCGTCCTTTCCTGCTTTTGCCCTTTTTTTTATTTCTTTTTGTTTTCCTTTCTTTCTTGGAGAAGAAGAAGACGCAAATCTTATGGGGATAGAGAAGAAGAAGACGAGAAGACTTGCAGAGATGGGGGGTTGAAAGGGATGAGAGAGAAAGGGAAAATTAATTATATATTGTCATTACTATTTGAATATTTTTTTTAAAAAATTGTCATAGGGAGGGGCAGAGAGATGGGTGGGTATGTTTTTTAATGATATTAATTAAATTATTATTATTATATTACTATTTTTTGTAATTTTGCCATTATAAATTAATTATCTAATATTTTCAAAATTCATAAATTATTTTTCATAACCTATTCATACCAATAATGCAAAGAATAAAACTAATTAAACATGTTTAGTGGTGAGGTCTATAGGTCTTATTTTATTTAGTGAGCCAAAATAATAAATATTCCATTCGAGAAAGTGAGGAATGTGAATCAAAAAATTAAAAAGATGAATGATATGATAATGGTAGAGATTCACTAATGCGCCAAAAATTTAACTCACCATTGAAAGTGCTCTAAATAGGCAAGTGATAATGCTAGGTACTTCAGGAAAGCCCTGGCAACCTAGGGCCTTGGCAGCATGGTCTCTTGTTTTCATTTTTCTTCTTTTGCAATTTCGTTTTGTATGTAGGTTTGTCCATCAACATTCTTGTATGATCATAACTAAAATCACATAGCATATACTCTTACGGCCTTGCCTCTGTAAGATGAAGAAATTTAGCTACTTTGCTCACAACTCACTGACGCATGCTGGCATGCAGCCTGGGTCAATAATCAACGTTCAAAATGACACCCCCAGGAAGGCAGGAATCAGGATGCTCCTCTTCCAAGGGACTGATTCATTTCCACAATCAACGAACAGTGTAACTAACATAGCACAATAACAGGCAGAAAGCCCAGAAATCCCGTAAAGAAGATTGCAACTAGGATATTCCAAAAAAAATCTTCTCAACAAAAACAAGAACAAATATACAAGTGTCCGCCTTCGTTTCTTCCTCCTATTATTCAACGCTACAGAGGGCCGAGGGTTTTTCCATAGCAGGCTAGCTCTTGGCTCCATTTCAGTGGAGGACCACACTAAGTGCAACAAGACAATTAAAACAAGAAAATTCCCTTGTTCTTGACGTGTTCAGCATACAAAAAAAATTCATTAAACTCCTGAAGATGGCAACGCCATTGTCAACTAAAATTATTTTCGCAATCATCGAGCCAAAGGAGAAACTCAAAAAAATAAACATCTCAGTTTGATCAGATTAAGCTGATGCTGATTCCTTGGCAATCTTCTCAGCCTTGGCAATGACCTCCTCAATTCCTCCGACCATGTAGAAAGCTTGCTCTGGTAGGTCATCGTATTTACCATCCAACACACCCTACAGATTTTAGAAAAAGAGACCCATCATATTAAACCATCAGCTCAGAATGCTTAACACAAGCACCGGCAAACATATCAATTGTGACAGAAACAAGCAGACTGGCAAAGATAATGGATGCGAAATTCAGCAAGCAGGTACAGGGCAATTCTCATGTTTTTAGCCCCCCCCCCCCAAATTGCTCATGAAGATGTTCACAGTTGTACTTGAGAGATTTCCCAGTTGTCATAGGACGGAGCCAATAATCGAATGAATGGGAATTTCAAGATAGAGCTCTAAGCGAGCCAGTGATGTGCCAAGGGGGACAGTTATTACCTGGAAACTGTTAATGCTTTCCTTCAGCTCCACGTACTTGCCAGGGGCACCCGTGAACACCTCAGCAACATGGAAAGGCTGACTCAAGAACCTTTGAATCTTACGAGCACGAGCAACTGTCAACTTGTCATCTTCACTAAGCTCATCCATACCCAAAATGGCAATGATATCCTGAAGGTTCTTGTAGTTCTGGAGAACCTTCTGTACACCACGAGCAGTGTTGTAGTGATCCTCTCCCAGAATGTGAGGTGAAAGCATACGAGATGTAGAATCAAGGGGATCGACGGCAGGGTAGATACCAAGCTCAGAAATCTGCACAACATAAACGTCAATATAAGGAGAGGGAAATGTTAACCAAAAGATTTTTGAAGATGCACCATCTTTTCATGTTACCTGACGAGACAACACAGTGGTAGCATCCAAGTGAGCAAAGGTTGTAGCAGGAGCAGGATCTGTCAAGTCATCAGCAGGCACATAGATAGCCTGGACAGAAGTAATGGAACCCTTCTTGGTAGTTGTGATACGCTCTTGAAGACCTCCAAGATCAGTAGCCAAGGTTGGTTGGTACCCGACAGCAGAGGGGATACGACCAAGCAAAGCAGACACCTCGGAGTTAGCCTGGTGAACACAAGGAAGGGCATTGGAATGTATCAGCGAGCGCGATTCCATATAGGCCACTGTGATCCAGAGGACGGCAGGAAATAAAATGTTACAGTACGGACAAGAAACCATACTTGTGTGAAACGGAAAATGTTGTCAATAAAGAGCAACACATCTTGTCCTTCAGCATCACGAAAGTGCTCAGCCACAGTCAAACCAGTAAGACCAACACGGGCACGAGCACCAGGAGGCTCATTCATTTGACCGTAGACAAGTGCACATTTGCTTTCAGACTGATAAAAATGTGTGACCAAATTCAGACCAGGAATATTAAGTAACCAAAAGTGGAAGACAACTGTCACAGAGAAAAGGTAGAACAGACCTGTTTTTCACCTAGCTTGATGACACCACTCTCAATCATTTCTCTGTACAAGTCATTACCCTCACGTGTACGCTCACCAACACCAGCGAAGACAGAGAAACCACCTGACCGCGAAAAGGCAAATCAGATAACAGAGATAGCAACTTTAGATTCTAGTAATCAAGCATTGCTTCATACAAACCATGAGCTTTGGCAACGTTGTTAATAAGTTCCATGATAAGCACAGTTTTTCCCACACCAGCACCACCAAACAGCCCAATCTTTCCTCCCCTTTGGTATGGAGCTAAAAGATCAACAACCTTAAAAAAAAGCCACAGTCAAATGCAAAACTCAACCCAAACATCTATTAGAATACAATTGAAATGACAGCTCTAACATGTTCCACCACAAAAGTACCTTAATTCCAGTAACAAGGATCTGCTGCTCAGTAGCTTGGTCAACGAATGCAGGTGCCTCTCTGTGGATGGGCAGACAGTGATCGGTCTCTGTCCACGTTATAGAACAAATATCATTGCCAAAACATCATACTAATGACCACACTATGTAAGTGACATAAATCATCAGCTACTTACTAATTTCTCCCCTTTCATCAATTGCCTCTCCAATGACATTCATAATACGACCCAGGGTAGCTCTTCCAACAGGAATCTAGGAATATGAAACAAACATGAGAGGTTTGCAAATTAAATTACATATAAACAGAATATAACAATGGGCATGAACCCAATTTAGCCAATGAAGAAAGCCAAACACATAGCAAAAGTGGAAAGATCAACCAGACCATAAGGACCTGTGAATGCCCGATCATGTGTTTCATTTATTAGTAAGAATCAGAATATGACAATAGGTACATTTCATTCATGCAGAAACAGTCACTAAAAAGTTTTCATCAGCAAAAACCATCAAAAAATTCAACCTTTCCTATAACCATTGGGACAAGAGACACCTACAAGGACAACAAATTTTAAATAGCTACTCCATTTTATCGGCGTAGAAAAAACAAGATTTACACCTTAAACCCAATTTCAAAACACCCACAATTCCATCAGAGAGTAATCACCTAGATGACCGGTGACAATCACATCAACAGACTATATGCATCTAATAAGCTGGATTACGGAGAAGTCAACCCCGTCCGACCACAGAAAACAAAGGGGTGAGGACCTGTCTCGATCCAATAATCAGTGAACAGATCTCAAATACGAGCCCTATAATCGATCTAGAGGTCATTGCTAATTGAAATTAACCATACAAATGATAACATTTCCAATCACACCGAAGTGAATCACGACATAATAAATCCAATGCAATAACAATTACCAGAAAAACGTATGAAATGCTCAAAATGACTCACAGTGATGGGAGATCCAGTGTTCAAAACTCTCTGACCTCTAACCAAACCCTCAGTACCATCCATAGCAATAGTCCTAACCATATTCTCACCCAAATGCTGAGCCACCTCAAGGACCAACCTCGTCTGATTATCAAGCACCTCAAGAGCAGTCAAAATGGGGGGCAAACCCTCTTCGAAACGCACATCGACGACGGCTCCGATCACTTGGCAAACCTTTCCGATCGCGCCTTTTCCGGTGAACTCATCGACGACCTTCCCACCGGAAACAGCTCCACCCTTCGGCGGAGAAGACGGCGGCGAGGGTTTGGCCGCGGCGGATGTGGCGTAGTCCATGGCGCGGTTGAGGAAGTAGCCATAAGGAGAGGGGCGATGGTAGGCCGACGGCTTCGGCGAGGAGAGAGAAGGCTTCGCCGGCGATCGGCGGAGGCCAGATCGGAGGAGAGATGATAAGACTTTTCTCGAAGCCATGGGAATGAGAGAGAAGGGAAGGGGGAGAGACTGTGGGGACTAGGGTTTGGTCGTGGAGTGGGCAAGTGGTTTATATACTCGAGAAATTATACACTTATTTGGTTTCTATCTTTAACAAAAATGGCATTCAGCTGAGTAGCATATTTCAGAAAATTTGTATATTGTTTCATTTCTGAAATTTTAAAAAATTAATACTGTGCAATTAATTTTTATAATTGTGTCAATTGAAATTTAAAGAATTTTTATAAATTTCATATTAATTTTTTGAAATAATAGTATTCTAAGTTGTCAGACTATGGTGCATCTACTTGTATTTAACGTTTATATGACGATTGAATATGAATAATATTAAAAATATAAAACTAAAATCCAAATTTATAAATTATTCAATTAAATTGATGCTCAATTTTAAATGCGAACCCCTTTTTCATGAGATTTACATCAATAAACATTCAATCTAATTTATTTTTATTATAACTGATAATACGATCAGTGACTTACTTGACTCTTACAATTTGATTGTTAAGGTTTGCTTTTATTTACCTCTAATTAAACCTAGCCTTAAAATAAGGGTATTTGACCACAATAATGGTTGAAATAGGTAAAGACTCCACCTTTTGGTGTAACTCAATAGCACAGTTTTTTAAAAAATCAATATTTGAAATTTTTTTAAAAATAAACCTAGGATGCGTTACCCATTTATATTGTTCCTCTTGTCCCGGTTTTTCAGTCGAATGCCCTTTCTTTTTCCCTCAAGTGCTCACTCTCTCACGTATATGAGCTCCTCCCTATTTGCCTATAGTTCTATTTCTTTTTATGGCATGTTCTTTTCGTAAATAAATTGGGGTTAGTAAAAGGGTGAAGTAGGTTGAAATGGGTTAAATTTTTTTCATGTGATAAATTGAACTTGATTAAAATAGTAAAAGTGGGTTTAAGTAGGTTGAGATTGATATTTTAGAATTGACCCAAAAAAAAAAATAGAGCCCTGAAGAGCACGATCGCTGGTGATTGGAATCTTAGCCACCTTCAAAGCTTCTAACGATGGTGAATTTTTTATTGAATCACATGTTGTGATTGCTAAAGTAGCCTTTCTACTTTTTGTTGTGAGTTCATTTTCTCACTTAAATCCCATTTAACAAGCAGATTTAGTGTTACACTTGACACTAAAAATAACCATGTAAAACATCATATACGTGTATAAGACTACATGAGTGTCTGGAAAACTCAAACCAAATATCCCTCTTGACTTGGTATTAACCCGCCTAATCTACATTGTGATTAAGCCTTGTTACCGATAGTATTTAATTGTTGTTATTTCTTGAGAGGTACGGGTCTAGGGATTTCATTATAAATTATAAGTTATAAATACATACATACATATATATATATATATATATAAAAAACACACAAACACACACATATACAACAACAACAAACTTCCAGTGTGGGTATCGCTTTCGCGGGGTCTAGGGAGATCCAGCTGTATGCAACCTTACCTCTACCGGTATTCATACCTATAGAGAGGTTGATTCCATAAAACCCACAAAACAGTTTTGTGAAAAAGGTTTGTAAAGAAAACGATTGCAAAAACCATTTACCGAGTAAGAGGAATAGAAAGAGGAAGAGAAAAGGTTCCAGATAACAAATAAAGAGAGAGCGGAAACGTACCTCAATAACCAGGGGCGCTTGGTGCCGTCACATCCTAGCAAATCACGACATGCAGACAAGCAAACCGAAACCCTACCCGCCCCACACCGCCTAAGTTACTGCCACCTACGGAGCCGGACCCCTACAATCAGAAACCTTAATTTTATCCCGCCACAACTTCCTATCCTGAGTCATGTCATCCGTGAGACCGACAACTCTCAGGTCCTTTCTAACCACTTCTTCTAGGCTCTTCTTCGGTCTACCCCTCCCTTTCTTACCACCGGGGGTTGATCCTCTCACACCTTCGCACTGGGGCGGTCGCACTTCTCATCTTCACGTGGCCGAACCATCTGAGCCTCGATTATCTCATTTTCTCCTCTATGAGGACCACTTCAGCTAAGCCCCTAAACACTCTATTGCTAATCCTGTCCAATCTCGTAAAACCACACATCCACCTGATCATCCTCATCTCAGCTACCATCAACCTTTGGACCTGCGTCTTTTTTAGAGGCCAATATTCCGATCCATAGAGAACAATTGGTCTAACTACCATCTGATAGACTTTGCCTTTCAAACCCATGGGCACTCTCTTGTCACACAGCACTCCTGACGCTGCCTTCCATTTTTGCCAGCCCACTCTAATCCGCTGGCTAATATCCTCATTCTGCTGGATGATCGAGTCCAAATACTTGAATTTGTCGACCTTCGGTATTGCCCTCTCATCCAGTACGATTTATCCCCCCTTATATATATATATATATATATATATATATATGTGTATATATTGTGTTGTGTGTACATTATCTTCCACAAAGACAAATTACAATCTTATTTTTTTCCCCATTTCTTTAATTTGAAAGCACCTCCAAGTGGACCAGCAAACTTTTTAACCAACTTGGGATTGTGACCGAGCGACCTCCAACGAATTTCGCATTAAGGGTGTTTTTGATAGAGGGGAAAATCATTTTTCCAAAAAATTATTTTTCCATTTTACGTCGTTTGGTAAGATAAGGAGAGAAAAATCTTTTTTAGGATAAAATCATTTTACCCTATTTGAAGGAAATTGTTTTCCCTTGAAAAAGTAGGGAAAATCATTTTCCAAGCCCGACATTTATTGCCTAATTTTGCCTCTCATTTTATTTTCTTTTAATTGAGCCCATAATCACTTTATTTTTACTCTCATTTTGTCTCTCATTCTTCTCGTATTCTTCATGTTCATCATCTTCATCGATGATTTCCATCATCAATCTCTGTAATTATTTATTGAGTTCTCTGACGTTGTTACTGTTGCCCTTTTGAATAGCTTCGCAATCTGAGTCACTCATCGTCTCCCCGTTTACATTTTTTTTAATATGGGTTTAATATCACTCAAAGTCAATTGAGTAATCCTTGGGAAGAGGGGAAAGATTGAGATTTATTAATGTTGACTCTCTCTTTTTATGAGTTTATTATTGAGTATACTTCTTACTGATGTTTTGGGTTCGATTTTGAAGAAAGGAGAGAAACATAATTCGTTGGTTGGGTTGGGTCAGAGCAGTAAGTAGAGGAAGGGGTAGATAGTAAAAAAAAATGAGGTGAGAGTGGGGGGGGGGCCACATTCATTCTATCAAATATGAAAAAATGAAGTGGAAAGAAAATGGTTTTCCATTCTACCAAACAGCTGAAAATGTAAGTGGAAAATCATTTTTCTTGGAAAAATATTTTTCATGGAAAATGATTTTCCCTCCTACCAAACACATCCTGAATAACAAAGTACATGTCCTAAATTACTAATTGCGTCCAATTTACACAGTAAACACTCACAGAATTGAAAAAATGATTCAGGAATTGGTTAATTGCAATTTGTTGCCTAAATTTATAGATCTTAGGTACTTTTGCTCTTTCATAAATAGGGGCGGCAATTATATCTAAATTCGAGGCATATCAGATCTGATCCGATGTAAAATAATATAATTTGAATCTAAGAAAATTTTCCGAGTCTAAGTCCCGTAAGAATAATCCAAATCCAATTCAAATTATGATGGACTCGGAGGAAAGATGTTTCCTCCGATCCAACCATTTTGTTAAATAATTTAAGTTCAAATCTAGAACTTTACAGATTTAAAGTCTATCCTCCAAGTTCAACCCCCAATCTTGAACCCCAAATTTTTTATTTTAAATATTTTATTTTATAAATGTAAAATTTACCATCCAAATTCAATTGCAAGTTCTTAACACCAACCCTCATTAGCTGCTTAGCCCTCTCTCTCTATCCCCTCTTCTCCCTCACTTTCAGCCTTAGTCTGACTTTACTATCGGCCAACCACCCAGCTCTCTACGCTTCGAATTCGGGATTAAATGTTTAAATATTTGGTTAACATGATAGAAAAACACATGTTTTTCATATCGATAAGTAAACGGAATAAGTTCGAACAAACAAAGATAATGCAAAATTGTTGGGGGAGAAAAGATATCGATTTAGAACGGATTAAATACGACCCGGATCGAATTCAGATATTCCCTCCGAGCCGCAGGATTGAATCCAAATTGAATTTTCGGTTCGAAATTTGATTGAATTAAAATCTAGATGTTCCAACATCCGATTTAAATCCAATCTGTTGTCATCCCTATTCATAAAGCTTGCACTAAATTTGTGATCATCACTTGTTTTTCTTTCTTTTCTCCCAAAAATCAAATTCATGATGAAACAATAAAGGCCCCTTTTCATCATGCATTTTACATTTTCTCGAATCATATATCCACGCCCCTTGCCTGCTTAAATGTAACTAAGGGTGTTCATGGTTCGGGTACCCGAACTAGAGGAGATTTCGGCTCGGGTACCCGAAATTTCGGGTCGGCAAAATGGTGAACCATATCCGAACCGAAACTTTTGGGTAACCGAAAATTTCGGTTCGGATTTTTAGTTACCCAATAACCCATTTTTTCTAAAATATTTTTTCCCTACTTTGTCTAATAATTTTGTTGTATCCATAATATAATTATTTCTATTTATACTATAAAAAGTTGTCGTATTTAGTCATGTTGCACTTTAAATTATTACACAATACGACACTATCAGCGGATATCTTATCATTATTCACATTTCAATTAATCCACACTTCCATAAAGCATAAGCTTGTTAACATCATATTCATGCACAACGCATTCAAATAAAACAATGTCACAAAGTCAAAGTACTTGTGTTCTTCGGGTTTGGGAATACTTGACTTACAAAGTTTTTAGGGAATAGATTATATAAAAAAAGTTTCGAAAAAGTTTAAAAAAGTTTCGGGTTTTCAAGTACCCGAATCTTCAAAATGCCCGAACCGTACCTGAACCAATAACCGAAAAAAATATTGATTCGAGTACCCGAACCAAAATTTTCAAATATTCCGGTCCGAGTATCCGAGATTTCGGATTAAGTAACGCGTTTTTAGTTCGGGTTATTGGTTACGGATATTTTTGAACACCCCTATATGTAACAAGTTTATCTATGTCATGAGCATACACATCCCAATCCCAGATTCCCAGGTCGGGCACGCAAATGACTTTCTTAGAGCAATTACAGTAGTAGGTGCACGAGGAGCAAAAGGAGGAGAAAGAGGGATGTGAGACGAGGCAGCAACTCCAACGTCAGCCTCATGCCTCGGGCCTCACAGGGAACCTCAGCAGGCCGACGGTAACTCGTGAGATTTTTTTTGTTTTTTTTTTAATTTTTTTTATTAATTTTTCTTTTTTTTAATATTAAAAATAAAATTGTGTACGATAGAGTGTATTTATAGGTATTATTTTATTGTTAAATGTAGAATTTATAGATTTTATTTTATTTTGTGAAGGAGAGTAATGAACCTATCATTACAGAGAGTGAGAATTGTGAGACAAAAAATTACAAAAATAACTAATATAACAATAATAGGACCTAACTGATGAGCTAAAAAATAACTCCCCATTGTTTTTGCTCTTACACACCGCAGAACTAAATGTCCAGTTCGATAGAATGCAATGAAATGATACGTAATCAACTGCACGATCCCAGGTTTGTCGTACTGATGTTAATTACAAAGTACCATACAAGAGACAAGAGACCAGAATAATTTCCCACGATCAATTGCAAGTTGAAACCTGTCCATTGTAACTCACGCTAACAGGCGAAAAGCTGCCATATAGCAGGAAAGAGGATTGCAGTTAGAGCATTCAAAAAATCTGATCAATATGACAAGTAACAACAAAAAAATTTACAAGTGCTCACTCTTCGGTTTTTCGTCCTCTCATTATTCAATGGTGTGGAGGGCTTCTTGAGGTTAAGCTACCAGGCTACCCCTTTGCTCCATTTCAATGGAGTATCACACTACGTGCAATAACGATAAATAAAGACAAAAGAAGATTCCCTGAAAGAAAATTCCCTCATGATGTGCTACGCATCAAAAATGAAATTCTTTTGCCTCCCGAAGATGGCAATGCCATTTTGAACTAGAATTATTTTCGCAATCATCGAGCCAAAGGAGAAACCCAGAACAGATCTCAGTATGACTTGATTAAGCAGCTGCAGATTCCTTGGCAATCTTCTCAGCCTTGGCAAGGACCTCATCGATTCCTCCAACCATGTAGAAAGCCTGCTCTGGAAGGTCATCATATTTACCATCCAACACACCCTACAGATTACACAGCACGAGATCATATTAACCCACATGCTCAAAGTATTTCAGGCAAGCAATCAACCAATCAAGAGAGGCAAACTTGTCAAAGGGACCAAAACAAAACAGCTACATCTGATGTTCAGTCATTATAAAAAGCCGATCTCCAATTGTGACAGGAATGAGCAGAAAGACAATTAACAAATGATAAATTTCAAATGGAAACATAAAAAAGCCAATCACATGCAAAGGCACCAAGTCATTACCTGGAAACTGTTAATGCTTTCCTTGAGCTCAACGTATTTGCCAGGAGCACCCGTGAACACCTCAGCAACGTGGAAGGGCTGACTCAAGAACCTTTGAATCTTACGAGCACGAGCAACTGTCAACTTATCATCTTCACTTAGCTCATCCATACCCAAAATGGCAATGATATCCTGAAGGTTCTTGTAGTTCTGGAGAACCTTCTGCACACCACGAGCAGTGTTGTAGTGCTCCTCTCCCAGAATGTGAGGCGAAAGCATACGAGATGTGGAATCAAGAGGGTCAACAGCCGGGTAAATACCAAGCTCAGAAATCTGCACAATAGGAAAAACAAAATTAAGTGAAAAGAGGAGATCACAAACCAAACTATTTTTGCAGATGTACTACAATCATCTTCTCGTCTTACCTGTCGTGACAACACAGTGGTGGCGTCCAAGTGAGCAAAGGTTGTAGCTGGGGCAGGATCTGTCAAGTCATCAGCAGGCACATAGATGGCCTGGACTGAAGTAATGGAACCCTTCTTTGTCGTTGTGATACGCTCTTGTAGACCTCCAAGATCGGTAGCCAAGGTTGGCTGGTAACCGACGGCAGATGGGATACGTCCAAGCAAAGCAGACACCTCTGAGTTAGCCTGGGAAGGGAAAAGAAGAGGGTTGGTATGTATATATGAGTGATCGAGAAGACAATGGTAACAGGACGCTTAGATATCACAGTGCAGAGAAGAAGCCATACCTGTGTGAAACGGAAAATATTGTCAATAAAGAGCAGCACATCCTGTCCCTCAGCATCACGGAAATGCTCAGCCACAGTCAAACCAGTAAGACCAACACGGGCACGAGCACCAGGAGGCTCATTCATTTGACCGTAGACAAGAGCACACTTGCTTTCAGCCTGTGATGAAGACATGTACAGTCAGACAATGAAAATGGAGTACCATCGTATCAAAGGAGAGAAATCATAGTCAATCTATCAGAAAGTAAAGAGAGAACAGACCTGCTTGTCACCTAGCTTGATGACACCACTCTCAATCATTTCTCTGTACAAGTCATTACCCTCACGTGTACGCTCACCAACACCAGCAAAAACAGAGAAACCACCTGATCATGAAAATGAAAATAAGAAAACAAAGATAGCCAGTGCAGATTCTAGTAATCAAACATTGCATCCCACAAACCATGAGCTTTGGCAACATTGTTAATAAGTTCCATGATAAGCACAGTTTTTCCCACACCAGCACCACCGAACAGCCCAATCTTTCCTCCCCTTTGGTATGGAGCCAAAAGATCAACGACCTTGAACAAAAAAGCCCTCATCAATGCAAAACTCAACACAAACATCTACAAGATTACAAGTGAAACAAACGTATTCTATCATTGAGATACCTTAATTCCAGTTACAAGAATTTGCTGCTCAGTAGCTTGGTCAACAAATGCAGGCGCCTCTCTGTGGATGGGCAGGTAGTGATCAGTCTCTGTCGACATTACAGCAACGGCACAACGTCAAAACATCACGATAATGACGATATATAGAGTAAACGACGTAAATCTACAACTTCTTACTGATTTCTCCCTTCTCATCAATTGCCTCTCCAATGACATTCATGATACGACCAAGCGTAGCTCTTCCAACAGGAATCTAAGAATATGAAACAGGGGGGTGAGGATCATAATGAAATTATTCATCACAAAAAACCACGCAAAATGGTAACAGTCATTCTGATCAAACAACACAATATGGCAAAACTCATTGTGATCAACCTAAATCATTCCACACAGAAAGACATCGCATAACAAATATAGAAAACTCAACAGGCAAAGGCCTGAGGATGAAAACTACATTAACACAGCTAGATGAAAACTTATTTCGAATGATCACAACAAACCAATAGAACTCGGGTAGGCGCAGTTGCTAAAGTCCTTATCAGCCAAACACCACCATCAAAGATTCAAGCTTCTGGACAGCAAACAAAGACGACAGACATTGTTAATTTAGACGAGCTCCCTCATTTTATTAAAGTATTATACGAGATTAGCGTTTTCTAAATCCAATTGCCAGGACTCTTACAATTGATGAGAATGTAAATGATGAAGATGTTTGGCATCAATCACATTGACAAAATAAGTACACGCAACAATCACATTTCAAATCAAATCCAATTGAATCACGTCAAGCCAAATCAAATTCAATCCAATAACGACTGACGAAAATAGATCACGAGATCACAAAACGACTCACAGTGATTGGAGATCCAGTGTTCAAAACTCTCTGACCTCTGACCAAACCCTCAGTACCATCCATAGCAATAGTCCTAACCATATTCTCACCCAAATGCTGTGCCACCTCAAGGACCAACCTCGTCTGATTATCAAGCACCTCAAGGGCAGTCAAAATGGGGGGCAAACCCTCTTCGAACCGCACATCGACGACGGCTCCGATCACCTGACAAACCTTTCCGATCGCACCTTTTCCCGTGAACTCATCGACGACCTTCCCGCCGGAAACGGCTCCTCCCTTCAGCGGAGAAGACGGCGGCGCGGGTTTGGCCGCGGCAGATGTGGCGTAGTCCACGGCGCGGTTGAGGAGGTAGCCATAAGGTGAGGGGCGGTGGTAGGCCGACGGCTTTGGCGAGGAGAGAGAAGGCTTCGCCGGCGACCGGCGGAGGGAAGATCGGAGGAGAGATGACAAGACTTTTCTAGAAGCCATGGGAGGGGAGAAAGAGACAGAGGTGGAGGAACGGGGACTAGGGTTTGTGAAGAGTGGGTGTGTGGTCTATATAGGACGGTCGTTCTACGCTATTTGATGGAAAACGATGTCGTTTTCATGGGGTCTCCGTTTTTACCAATTCACTGCCGAAAGCGTAGATTAGGGTGGCATTCATAGATCCGTTATTTCATACCTCTTCTTCTGAAGTTTTTGAGGTTAGGATTATTATTAGTTTCTCTCCTCCTCAAACCCCTTACTCTTTATTGCTTCACCCCAGCATATTGGTTTTTTTTTTAAAAAAAAAAGACAAACATCGAACTATGATTGGTTGGTAATCCCATCAAAAGGTTAAATAAAATAAAATAATAACTGGTTGCTTGGTTTGTTAAGTTTGCATTATATGCACGTCAAACCAAACAAATTGCATTATGATGTCCTAATACTTTCAACTTTCATTGTTGATTATATTCTATCCTAATTCGCTGCACCATTAAATTAAAAAGGGCAGCCCGGTGCACAAGCATCCTGCGTTCACGCAGGGTCCGAGAAAGGGCCGCACCTCAAGGGGTGAATTGTAGACAACATAACCTGACTTTGTCAGTGACTGATTCTACGGCTCAAACCCGTGACTTTTTAGTCACACGGAGACAACCTTACTGTTGCTCCATTAAATTATACTTATTAAAATTTATCGACTCACGTCAACCTTTTGACCATCCCTTTATGGGAGAGGGAAGTTTTACTTAGGGCATTGCCAGTTAGAGTTCTAATTTTTGGAACTCTGACCTTCTACGTTAGCAAAATTTTCATATTTTTAGAACTTGCATTCCATCACTTCTCCAACCGATGGAACTCCAATAAAAAAATTTACCATTGACCCACTTCATAACACACAATATGTTTTTTTAATCATATAAAAAGTATGTATTACCTAAAAAAAAAAACACAAAAACAAAGAAGAGTCTCACGGGGAGACTCGGCTTGACGAGGAGGCATGCGTGTCTCTACCCTCGTGGCACCGACTGCGGGAAAGACAGGTGGCCCGCGTTTGTGGGAGTAGCCCGCGTGCCACTGGGCTGCGAATGCCCTTAAGGGCATATAATTTTCAACCTAGTAAAAAACCTTCATCCATCTAAACTTTATTTAATTTTTTAGGATCAAACACATATTACATTTGTAATTTCAATGTTAATATGTAATCAAAATTGTAAGTTTATAAAGGGCAAGTTTATTTCAGCATTTCATAATGAGATATTCACTTTTACGTCCCACGACCTTTTATGAAATGATTTATCAATTCCTCGCTCTTGGTATTAATTTTGATCTTGCCTGGTGTTAAATACGAATAATTTAAAACCAACGAAAATAGTTACATTGTAACTATATATGTAAAGGGACGAGTTTGCCACATTTTTAAAAGGTGAAATGAATGTGATAGCCTTAAATTTATGAGGGCGAGAATGCGAGATTGTTGAGTGTGGGCACATTAAGCTCAGTCATCACAACAACTTTACTTCATATTTTATTATTTGTCTATGAAGAAAATAGAAGGAAATGAAGAAAATAGAAGGAAATTGAGAAAGAGAAATCGAGAGGATGTAAAATTTGGCCTTAGCTGTGTATTGCTATGACTTCACGGTTTGTCCGTACTTCTCCATAACCTTAAACAATTGTTTACTATCCCATATATACATGGGAAACCCTAGTGCTTCTATGACTTGGCAAACAAGAAAACCAAGTTCTGTAAAATACATCTACTATAAAATAATATCTCTAAGATACACTTACCATAATATGACTAAATTATATTCCCAAGGAAGTGATTTCCTCATCACTCCCCCTCAAGTTGGAGCATGAAGGTTGATCATGCCCAACTTGCCTTTTAAATACTTAAACTGTCGTTTGCCAAGAGTCTTGGTGAGGATATCGGCCGGTTGGTGCTGAGACGAGACATGCCCAAAAGTGAGGATACCAGAAACAAGTTTTTCACGAACAAAATGATAGTCAATTTCGATGTGCTTGGTCCTATCATGAAAGACAGGATTTTTGGCGATATATAACGCAGCTTGCCTGTCGCAAAAGAGTTTCATGGGTTGAAGATGAAAAATCCCAAGGGCGGCAAGAAAAGTGCGAATCCAGATGAGCTTGCTAGTGGCAACCGCCATGGCATAATATTCAGCTTCAGCTGAAGAGCGATAAACTGTGGCTTGCTTCTTAGTCCTCCAACTTATAGGTGAACCGCCAAGAGTGACGAAGTAACCGGTAAGAGACCGACGCGAAAGAGGGCAAGCACCCCAATCAGAGTCGCAGTAGCCATAACCTTGTAAATTACTCTTAGCATGAAGAAAAAGGTCATCACCAGCAATACCATTAAGATAACGCACCACCCGATGTGCAGCATCCATGTGTTCCTCCCGCGGGGACTGCATAAATTGAGACAGTACATGGACAACATAAGTTAACTCAGGCCGAGTGATAGTGAGATAAATGATACGCCACACCAATCTTCGGTAACGCGTAGCATCATGAAGTTCCCAGCCGGTGGCTAAAGCTAATTTGTGGTTTTCTTCTGTGGGAAAATCGGCGAGCTTAGCTCCGAAAAATCCACATTCTTCAATGATTTCAAGTGCATACTTGCGTTGGCAAAGATACAGGCCTTCTGACCCACGAGCTATTTCAATGCCAAGAAAATATTTTAAAGGGCCTAAGTCCTTAATACTGAAGCAGTCATGAAGATATACCTTGAATTTTTTACCATTGTCACTATGCACAATTTTGACACTAGTTTCAAATTGGTTTTTGACCATGGCTATAAACTCCTTTAAAAAATGACTTGTCTCACCCCTGTGAACCATTAAATAGACCCAAGCGGCCTGACTTGCATCGTCCACAATAGTAAGAAAATAATGAACTCTATTGGACGAAGGTTCCCGATACGGTCTCCAAATATCACAATGAATAAGGTAAAAATTCCTTTCAGCTTTACTAGAACTTAAGGAAAAACAATTTATAGTTTGCTTTACGCGATAACAAATTTCACATACATCTTCTCTACTTTTATCAAAATTGATGCTTAAACTACCGGATAAATAGGATAAGACTTCACGTGAGGGGTTCCATAGTCTCTTGTGCCATAAGTCGATTGAACTAACTGCATTTACTTGCTTCTCTTCCACTGATCCCTCTGTTGAGAAATAGACTCCTCTGCTTTGCTTACCCACACCAATCGGAGTCCTCAAAATACGGTCCTGCAAGATACAAAAATCATCATAAAATGTCACACTACAGTTCAATTCCTTACAAAATTTAGCAATATATCCAAGGTTGCACTTTAGGGAAGGGACATATAAAACTTTATTAAGTTTGATCCATCCTCCCAACACCACGGACTCCTCTTTGCTTGCAAGGGTGTGCGTTCCGTTTGGCATGCCTATAACAATCGAATCGATTTTCTTGATTTCTTGAATCAGATTGAGACCACCCGTCATGTGACATGACGCTCCACTATCAAACATCCACGGTGCATTACCTGAAATGTTCTCAAAACCGGGTTTTGGGCTGTCAATAAGGCTGAGTAACTTTTGTAATTGATCATGGGTCAAGCCTGGAATGCTTACTGCAGCTGCTGGGCCGTGAGTGACTGGGCCTTGACTTGCTGAACCTATTGGGCCGAAAGCTGAAGCTAAACTGGCTGCTAAGGAAATTGTTGGACCGAATGCTGCTGGGCCGTGACTACCTGAATTGGATGGACCGTAGCAAGTTACGCTCAGGTCTTCATTTTGGGCTTAAACAGAGTGCACTGTTTCACGCCCAACTCCGCGCCTTCGTCCACTGATGTTTCTGCCTCCTTTGTTTGGTCGGCCACCGCCTCGGCTTCTTCGCCCTTGGGCACGGCTGCCCCAGTTTGGTGGGTAGCCGATGATCTCATAACAGTATGCTTCCTTATGTCTGTACCGCCTACAGTGCCTGCATGATGGTCTTTCGTTCGTGTGCTCTCTTGCCACAAATGCCACCATATTTTCTGATCGATTATCTTTTCCCATCATGACTCATCTATGATTTTCTTCTTGCGTTACCATATTAAATATAACGTCAAGAGTGGACAACGGGTCAAGTGCCAAAATTTGACTCCGAATCATTGAGAATGCATCTTCGTTTAATCCCATCAAAAACCAATGAGTCTTCTCATCTTGCGCCATCTTTATGATTCTACTTCCGATCTTGCACTTGCGCTTGCCACATGTGCATTGTGGTACTTTTGCATAATTCTCCAATTCACTCCACATCCCGATCAGTTTTGAATAAAAATGCACGACCTCAAGGCTACCTTGTTTACAAGCTGCAAGGTTAGTCTTGAGTTGATGGATCTTAGGGGTGTTAGCTATGGCTTAACTCTTACGCAGATTTTCCCACATCTCATAAGCCGTTTCAGCGTATGCTACACTGGTATGCAATTTTCGATCAATAACATTGATGATCCATGAACAAATCATTGAGTTGACCATCTCCCATGCGCTCAACTCACTCAAATCTTCTCCTTTTGGTGTTGGCTTTGTTAGGGTTCCTTCTATGAATCCTGGCTTGTTTTTATATTTTAAGGCTATTCTGACAGCCTTCCGCCATAGTTCGTAATTTTTTTCATTGAAGATTACTGAAGTAATTGTAACTCCAGGACCTTCTGATGGGTGAAGATAGTATGGTGAATGATTTTCAATTACAAATCCTTTTCCCCCACTCATCGCTCTGATACCATGAAGAAATTAGAAGGAAATTGAGAAAGAGAAATTGATAGGATGTAAATTTTGGCCTTGGCCGTGTATTGCTATGATTTCACGGTTTGTCCTTACTTCTATATAGCCTTAAACAATTGTTTACTATCCCATATATACATGGGAAACCCTAGTGCTTCTATGATTTGGCAAACAAGAAAATCAAGTTCTGTAAAATACATCTACTAGAAAATAATATCTCTAAGATATACTTACTATAATATGACTAAATAATATTTTCAAGGAAGTGATTTCCTTATCATTCTAGCTTTGAAAATTTGCTCTATCTAGCTAGGATTGTGGATAGCAGAACTTACTTGAAGAGAACTTGCTATTTGAGAAAGATAGAGGTTTGTAGTGGATATTGATGGCAAGTAATGTTCGATAGTTGTACATGTTGAGTGAGAGAGAAAGGTAAAGGTCTAATTAATATGGGCATAAAAGATAATGAATTGTATTGTAGGTCCATGTGGACATGTAAGACTAATGTCGTCGGGCGATTGAACAAACACATTGTCCATGTGGTCTCTAGTTGCATTGTGCAGTGCCTATTTGCAGTTTTTCTAGATAGAGAGGGCCATGGTTGGGCCGTTGTTAACATTGCGGTATGTGGTATCCTATAGTTTGTCCAATATGATGAACATTGTCTTGTAAAACTAATTGATCTTATCCAATGTCATAACAATTACTTCGATAAAACATAGTGGCTGTAGGATTCTTAATTAAGATTATTTAATTAACAATTTTATAGAAATTTGGATACATAAATATTCTGTCTAAGTCATTGGTTTTTCTAAGAAACACCATGAGAATTTTCTGAATTTGCTCTTCAGATAATTCATAATGCTTATTGTATCCTGGGGGTGTAGTTACCATAATTAAGAGCAATCTTTATGAGATGGGATAGATAACATCTTAAAGACAATGTTATTCGCGCCTTAAGCCTTACACATTCCCCAACAAGTTAAACTCTCACTCTCTAAAATCCGCTATTAAAAAGGTGGTCGAAGCTTCAACCGTTGAGGAAAAAAAACTAGATCTTTCAATTATAGCTTTTATATATACATTATGCTCTCGCAACTCCCCAACTATGAGCTGCTAGATCTTTTGTTCATTTATGGAACTATATTTGAGTAAAACAAAATCGTCAAACTTCTCTTTTTTTGTGGGTCTCTAGGAATTAGTCTCTCTACCGGTAGGAATGTCGGTAGGGGCAAGGTTGCCTACAGTTGGATCTTCCCAGACCACGCAAAAGTCGGTCTCACACTGAGATATGTTGTTGTTGTTGTTGTTGTAAAATCGTCAAACTTTTGGGCTCACACTTATCGAATTTAGACCTCATTCCCAATTTTGAAATGGAGAAAAAAGCAATCCATGTCCTATCTTTTGATATGCTCCTATTGGGAACATAGTCTTGCATCTATACATTTTATCCATTGCATTAGGCTCACATACATTGTCCATTGTATTGGGAATACATAAATTGTATATTGTATCAATTGTATTATGAACACATACATTGTATCTCTTGTAGTTGGATTGGATGTATCTTCAGTTTGTCTTACTATAAAAAGATGATGGTGAAGGAGAAGTACCACTTAGAAATTCTCTCCCAAGTCTCTAAACTTCTCATGGTATCAGAGCTTGACAAATAAACAAAACATATGTCATTAGTTTGCAATGAAAAACAAATCCAAAGTCTACCTTTCAACCTCTAAGCCCAACCCCAATTTTTTATTTTGAATTTTTTATTTTACAAATCTAAAGTCTACCCTCCAAACTTAATTGTAAGTTCCTAACATCAACTCCCATTAATCGCTTAGCATCACTCCCCTCTCTTAGTCTTGTTATGCTGTTGGCCAGTTGGGAGCCGTCTGACTCCCTATAATTACACATTGGCGTCATTTGTTTCATTGTCAGTCTCTCTTAGTTTAATATTAAATGTCCAAATATTTAGTTGACATGATAGGAAAGTGCATGTTATTGTATCAATAGGTAGACAAAATTAATTTGGATGGAAAAACACAATGCAAAATTATTGTGGGAAAAAGAAATCGATTTCAAATCGGAATAAATCTAACACCGATAAGATTTTTAAATAATGTAATTAAATTCGAATTCAGATGTTCCAACATTTAATATGAAAAAAAACACGAAGAAAAAAGGAAAAACAAGGCGAGACACGTAGACCGGAGGCAATCAGTAGTTTTAAGGTACATACCTAGGTACCACACTTAGGTACATATCTATATAAGGGACATCATATGATTGGGCCAAACCCTTATTTCATTTCCCTCAATCCAACAAGAATTTCGTAATTTTCTAACCCAACCGACTAGAAAAGGATACATTGCAATGAACAAAAGATACACTGCAAATGAGAAAAAAATACACGATAGATAAGAAAAGATACATTGCAAGAAACAAAGGGTACATTATAGAAAGAAAAAAGTACATTATAGAACAGCAAAAATACAATACTATAGAAAATAATGATACACAATAACATATCAAGTGCGCGTCTACTGTATAACTCTAAAGTGTGTATCATACTAGATATATATACATTCATATGTAAGAATTTTCTGCAGGCAAACAAGTCAACAGCACAACCCCTTTCCCCAATGAGAATTTTTTCGGACAAAAAAGGGTCATAATTTTCTTTGGGCCCTGCAAGTTATGAGAAGTGTTAATTATTGTCAAATTAATGGGCTCCCGAAATCCCCTGTTCTAAAAGCTTCCTATTTAAGCTTGGCTAGTCTCGTTACCTCATGAATCAGAGCTGTTTGGGAAGCCGATTGCACAGGTCTCTCTCTCTCTCTTTCTGGGATTTGATGTGCTTGTTTAGGAAATCAGTTTCCATTGTTGGTATGGTGGGGAATTCTGGGATTCGGTCGTTTTCAAGGTTTCAATCTGGGGTTGTCAATCTACATACAATCTTCATAGCAAGATGAAAATTTTCACAATTTGCTTGTACGGTTTATCAAATTTGATTATGGGCTTAGTGAAAGCTGAAAGCTTTCAGCTTTATTTGGCAACAAATCTCCTTGTTTTGTTTGACATAAAATTTTTCCAAATTTGCTTGTGCGGTTTATCAATTTTCCAAATTTTCTTGTACGGTTGATCATCAATTTTGAATGGGTTTTGTTTGATGTGCTTAGCTCACATTCTTCTGATTTTTGTCAATTCTAACTGGCAGGATTGATCACTTTTAGCAAACAATGAGAAGGGATTTGGCAATGGAAGAAGAAAAGAGAAAAATTCAATGCTGCCTTCCACCTGCAGGTCCAGCACCATGGCTTGTGTATACACATGGGAGTTCTAGGAAGAGAAAGATGCAGACTTTTTGCACAGTATCATCCTCACCCTTATATATTGAATGCTTCAAGAGCATCCCTCAATTGCGCGGTAAAGAAATATTCTCTTCTAGTGGTGAGTGGTTATTGTTATGTGATCTCGATGATTGGAAATATTGGAAATTCTTCTCCCTGTGGAATTCAATTTCTTCACAAGTTATACATCTTCCCCCATTGAATGCATTAGATGGCGAAGTTTTAATCCCATGTTTTCTAGTACTTCCTTCTCGCGGACATGGTGATGATAATTTCAGTGTATTCTTGTTTGCGGATGGGGTAGCCTTTTCATACCAATCCTTTACGAATAATAATTCATGGGTTGTGCAAAGCACTGAGCTCCTTGGCCAAAGAGTACACGTACGGAATGTTGTCACTTGCAATGGCATCATATATGGACATGCTCCTGTAGGCAACTCTGGGGGTGACTCTGATTTAGTGGTTATTGAGATTAATGATAATTGCAGTGACTTGGATGGGCCAGGGCCGCTCACCTTAAGATCCTTAAAAGTGAAGCATCCGGATGCTGGCTTCATGTATGCTGGACACTCGAAACACTTTCTAGAATCTTGTGGTCGAGTTTACATGGTAGTGGTACACGTGAGAAATCTTGAAACTAGGACAGTATGCGCAGTCAATATATGGGAGTTAGATTTGAGCTTGATGAAGTGGGTGCGGGTTAAGCTCTTGGGTGGTCGCGCCTTTTTTATAGGGGTTCAAAGTTCCACATGGTGCTGGGGGGATATTGGTCATGGTGAATCCAGAGGTATTGAAGGGAATTCTGTATATTTTTTTGTGCCTGAGCATTATGGCATGACAGTAGCCCTGTACCACTACAACTCAGAAGACTGTAGCCTGGCATCTTTATTGCCGTGTCAAAATTTGCCGCCCCTTTCGTGTCCTCCTACATGGGTTATGTCCCAGTATCAGAGGTTAGTGACATTTTAAGTTTGTGACTTGTAATTTTTGTGGCATACATTTCATATGAAGGGAATAAAACTATTTTGTACTTTTCTTGTCATGCAGGTTTGCAGTAGAAGGCGCCCATAAGTGTAACGATAAGAAAGTAGGCTATCTAGGTCAGTCCTGTGATGCTATACACTGCCAAGGGCGGGAGGAGAATGAAGGGGCGGAGAGATTCTTACTATGTGAGCTGCCTTATGACCTAATACTACGGGTTGCCCAACAACTGCATTTATTTGATTATTTAAACTTTAGAGCCACATGCAAGCTATTGAATTATGTTGCCCCTCCAGCTAGATGGAGAACAAATAATTCATATCCATTATTGATGTTCTTTGAGAGTGATGATCCATTATGCAGGCTTATGGACCCATGTAGAAGTGATTCGTGTTATATGGTCATCCCTGAAACTTTTGGTGGCATAGTTTTTATGGAGTTTTGCAAAGATGGTTGGCTACTTTTGTGTACTAGTAGAGGAGATTGCTTGGAGTTTTTTAACCCTTTTACGGGGATACGAGGCAAATTTCCTTCTTTCAAGTTTCTGCGTGATTTTTTGACTATAGGGTTCTCAACTTGCCCAACTTCCTCTGATTGTGTAACAGCTGCAATTTTAGCCAGAGGTAGCGAGATTTTCATCTGCTATGTTACTTTTGGGGATGAAATGTGGCATATTTGTTCATTTCCACAACATGAACCCGAGTTTTTGCCAGTAGTAAGCAGGCCTGTCTACTATAAGGAAGCATTTTATTTCTTGGATAGAAGAGGATTCCTAGGCGTGTTTAAATTGATTAATGGAGAGGGTAAATGGCATGTTTATGGTAAACCTGAAATACCATATGGTTACCATTGCTCAAGCCATCTAGTTGATTGTGATGGAGAGCTGCTCTCTATTTTCATTAGAGAAATGGGCAAGTGTATTCGAGTTTTCAAGCTAGAACAGCCAAAGATGAAGTGGGTTCTGGTCAAAAGCCTAGGAAACCACACGTTGTTCGTTAGCTCTTCATCATCTTTTGCAGCAGTAGCAATGGAGCGTGAGATGCGAAATAGGATCTACCTTGCAAGACGGAATGGTAATGGTATTCTCTTTTATTCTCTTGATACTGGCAAGTATGGCACTCTCAAGGGCGAGGACTGGATAGAAGATTTATCTGGTACAAAAGAGCAAGCGCGCTGTTGCTGGATTTAAAGCTACAGATACTTAGGAATTATAAACTAGATTATTATTCTTTTGCTGATTCATTTTGTGCGTCTTATACTTTTCCTCCCAATCGTCTAAAGATGGTAATATCTTAGTTCAATCCCTTTTGAAACTAATGTCCATGGTCTTTGAATGAGTATATGGGAGTTTTGTATAAATGTATAGACTACAAGCAAGCTATCACGTAGTTAAAATGTAAGGGAAATAGGAAAATCTCATTTATCTGTTGGTTGGTTTGTTTAATAGATGAATTTTGCTAAAATTATTTTCAACACCTCTGCATCATCTCTTGTTTGTTTAATAGATGAAGTTTAAGCTGAATCATGCAGTGAATTACCTTGGAAACATGGGGATTCTCATTGACAACTCTCATGAGCCCGACATCCATAATCCTAACACAGTTGAGCAAAGCCAGAATTCGTAGCCTCCCATGAGCCTTGGCCGCAATCTTGATCAAGGTTTCATCAGTAATTAGACGGAGGCTCAACCGCCTCTCAACGATGATGTCGAGCCATGTCAAGACATCGTTGGTGATTTCCCATCTCTGAAAGACCTCCACACTTGGGTCATTGACAAGAGCTCATGCAATGGAACGTAGGCTAAAACACTTGGTGAGGTGGTCCACAGTGCTCCATTTTTTCTAACTCTTGGTTTGTTTATTCATTATTAATTAATGAAGCAAAAATGGAGGGATGAATAATCATTAATTATGATTTACGAATATTCAACAAGCTTTTTGGCTATTGTAAAATGTGAAATTTCCAAATTTTTGTGAATCTTAATTGGAATAACGTTCTAATGAAAATTCTTCATATCACTTATCAAATTGAAAGGACAAAACTGGTGCATGAATCATTATCTTTTTAATGGAAGTCTTATCAAATTTTGACTTTTGTTTGGAAAACAAGATTGTACTAATCCAAAGCTTGTCAAATGCATATTACCCATATTCAAGGAGCAAATTGCAACTCCTCCCTCAAAAAGTGTTTTTTGTGAATATTTTTTTTCTTTTTCAAACCCCTTTGAAAGTGTCAGATCTTAGATAATCTTGCTAGT
This sequence comes from Selenicereus undatus, assembly GCA_017589665.1. NCBI lineage: Eukaryota > Viridiplantae > Streptophyta > Magnoliopsida > Caryophyllales > Cactaceae > Selenicereus > Selenicereus undatus. Next base: position 86,359,098 of record JACYFF010003369.1, on the reverse strand, counting down.
AATAAGAAAGTAGAAAATACAACCACATAAAATGGTCATAAGGTCTTAAGTACAGAGCCTGGTAAATCAAGTACAATGTTTCAACAAAATTATTGTAGGTGTAGCAAAGAAGACTTCACTGTCTGCTTTCCTCAATTCCTTGTTGCTTTCATTTGATGTTGTCTAGCTCGTATTTTCGACCTATGCAACACCTGATGCTCTAGCTGGCAAACCAATCTTGATAGCCAAAGAGGTTCTCGAACCACTAGCATGAAGTACCCTGATATTGAGCCAACCACCCATCCAAACGCACACCCTATGAGAATGACTTCCCATAAATGTAAATCCGATGACCCTTTTGTATCAGGTGGAGTGACTGGTGTTGGTCCTTTTGTATCAGGTGGAGTGACTGGTGTTGGCGGAAGTTGTTGAGGTGTATCTTCATTTCTGCACATCTTTAATAGTGGAGGTCCACACAGTCCAGGGTTTCCAAGATACGAGTCACTGTTGAAGGTCCTTAACTGAGTACGCTGTGGGATAAAGCCAACAAGTTGGTTTTGGGAGACATTGAAGACCTCAAGAGATGTCAACTTTGCTATTTCTTGAGGAATTTCCCCACTGAGATTGTTGCACGAAAGGTCCAACGATTCAAGGACCTTTATGTTACCTATTGTTGGTGGGATTTGGTTGGCAAAGTTATTGTGCGAAAGGTTGAGCCAATGCAAGGCTTCCAAGTCCCCAACTAAAGTTGGGATATCTCCTTCAAACATGTTGCTTGAAACATCAATAGTCGTCAAGGTGCTCAATATTCTTTCTATATGACGATCAAAGCCTTTCACCATAATTGTGATAGAGTAGTACACACCTTGAGTAATATCATTGACCAGGTATTGTTGAGATTTTGTTTCACTTTCGCTCACATATCTCATAGCTTCCATATCCTGAATCAACTTACTCGGTAAGGTTCCAGTGAAAAGATTCTCGGACATATCAAGGATTCGCAACTTGCTAAATAGTTGCTTTGAATAAATATGTGTTGTCATTGTGCCATAGAAGTAATTGGAACGTAAAATAAGCACTTGCAACTTGGGAAGAGTACCTAGCCAGTGGGGAAATATATCGTTGAACATGTTGTTCCCAAGATTAAGAACTTCCAAGTTGTTGCATTGGGCCAAAGATCGTGGTATTATTCCTTCTAGTTGGTTGTAACTCAAGTCTAGATCCTCCAAGAAGCTACACTTTGAAAAATTTGCAGGCATACTTCCGACAAGATTATTAGACCGCAAGTTCAACATTGATAGCCGGTAAAATGAGTTCCCTAAACAAGAAGGAATTTGACCAACCAGCATGTTGTTTGATAAATCTAAAGCTGATAGCTTTGACTGCGTTGATGAGTTGCAAATTGATGAGTCAATTGGACCACTTAATCTATTATTTGAGGCGAACAATGCATAAAGATCGGGGGGCAAAATTGGAAGAGCTCCTTGCAACGCATTGTGAGAAATGTCAATAAAAGTAAGGCCTCCTGTAAAAAATTAAGAAAATATTTTAAATTAGCTCTAAAAATTTAACTCTAAAAATTAAGAGAATATTTTAAATTAGGCCTTCTGTAACACTATTCAAACATTCCCGATATATTTAACTCTAAAAATTTAAAAAATTTCACAAGTTACATTAAAAAATGATCCAAAAAATTGTATAGATTAATTACTCTTAGTGAAATTTGAATTTGATATTTGTTCAAAACCTAATCTATGTATTATTAATCTACCAAGACTTTTTTTTATAATCAGCGACGTGTGTATTGGTCAATATTAGCCGTAAATGTAAAGACTATTCTGGTCCCAACGCAAGTATGGGATAGTATTGGACTCTTGGTTAATTCTATGTATATATTTATATATTATCAAACATATCATCGTCTTCTTAGAGCATTCCCAACAGAGTTCCGATTTTTGGAACTCTGGCATGCCACGTCAGCAAAAGTTCCACAATTTTGGAACTTGCATTCCATCACTTCTCAAACAAATGGAACTCAATTTTAATCATCCAATAAAAATATTTATCATGGACTCACTTTATAACACACAACCTATTTTTTTAATCATATAAAAATTATATATTACTTCAAAAAAAAAGAAAAAAAAAATCACCAAATCTGCCACGAGAGGGGGACTGCACTGGCGAGGTCACACGCGTGTCCCCCCCTCAATTCTCCTTGCTGCCAGAGAATTCTTGCCATACAACTTCCACGCGGGTCCCACCTTCTCCACACGAGGCATCCGTTGCGAATGGTCTTATGGCCGCATTAAGAGACTATATATTGCCAAAGATTTACCTTTTTCTTTGATCCTATTTCTATTGGATGATCTAGTTAAATTGATTAACATGCCTTTTTTCCGTCTTTTAAATGATTGCTATCTCTGTACATTTAAAACTCTTCCATTTTAATAATAAATTAACCATAAATAATCTTAATATGATATTGATTATGATTGGAAATTAAATATTTCCTTCCCTTTCTTTTGGTATTTGATAAATTAGAAATTATTTAATTTAAGAAAATAAAAATATTTAGGAACTTCCTTAATTTGTAAAGGTGAAGATGTACTATGAACTTTGGTGAGCATTTGTAGCCAATATTAAAGTTCGACAACTTTTTAAAATTTTTTAGAGCATATGCAATAGTGATCCATAATTTTGGATCACAATTGAGGGCCCACACCCTCTACGTCATCCCACAAGTCAACTTTTTCTCTCTTATCTATATCTTATAGATCACCAACTTGGATTACCAAATAAAATAATATTTTATGGGCTCTACCACTAACATATTATTGGGTTTTAGACTTTTAAGGGCTTAGTTGGCAAAAAAAAAAACAGAGAAAATGTGGGAGGGGGGGATCATGGCCATGAATTGGACCATAAAACAAGCAAAGTGGGTCATTGATGCATGCTATTTTTTAGATCGTGAGCCAAATTTTTTGCTCGTGAGTCTTGCATTAAATGTGCTCTTACATGTTCAATAGTTTTTCAAAACTTTGAAAGAAAGTTAGGTGATTTCTATAAGCTATTTTTCCCTTTACAAAATATACCAGGAATAGGCATTGGAATGTGACCTGTGGCTTGAAAATATAAGTTGTTCAATCCAATATCCACAACCCAAAAAAGGCAAAAACAATATCCTCGTCCCTGGGATCTCTGGTACGGGTGAGCAAGGTTCTTAGGTATTCTGGAATCTATTCGGAATTCCAAAGCTTATATCATACACTCGAGTGTACGTACTCCCATGTGATATATAATCAATTATATGTTAATCGGAATTCATCAAACAATTTTGGTTCCGATTCCTAAAAAGGAGAAGTCGGTCTAATCGGTTCTGGTTCCGGTTCTTAAAAAAAATACCCAGAACTGGAACTGGAACCTAGAACCTGTTCAGAAAGAAAAATGAAGAATTTTTAAATTTTTTACTACTTTTTCTTTTGTTTCTCTATTCTTTTTCTATTTGATTTTTTTCCTTACAAAAATTGACTCTTCAAATAATGAATTTACTGCAATATCAGTTAATTTTCTATTGCTAATTGAAGGATGAATCATAATATTTTTCAAGTAACTAACATACAAAAAAATACAAACTTAATAAATTAACTTTATTTTTTTTTTGTGTATAGATAGAAGATAAAGGTAGGAAAAGATCAAATACCCCCTCTTCCCTCCAAATAAGTAAAAAATTTTGATTTATTAAGTCCTAAAATTTACACATTAGGCGTGGTGGTAACCCTGGAATCAGAACCGGAACTTGAGGTTCGGTTCTGATTTCGAAAGATACCGATTCTCAATTTTTTGGAGAGTATCCGGAACCGCTCAACCCTAACCTCTATTACATCTCTGGACAATCGAATTTTGTCTCAAATTTACGGAGTATAAAAATAATTAGAAATTTGTATAATGTTAAGATGAAAATTCAACTAGTTGAATAATCAAGCTCCACAAACTGGAGAGGAAAAACAAAAAGAAGACGAAGAAGAAGAAGAAAAGAATATCCTGGTACCTGGGAATTCTGGAATATCTCCGGACAGCTGATTTCTGCTGAAATTAATCCGTTGAAGCTGGGAACACAGGCTAATCTGGTAGGGAATTTTGCCTGAGAAATTATTCATGCTTAAATCAATCTCGAAAAGCTGTTGCAAGTTGCCAATTTCCGGGGATATGCTCCCAGTGAACCCGTTCCCCTGAACAGACAACCACTGAAGACCCGAGAAGTTTCCAATGGTGGGTGGAAGCGTCCCACTCAGCTCATTGTTTGAGAGATCAATAGTGATAAGCTGGAGAGCAACAGAATCATGAGTCTCTGGGAAGCCACCACTGAGCAGATTGTCATTAAGATAGACTCTGGTGAGATTCGGGAGGCCAAGTAAGCTCTTAGGAATCGATCCGCTCAGCATATTTTCGTCCATATGAATTTCTTTCAGAGACTGGCAGCTTCCCAATGACTCCGGCAAGTTCCCTGTAAGCTTGTTCCGTGAAAGATCTAGAGACACCAGTTTCCCATTAGTTCCAAGATTTCGGGGCACGCTCCCACTCAAGTTATTCCAGTCCAAACTAAGATACTCGAGTTCCCGCAAATCTCCGAAGAGCTCCGGTATAGAGCCATCTAAGTTATTGTACCCTAGATCCAAGTGGGTTAAGTTGTTGAGGTGAGAGAAAGATTCCGGGATCTCACCTGACAGTTTGTTGTTGAACAAATACAGTGATTTCAAGCTTGTCAGGTATCCGAGTTCAGATGGTAGGGTCCCAGAAAGAGTGTTGTAAGAAAGATGGAGGTATTGGAGGGCCTTAAGGGAGGAGAGACAAGACGGTAATGATCCATTGAACCTGTTCCCAGAGAGGTCGAGGTGTTGGAGGTTAGAAAGGAGGCATAGGGAGGAAGACGGAAGTGGGCCAGAGAGTACGTTGTCTGCCAAGGAAAGATTTTGGAGGTTTGTGAGGAAGCCAATGTCAGGGGACAGAGTTCCGGTGAGGAAACAGACGGAGATATCAAGGGAAACAACATGGCGATCGGGGGTGGAGGAGCAGATGACACCAGCCCAAGTGCAGTGGTGGCTAGTGGAGTTCCAGGAGGACAGACAGTTGTCTGGCTCATTATCAGTGATCATGGCGGATTTTATGCCCAACAAAGCTTCGTGTTCAGACAGTGATACTCGGCCATTGATGCCATGGCGTTGCAGGAAGCTGGATACAAGAATGATGATGAAGAATCGCATTGTTCTTTTTGATTTGGAGGTGGATGCAATAACCGTAGTAGCTGGAAGAGCGAAAAAAAATCAAGGGAGAATGACCATTACACACAGGCAACTTATCACCGGGTCAGTTAAGGTTACTTTGTCAATACGCACGGTTGACTCATTGACTTTGATCCTACTTTGAAAATGTATACACTCATGAAATTAAGATGCGAATTTGCGGTAATATTTTTAGACATGAAAGTGAAAGTTACGCAGCATTGTCTACGTATGTAGTCCGCTATCTTATGTTGACCCATTGTCGGGACTCTCGACTTTCGACTCTCGACTCTCGAATTCTATAAGAGATTCATTCGAATAATTGAACACCTTTTTATTAAGTTGTATAGATTGTTTTCATATTTAGTTATCCAAAATGGAGCTGATTGGAGCAAATAGCAGATAAAAATGTGTTATAACAAATAATTCCTTATTGCAATAAAGTTAGTTGTATGACATCAAGTGTTATGTCATAGTTAAATAGCTCACCCACCTTAAATAGACTAATTAAAACTAAATGAGAAAAAACAAAACTTAAACAACATCTTCTTACCGGTTAAAATATAGCAAATTTTAAAATTGTCTAAATATTTTCGTATTCATCATACCCCAAGCAGTTTGTAAAATATCCCATTTTATTATTGCACTACAATAATTAGATCACCATAAATGAAGTAAACAAAATGATTTTGCAAACTTTGTATTGAGCACCTATCTGTCTCACATATTCTGCTCCGGATCCTACCCTGAAGGGAGGGCAATGTGTGTGTGTCTATACCTATATATATGTCTATATATATATACACACGCG
>JACYFF010003369.1:86333372-86345239 GCA_017589665.1 Selenicereus undatus | reverse complement strand
AACCGTGTCGCAAGTGGTTCTTCAAGTCTTCATACCACTCTTGTGCGTATCAGTTCCGTTCGAGGCTTGTGGCTAAGCAGCGAACCGTGTCGCAAGTGGTTCTTCAGGTCTTCATACCACTCTTGTGCGTATCAGTTCCGTTCGAGACTCGTGACCAAGCAGCAAGCCGTGTCGCAAGTGGTTCTTCAAATCTTCATACCACTTTCATGCGTATCGGTTCCGTTCGAGGCTCGTGACCAAGCAGCAAGCCGTGTCGCAAGTGGTTCTTCAAATCTTCATACCACTTTCGTGCGTATCGGTTCCGTTCAAGACCCATAAGCCAAGCAGCGAACTGTATCGCAAGGGGTTTTTCAAATCTTCATTCCACTCTTGTGCGTATCAGTTCCGTTCGAGGCTCATGGCCAAGCAGCGAACCGTGTCGCAAGTGGTTCTTCAAATCTTCATACCACTCTTGTGCGTATCAGTTCCGTTCGATGCCCTTGGCCAAGCAGCGAACCGTGTCGCAAGTGGTTCTTCAAATGACTCCTCAACCTGCACAAGCAGCAATACAAGCGCAACAAAAAAAGGGGGCGGGTAGATCATCAAAAAAAAAAGGGAAGCACCGGCAACGTTTATTCATGCAAGGGGCCAACAATTCGGACAACAAGAAATTTGGAAAAAAAAAACCATGAGCCCCCTTTCAAAACCCAAATTCTCAAAAAAAAAGGAGAGCCCTCATTGAAAACCCAAAATCAACTTTTGCCAAATTTCCCAAATCAAACCAAACCCAAGTTCTCAAAAAAACAAAAAAAAAATCTGAATGATATACTATTAATAGGATTATTTGTTTTTGCAAGCGTTATCAAAGCTCTGGCAAGGGACTGTTGTTGCAAGCATTATCAATGCTCTGGCAAGCAATTTGTGGCAATGAAGAAACCTGTATGCAAAAACTAAAGACATGAACACCTGAATGAAATTTGGCAAAATCCTCCATTTCGAGGGAGAAACGAAAACAGAGGCCAAGCTTTACGCTTTTTCATTTTTTCCATTCTTCCTCAAAGGAAACCAAATCAAATGGGCACCGTGATCAAACAAAACAAGTTTCATGAAATGGACAGCATGACCTTTCCTTTCTTTTAGATTTTGTGCCGTTTGCAGGGATTCCATTCTTCCTCTGTCTTCTTCATCAAAGGCCAACCCAGATGTGGCAGATACCCACAAAAAAAAAATAGAATATGGATTATCCCCATACCCATCACGAGTTATGGCTTCCTCCCCACTTTTCTCTCTCCTCATCCCACATAATGCTAGCCCCACCAACACACCAGGTTCTTTCGGCAAGCAAAAACTTCTCTAATCTCCAATCATGACCATCATGTTAGGAAATCATCAAGCAAGTTGTCATCAAGCAAGCACAAGCTAATACTTCTAAACTGCTGACGAAGCCTTGAACGCTGATGATGCAAAAAAAAAAAGTAGAAAAAAAGGCAGTACCTTTGATGGTCACCAGGACCGAAAATGGAGGTGAAAGGATCATGCTTTGACGGGGCCTCCCACCGTGGATAGCAACAGCAGCACAAACGAAGGGCAGTACCACAAATGAAGGTCTCTGGTTTCTGGGGGCTTGCTGCGAAGAAGAAATGAGGCTTGTGCAAAAAGGGTTGTGCAAGGTGGCTGGGTATGCTGGTGAGTGCCGAAGAACAAGAATGAAGAAGAACGTTGCGCAGGCTGTTTTGCGCTGGAGGCTATTGAAGGTCGGGTTTCTGAGTGTTGGTGGCTAATTGAAGGGAGGAAGAAGAAGGGTGAACAGTGCCCTCAGGCACGTGAGATGAGCGTGCCTCTTAAGTGAATGTAAGAACTAGGTTTCAGAATTAGAGGAGAAGCAGCCCAGCAGCAAGGCAACCAAAAAAAAAAAGAGACAAAAACGGGCCTGACCCACGCAAGAAGAACATAAAGCCGGGCATGTCACATGCTCCTCACGTGTTTTCTTTAAATGAAATGAAGCAGCCCACGCAAACCGGTCCAGAGAATCAAAGTAGAAGCTTGCTTAAGCCCAACCCAAGTGTCAAAGAAGAAGGAAAGAAAAAGGAAGCAGAGCAGTAAGCTGACATGTGCAAGAAGGTAGGCCCAGGCGCAAAAGAAGGAAATGAAGGCCGAGCTCAGCTCACACGCCGTTAGTAGGTCTGCAAAATGGGCACCTGAAATGGCACGTTTCAAAAAAATTTGAGACATCAGTCACCTCTCAAACGACAAGTCTCGTATGTGACCTTGTCTCGAAGGGGCAATTTGTAGGCACTAAAAATTTATTTGTGTTGTACCAAAATTAAGTTAAATTAATTAATTGAGTCAATCCTTTTAATTAATTTAATCAAGCCCAAAGACTCACAAGTCAAGCCCAAAATGAAGCCCAAATGACTACCAAGTTCGGGTTCAGTTAAAATTCGAGTCAAAACCCAAACCGAGACTCAATACGACTACCAAGTCAAGCCACGACCTAAAAGGCCGAATGACGTTCAAGTGATGACGCGGTCAAAGTCAAAGTCAAAGTCAAAGTCAACATCGACTCACAAGTCAAACATAAAAAACGACTCTCAAGTCAATGTCTGGTTAAAGCTCGAGGCGACTTCCAAGTCAATGCTCTACTCAAGCCCGGGAGACTCCAAAATCAAAGTCAAAGTCAAACAAACAAAAGTCAAAATAGTCTAGGTAAAGCCTGATTAAAAGGCCTAAAACCTAGGTCAAAACCCAAAACCCAAGTCAAGGTCTGTCTTGACTTTCAAAGGGGAGACTTTCCTATAAATAGGTCCCCACCCCCTTTGTTTCAGGGGTTGGAAAAATCCATCCTTAAGAGAAAGAATCAGGAGATTTTGTATCCATAGAGATTGTAACTCATTCAAATTAATTGAATCTATAAAAATTCAATCTTTGCAATTTGTGATTACACCCACATTGATAAAATTTCAAAGAATATGATAATGGGTGTTGTCCCATATTGATGAAATTAAAGGGTTTGAGCATGTATATAAGTTTATGAGTTACTCCAGCCATTGCCAATTGGTTTTGGATTGGAACCTAATTTGAGCTTGTATACTTGACTCGTTTGTTTAAAGTCTAATTAATATGAAAAATTAACAGAAACCGAGATAGAGAAGAAGACGGCTACCAAATTCTTCATTGTTTCCGTCTTCTCTGCAAATCCCACCGCGGATTTCGCAAATGAAGTGGCATTTGATGATACCCCAATGAAATGAACCTGATTATTCACGTCTTTTCTGGTTCACTTTTGTGCATTTATGGAAAAAAAGGGGGGGGGGGGGGGAAGAGTTTATCTTGGACAAAGAGGTCCAAGATTTTGGCTCAAGCACATTTGATTGGATTAAAAGAGAAAGAAAATTAGCGCAAGTACTCTGCCGTTAGGGATCTTATGTGTAAATAACATTGTTTATATAGAGTTGAAGTATTTGGGTTGTCAAAAGTAGGGGCTGAAAGAGGATTATAGCAGGTTGTGTGTTATGCTGTCACATTTTTTTTTTTGGAAAAACGATCGATAATATTAAAACATCATGTCATGATACAACAGTCCAACAACAAACCATATACAGAGACATCAGAGGCTGTGGCCTTGGGATAACACCACCCAAAAACAGCTAAACGGGTGGAAACTAGCTGCCTATTCCTATGGCCATGCAAATACATATGTGCAAAAAAGGTTACTAACTTCAGGAGTTCCTTACGCAATGTCATTGGAGTCATCTACCTCTTGAACTCTTCGTGCAAAGAGGTAAGTTTCTTTATCCAGTTCCAGAGCTGGCTCTAGGATGCTTGGTGGAACAAAATGGACAACAAGCGCTTCCTTTTGATCTTGTTGAATCATGGCAAGAACCGAGGCAGTGAGATTTACGGCACGATGGGCGTAGTTCAAGGTTATGTGCCACTTACGATCTAACAAGTCGCGAATGTCAGAGATCACAGTTTTAAGGTAGGAACGGCATCCTGTTGGCCCAGCTTACAGTTCTTGAATGAGAGGCTTGTCAAGATCAATTTCAGATGGTCAAGCTGATAACTCCAGACTTGGATCAGTGCTTCTTTTAATGTGAGGAGAACTTCCAAAGCGCATGGTGACACAATGCGACGTGTGATGTCTAAAAACCATTGGAACTCGGCATTTCTCACAATGGCGGCATCAATGGCATATGTGCGATCTTCATGGTGGTATACCTCTATGTTCAGTTTAAATGCTGGTTTGGCAGGAGGCTTCCACGACAGTATTTTCTGCTCAACCTTGAAGAATTGATCCTGCAAAGATAGAATATTAGATATATCAGTATTAATGTGATTCCAAAAGCTATGAGTTTGTTGGCAAGACTGATCAAATACACAGCGATTGCAAAAACACCATAAATGCCAGCATACAACAGTGAAAAAGATTTTCCAATTAAGGCCAACTGCATCAGATAGATTGAAAGCAATCCATTCTTTCCAGTCAAGCGTGAAGAATAACTGGTAATTATGCATGGTGGATGATGTTAGGGTTGAAATGAATCGCAATTCGATATCACAGCGGAAGCAATTAGGATGAATAGATAAACAGAAATATGAAAACCAATAACAAGAACAAATCACACCAAGAATTTACGTGGAAAACCCCAATGTGGGTAAAAACCACGGACGGCGACAAGCCAGGAACAATTCACTATGAGAATCAAAGTACAAAGATTGCAATCACAATACGTGATTCAATCTGGATGTTACAATCCCTCAATTTGCACTCAATCTCACCAATTGTGTTTGGGAATAGGAATAGAGAACTCAGAATCGCCTTTTTCGCACTTGCGCGGCGGCTCTACTGTGTTTTTCGCTCAACTGCAAAACCTAGGTCGCGAAACCCGAGAAATCTCGGTTTCACTAAAGTGGCACGGTCTGACCGTGCCATGTGGCACGGTCTGACCGTGCCATGTGGCACGGTCTGACCGTGCCAATTATCTGCCCGCTGAAATCTTCTTCTTTCTTCGACCCAGCGCCAACTGGTGATCATGCCACCCAGCAGCACGCCCATGCCTCAGCCCGTGCCGCCCCGGTGGCTCAGATTTTGGGCCATAAACCCAACAGATGAAGGTAGAAACCGAGTCCATGTAGCTCCAGCTAATGGGCATTCGTGAAACAGATGGAAGTGATCCTCTTCAGCATGTTCACAAACCACACAAGACGCAGACAGGTGAGGAACAATCCAAGCCAGAGTTTTGACAACAGGGAGTGATTGATGCATTAATCTCCATAAATGAAACTTCATTTTGGAGGAGCTTTGAGTGCCCAGACAATTTTAGCAATATTATTAGTAGGAGCAGCATCACAGACCAGGGCAGAATAAGCAGAAGCTATAGTAAATTTCCTACTCTTGTTTGCACACCACTGGAGGTAATCATCTCATGATAAATCAACTGAAGGGATTTCCTGTTGGATTTGATTGGAAATAGGAGGAAGACAACATTAAGGAGCTCAGTATTCCAGTGACCATTGCATAACATTTGACTAACTCGATAATGAGCACACCATGCCGGTGGATCATTTACAATTAGCTTGGCTAACGGACCTGAAAGTAACCACTTATCATACCAAAAGGAGGTGGTGTCTCCCTTCCCCAGATGAGTGGATGTATTAAGGAACAGGTTGTCTTTAACCATTAATAAGCTTTTCCAAAAAGGGGAGTGATGGGCTTTACTCTCGGCGAACTCAATGTTGGTATTATAAAGGTATTTGGCCCACATATAATGAACCCAGGGTTGATCCTCCTTTTGATAACAGATCCACAATAATTTCATTAAGAAAGCTTTATTCCATTGAGAAATTTTTTTTAACCCGAGCCCGCCTTTATGCTTTGGAAGGCAGATGGTTTTCCAGCCAATTTGGACATAATATTTGCCCTGATCATATTTATTCCACAAAAAGAGTTGCATTATTTGCTCCATTGATTTCATCGTTTTAGCCGGAAGGAGAGTTGTTTGCATATGGTACACAGGCATGGAAGATAAAACAGATTCAATAAGAGCAGTGCGACCTGCAAAATTAAGAAATTTGGTTTGCCAGCCTGCAAGACGTTGAGTGAATTTAAGAACAAGTTCTTCATAATCTTTAGGCTTAGGTTTCAGAGAGACTAAAGGGGTGCCTAAATACTTTCCAAAGGCCGTAGATGCAGGAATATCAACTGATTTGGAGAGGATTCTACGCAGTCTATGATTTAAGGCGTTAGGGAAAATAAGACGAGATTTAAGGACATTAATATGAAGCCCAAAAATAGTCCCAAACTTCTTGAGAGTCCCCATCATGTTACCAAGATTATCAAGAGTTGCAGCTCCAAACAGAGTAACATCATCAGCATAAAATAAATGTGATGCTTGGAAGGAGCGGATTTTAAATAGTATCCATCTTTTACACTCAACCTCATTTTGAATGATACGAGAGAGGCGCTCCATGCATAGAGCAAAAAGATACGGTGACAAAGGATCACCTTGACGAATTCCTCAGGATGGCAGAAAAACAGCTCCAGGTTGACCATCCCAGATGACCTGCATTTGGCTAGTGCTGATAATGTTCATAACTAGTTTGAAGAATTTGGGTGGAAAGGCGAAGTAGTCCAGGGTTCTCTGAATAAAATGCCACTCAAGGCTATCATAGGCTTTAGAGAGGTCAATTTTAATGGCCATGGGTTTGGTTTTAGTTTTACTTCTAGCTATGGAAAAAGCAATTTCTTTAACAAGAATGATGTAATCAGCTATGCTTCGTCCAGGAACATAACTTGACTAATGGGGACTAAGGCAATGATTGAGGAACGGTTTGAGGCGGTTAATAAGTAGTTTGGAGATAATTTTATAAGACGTGTTACATAGACTAATATGGCGAAAATCCTCAACTTAATCCACACAATCTTTCTTAAGAATAAGACATAAATACGTTTGATTAATGTCACGGATTTGTTCAGGATTAGATAGAATCAAGTTAGCAAACTGATGAAGAGACTGGTAAAGGTGATCCCACCCATACTTGAAGAAGTGAGCTTGAATGCCATCAGAGCCAGGAGATTTGTATGAGTTCATGGCAAAGACAGTTGATTTAATTCTATGGAGAAAGGGTAATCCAGATGAAGTATGTTTTGAAAGAAAGGGGTGGCAAGAGAAGAGCCAAAGGCCTGTAAAGGACAGTCAACTAATGATTGAAAAAAGTTGGAAAAATGACTTGAAACCAAGTCAGATAGAAGATGAGGGTCCATAATCCAACTTCCATTTTCATCTTTTAATCTTGTGACAATCTTTTCGGCCTACCGAATTTCAACAACCATATGGAAGTAGCGGGCATTAAGATCTTTATAAAGATGATTACACACTCTAGCCCATTGAGCCCAAATGCTTTTTTCCATATTGCTAATTTTATCATATAAAAGGATTAACTGAGTTTGCAAATTTTCAAGAAATGGGCTAGGCCCATTGGCTAAGGCTTTTTGGATCCCAGTTAAACGAGCCTGAATACGTTTCTTTTTTGTACTCAGGTTTCCAAACACATTTTTATGCCAGGCCGGACCCTGGGCCTGAAATTGGGCTAATTTATCCAAGAAGTTAGTCTATGAAGTCCAGCATAATTGAAGAAAACGATCAAAATCAGCGTGCATGGTCCATGCAACAAGTCCACGGAAAGGAGAATGAACTTGTCGTTGTGTAGGAGTTAGATCCATAAGAATTGGGCGATGATCAGAATAAAGTCAGGGGAAATGGGTTACCTGGGTATGAGGATAAATTTAAACCAGCTTGGATTGGCCAGTGCTCTATCTAATCTTTCCTGAATATGCTCTGTACCAAGGCGTCCCTTATCCCAGGTAAAAGGCGGCCCAAAAAACCCAGGTCAATTATAGAGCAAGTATTAACAAATTGCAAATACACGCAACAACTTGAAAGACGAAAGGGCCTACCTCCTGGTTTTTCAGAAGCTTGAGTAATGGTATTAAGATCTTCCATCACTAGCCAAGGATGATTATGAGGAGGCGGATTCTAAGCAAGGTCATTCCAAAATTGAGCACGCTGTGATGAAGTACTGGACGCATGCATGGCAGTAAAGAGAACTTCTGGTTCATGGGGAACCAAGGTAAGTGAGCTATGAAAAAGGGAAGGTTTAATGGAGATGAAGTCAATTGTATGGACAGGGAACTTCCTAAAGTACCAGATACCGCCACGACAAAACATAGGCTCTACAAATTTAAACTGGGAGAAGCCATGTGTATCTTGAATTGTACGCACAGTATGATCAGGTTGATGTGCCTCAATCAATACAAGGATGCATGGTTGATGTTCACACAGGAGATCCAAAAGAAATATGAGAAAGTTACTAGAGGTACTTCTCCTCACATTCCATTTAAGAATTTTACGATTAATTCTAGTCATGGATGCTAGATTGGGGGAGTTGGGCGCTAGGTTCTTCCGACGTTTCGAGTAAGTGAGGAGAGGCTGCTGCAGGGAGGACCGTTGATGTTGCATCCAGGGGACAGGACATGTCACTCTCAGATCCTTCATTGGTTGAAGGGAGACTCTCACTCGAGGGAGATGAGTTGGAGGAAAGTCGTAATGGAGTACTATCTTGAGGAGGTTTGCTGGGTAAGTCAGACAGAAGCATGAACTAGCTTTCTGAAGTGGGTCATGCCGGATTCCGTCGTCGAGTTCTCCGACGTTTCTCACTTGCATGAACCGAGGAGGAGCTTGCAAGGGTGGATTTTTTGGGTCTTTGTATTTCCAAGTTGTTGGTTGGAGAATGTGTTGATTGGAGATGGCTTGACACATTTGGCGTTCCATCACTTCCCTGATCGGGCGATTCATCTCGGTGGGTGGTTTGGCTAAGATGGGCCAAATGGCTGGTGTTGGGAATATTGGAAATAGGTTGAGGGTGGGATGGTGTGGGAGCATCATGAAGGGAGGAAGGAATGGAGGGGGTGGGGCGAGATAGGGCGGAACTGGAGGCAGCGGCAGGAACAGTGGGGATGGAGACTCTGCAGGAGGTTCGAGAGTAAATTGCATGGTCGATTGGGTGATCGAGGTTGAGGCAGGATTGTTCACTTGGGGAGGATTCCCCTTTGGATTTTGAATTCTCGGTGGAAGATTTTTCATGAGGTAAGTCTGTAGTATCCAGCAATGGGAGTTGGGCATGCAAAGAGGTAAGGCGTGGGGAAGAGGCGGATATATAGGTTGCACTATCAACTCTAGTGATATCCACCGGTCTGATAAGAGTTAAGTTACTAGAGTCAGTTACTGTGGTTGACATGCGTAAGGGAGGGATTAAGGCCATCGTTACGGTTGTGCATGAGAGATAAATGGCCAAGACTAGGAGTGAATGCATGGCAGTGGTCAGTAGATGGATTAATGGATGCATTTGAGGCTGTTAATGGGTCATTAACAGGGGCGTCACCTTGCGCGTCGTTCAAAGCCGAAAAAGCATTGGCTACGTGGATGGTTGAGGTTGATGTGTGACAAGGACGATAGGATTCCGGGGTCAAGGATACCTTTTCCTTTATCAGCAATTTTGGGCTTAGGCCAAAAATGAAGGCGAGATTGCTTGGATAAGGAACCAGTCTTAAAACTTTGAATAGATCTTGCTGTAGCCTTACCATGGTTAACTTTTGGTTTGGTATGACGACCTGACACCACCTTCCATTCCCCTTGTGGGGAAGGAGGGAGCATGCTAGTACCGACATTACTCAATGAAATAGGGGTTTGGGGATCTTGAAATTGGGCCAAGTAGTTTAGACCCAATAGTTTAGAATCAGGAGTCATTGCTGAAGAATGGGGATACGCAGATGAGGTAGGTTGCTTACTCGGACAGGTGGAAGGAGGGGTAATCTTAGATGTGGAGGTCAGAGGACCTTTGTCCTGGAGGTGGCCAATGATGCCACATGTCATACAGAGAAGGTCTAAATTTTCATACTCAATAATTTGTTAATTATTAACAACCCAAAGGCGAGAGACAAGCGATTTGGTGATGGAAATCTCAATACAAACGCGAGCATATCGAGCTCAACTTACAGAGTCTGTGGCAAAATCAACTTTAATGGGGGTTCCAATCATTTTTGCTATGTCAATTAACGCAAGTTTGTTAAAATATTCAACTGGTAATTGAGGAAATCGAACCCACACTAAAACGAAAGAAAAAGGATTTGAAGATGGCTGAAAAGTAGGTTTCCATTTTGTTAGCATAATATAGTGGCCAAATAAGAACCAAGGGCCTCCCATGACAACTCAGGGCCGGTTCTTTTGTGGGTCAATTCATATTTACTCACTTCAACCTATTTCAACCTATTTTAATCTATTTCAACCCACTTGAAAAAAAAAAATCAACTTCAACCAACTTCAACCTATCTCAACCAATTTCAATCAACTTCAACCCACCCCTTCATAATTTTAATAATTTGTAAAGTATAATGTGATATTTAAGGCCTGTTGTTTTCGTGGGTAAATTGGGTGGGTAAAAGGGTGAAGTAGGTTGAGGTGGGTTGAGGTAGGTTGAAGTTGGTTTTTTTTTTTTTTTGAGGTGGGTTGAAATAGATTGAACTAGATTGAAGTGCATTGATGTAGGTTGAACTGCGTTGAAGTTCGTATATTTTTTATGTGGTTGGTTGAAGTGGGTTAAAATAATGATAATGTAATTCATGTGTGATAATTTATGAAGTTATCGAAATTTTTTGGAATTTTTGTTTATTCTTCTTTATTTTTTAGTTTTTATATTTTTTTATTTTTTAGTTTTAATTTTTAATTTTTTAATTTTTTATCTTTTTATTTGTTATTTATATTTTTTATTTATTTTAATTTTAATTTTTTATTTTTTATATTTTTATGTTTTATTTTTAGTTTTTAGTTTTTAATTTTTTAATTTAGATTTTTGATTTTTTAATTTTTACTTTTTTATTTTCTTATTTTTTATTTTTTATTTTTAATTTATTTTTTATTTTTTATTTTTTATTTTTCCATGATTTTATGTTTTTTATGTTTTTATTTTTTCATTTCTTATTTCTTATTTTTTATTTTCAATTTTTAAAGTTTAATTTTTATTTTTCATTTTTTTATTTTTTATATTTTATGTTTTATTTTTTTATTTGATTTTTTTTTTTTTTATTTTTGTTTATCTTGTTTATGTTTTTATTTTTTTATTTCTTATTTCTTATTTTTATATTTTATTTTTTCCATTTTAATTTTAATTTTTTATTTTTTATTTTGTATTTCTTCTTTCTTATTTTTTTTATGTTTTTATTTTTTATTTCTTTTTTCTTTTTTTTTTATTTTTTATTTTTTTGGAATTTAAAATAAACAAAAAACAAACAAAAACTAAAAAAATTAAAAATGAAATATAAAAAATTTAAAATTTAAAAAAATTAAAAATAACAAATAAAAAATAAAAAATATGAAATAAAAAAAATATGAAATAAGAAATAAAAATTTAAAATTTAAAAATTTAAAACTAAAATGTAAAAAAATAATAAAAAAATAGAAACAAAAAATAAAAACATAAAATATAAAAACTTAAAAACAGAAAAAATGAAAAGTAAAAAACAAAATATAAAAACATGAAAAATAAAAAACAAAAAATAAAAAATAAAAAATAAAAAGATAAACAATAAGAAAAAAGAAATAGAAAAATAAAAACACAAAAATATAAAAAACATAAAATTATAGAAAATTAATAAATAATAAATAAAAACTAAAAAACTAAAAAACAAACAGTACAAAGTAAAAATAAAAAATAAAAAATAAAAATAGATTTAAAAAATTTGAAATTAAAAATAAAAAAATAAAAAAATAAAAATAAAAACTAAAACTTAAAAAGTACGAAAGGAAAAAAAATTAAAAATTAAAAATAAAAAA
>JACYFF010003369.1:86312701-86325447 GCA_017589665.1 Selenicereus undatus | reverse complement strand
CACTTCAACCTACTTCAACCCACTTGAAAAAAAAATATCAACTTCAACCCACTTCAACCTACTTCAACCCACTTCAACCCACCCCTTCATAATTTTAATAATTTGTAAAATATCATGTGAGATTTAATCATTCTTGCACTAAAAATTTTACCGTACTACTTTTTTGTAAATTATCGTACTTTGCAATTGTTTTATTTCTGTATTTTTTTATTTTTTTAGTTTTAAAATTTTAAAACTTTAAATTATAAATTTTTAATATTTAATTATTTGTACTTGATTTTTTTTATTTTTTAGTTTTTAGTTTTTATTTTTTATTTTTTTATTTTTATTTTTTTAAATTTTTAATTTTTAATTTTTTAATTTTTTAATTTTTATTTTTTAATTTTTAATTTTTTTTACTTTTTAATTTTTTGTTATTTTTGTATTTTTATTTTGTTATTTTGTTTTTTTTTTTTCATTTTTTTTCATTTTTCATTTTTTATTTTTTTATTCCTTGAATTCTTTGTAATTTTTTAATTTTGTATTTTTTTTTATTTTATTGTTTTATTGTTTTATTTGTTATTTTTTTGTTTTTTAATTATTAATTATTAATTTTTAATTTTGTTTTTTATTTTTTATTTGTTATTTTTTAATTTTATATTTTTAAAATTTTAATTTTATTTCTTCTTTTTTATTTTTACAATTTTTAATTCTTAATTTTAAATTTTAAATTTTAATTTATTTTTAATTTTTAAATTTTTAATTTTATTTTAATTTTTTGGCTTCAATTTTTATTTTTTAATTTCTAATTTTTATACTTTTATTTTTTATTTTTGTATATAATTTTTTTATTTTTTTTATTTTAAGTTTTTTATTGCAAACAAAAGGTACAGAAAATTCCAACCTACTTCAAAAATAAAAAACACTAAATACTAACTAAAAAAATTAAAATAAGAAATAAAAAACATAATAAAAATAAAAATAAAAATATAAAACAAATAAAATAAAAATTATAAAAAAAATAATATTACATAAAAAATAAAAAATTAAAAAAAAAAAAATGAAAATAAATAAATATAAAATATAAAATATAAAAAAATACTAAAAAAAGATAAAAAATAAAAAAAAAATAAAAAAAAAATAAAACACAAAAGCAAAAAATAAAAAATAAAACGAAAAATTTTGAAAATTAAAAATTTAAAATTGAAAAAAAATAAAATTAAGAATTAAAAATTTCAAAATTTAAAAATTAAAAACATAAAAATTTAAAATTTAAAATTTTAAAATATAAAATAATAAAATAAAACAAAAAAAAATATAAAATAAAAAATTAATAATTAAAAAAATAAAACATAAAAAAAATAAAAAAATAAAAAAATTTAAAAATAAAAATTTAAAAATTTAAAAATAAATAAATAAATAAATAAATAAGAATAAAAAATTAAAAATTAAAAATTAAAAAATAAAAAATAAAAAATAAAAAAGATTAAAGAAAAATTTCACAAAATTTTGATAACTTCATAAATTATCACACATTAATTATATTCTCATTATTTTAACCCACTTCAACCCACCACATAAAAAATATGCCAACTTCAGCCCACTTCAACCTACATCAACCTATTTCAACCCACTAAAAAAAAAAATACCAACTTCAACCTACTTTAACCTTTTACCCACAAAAAGAACAGAGCCTTAATACATGATATCATCAATTTTTAGATCAATTTGCGACAAAAACTTCTATCTTGAATCAAAATTGGGATGGCATTGAATAAGGTAACTCCTCAAAGTGTTGCACATTCTGCATTTGCTTCTATAGTACTTGGCCATCAATCATCTCGAAGCAAGACGTTTGGTCGGCTTATCACGTATGCACAGTATCAAATTTAAGAACCACATTGTAAGCCCCTCATGGGAAAACATACAACGCTTAAATAAAGTGTCAAATGTCAGGATGGAAATGAGACTGGTCCTAATTGAATAGAACTATATATATATCAATATTTGTTTTCAAAAATTATAGTCATACTCATAGCTATACTCATACCTGTTAAGCTTTGAAATTTAACACTCATACGTAAACCTGTATTCATTTTCGAGATTATGAGTTTTAATAAGATACATATAAAGAGTGCAAAAATAATACCTATATTCGACCTGTATTTAACGAATAATTTCAAGATGTCAACAAGGAACATAATTGAATAAGGTTTAGACAACCGAAAACATTGATAATAGAGATAAGTTTATGATGGTTTCTTATCTTTTATGTGAATTGGAAGCATGGAATTTGCAAAATGTACTTCAATGAATTTTTTTTGCCCTTGCTCTGGCAAATGGAGTCGGGGTTTGAATTTCGATATGGGTTTTCAAAATTCATACTCATGCTCATGCCCATTATTATTTTTTTCACCAAAAAGGAATTACACTTTGTGCTCCAAAAATTACGATATTGTAATTTTGCATTTATCAATCATCAAAGAGTGAAGTTCATTCTTTTGAACCAAAAATAAAATTGCATAAAAACTGTGAAGTTCATTCACTTCTGTGCAGAGTTGACTTATTGACTAAGCCTTTGCTTTAATGTATTGTGTGAAAGCTGGGAAAATTATCAGAGCATCATTTGTTCAGAAATAACGTACACTGCCTTACAAAGACTTGGATGAAAGAGAGAAGTTTTAGTCTTTCAAGTTCAATTTTATTGTTTAGTTTTTCAGTAAAAGTGAATAATCTCCATGCTGCTTGACAATTGTTTAGGTATGCAGTTAAAATGTAAGAGAAATAAGAAAATCTCATTTATCAGTTTGGTTGTTCATATTATTTCATATTTTTGCTCCACCTATATTAGTCGATGAACTAATAACCTAATATAACCTGATTGGGAAAAATCAAATTTCCCCTAATTAGGCCCACTCAAGCTAGACCGATAGACCAGACCCATATCGTGGATAGTGGGCCCCAAGCGCGACCTTGGGGGCTCCCCCTAGGGCCCTTCCTTGCCAAGACCGGTGGCTCATATGGAGTGTTCCAGGCAAGATTACTATTTTACCCCTTTGCCGAATGAATTATAAATAGTCACCTACCCTCATCGGGAAAGGGGTTGGCAGTATGGTACATTTAACTCATACATCATTCTCTTTCTATTGACCTTTGACTTGGATTCTGGATTGCCTTCACTGTCGGAGAGGCGTTTCCCGGTCCACAACCCAGGGGTACCCTTTTTGCAGGTCTTTGGAGAAGATGACGTCAGGTGTTGCACGCCAACTGTTAGATAAATCCGCTCTTTCGTCCCACATCATCATCAACAGTACTTCGGAAGAATCTTTCGGAATCATTATGCATCCTAATTAAGAGACTAGTATATGAGCATTAATAATGCCCTAATATTTCCGTAACATAGTTAAGAAATGCTATGTGGAAAAATGCTAATTAGGAAATATGGAGCTCTTGAAACAAAAGCACAAATCAATTGCCAAAATATATAAGTTTTTCTATACAACTTTATGTATAAAGTGTTCAAAAGTACATGCCTACATACATACATACACACACACACACATACATACATACATACATACATATATATATATATATAGAGAGAGAGAGAGAGAGAGAGAGAGAGAGAGAGAGAAGCCAAGCAAAAAAATATAAGGGAAAGCAAGATAAATGAAGGTAGTAATAAGTTAATCAATAATGCAAAGATTGATGTAATCATTTTTTTTTTTTTAAGAAAAAACAAAGGAGAAGAATATGCTATACTTAGAAGATTATAAAATAAATAGTAGAAAAGTGGTTGAAGTAAACAAACTCGACATGGTAACCAAAACTAAGTGCCCAAGAATGGTGCGCCATCGAGCATAACAATACTATCTCTCACAAACTCACCAGTTTTAAGCTACATGCCTCTCATGACATGCAATTGTTCTTTTGGGCGGGATAAATAGATTTGGTAATTGAAATAGTTGTTAGGAGTTGAAGAAGCTTGAAAGAAATTGGAGTAAGCTAGAATGAGTTTTATTTTATAAAAATGTCGGAGTTTGAATGAGTTAGAAATATTGAAATTTCATCTATCCATCTAAAGTGGCGGACCTTAAATTCAGTTATAGATTGAGAGGGGCTATGTAAACCCTTGGTTGTAAACTTGTGATGTAGCTTGACTATTACCTACTACGCATCTTCTGTTAAAAGATAAAAAATTCCTTTTCCAAGTGAAAAAAGAGGGGGGAATAAACTAACTTTAATGATTATGCCCAAAATCTTCGTTTCAAAATTGGTTTAAAGACTAAAAAACATGGGGGGAAGGGTGTTGGGGTGAAGTGCGATAGTGGTGTGTCTGGAGATTCATTCACCCATTTTAGCAACCTATTATTGACTAACTTTTTAAAGGAACCGAACTAGTTTATGCTCAAAACTCTGTAATGTTTAATGGATCTTAGTCTTTGAGTAGTCAAGTTGGGTTTGATCGTTGAACATTCCACTTCCACCTCCATTGAAGACCTACAAAATCTTTAGGAAGATGCAACAAGGGTGTGAACGAGATCTCTCTATCTTTAACTACCTCTCTAGTTATTACTATGAATGTCTAACCTTCTCAATACGAAATTATGTTTACACACAACTCAAAAAGAAGAAAGAAGCTTAACAAATATATGCAAGACTAAGATGCCAACTACCAAAAAGTTCAATTCACTAAAACTAAATTTACTTGGTCAATTTTGTCTGTTATCTCAGTCTGGTATGCATGCTGGAATGTTCAATGGGAATGCAAAAATGTATTAGGAACTCCCAACTTGGACAAAAGGTTGGTATGCATGCTCAACAATGGGAATGATCTTGGTTGGGACATCACCTAGTCGTTCTTTGGTATGCACACAATAAGGTTGAATTACTCTTAACTTGATCTCGTCTATCACAAAACGATAGTAAATCTATCAATCTCTATATGTTAAGTTGTATCATAAAATACGAGCATTGTAGCTATGTACAATGTTGTTTCATTATCACATTTTGATGGTAGCTTATGTATTTAAAGAGACATAAAGACCAGGTGATTTCACATGTTTTGGTTATAATTGCTCTATATTCATCCTTAACAATAGAATGAGCCACAACAATTTGGTTGTCATGGAACTGGTAAATCACTTAAAAGATTGCAGTAAATAGTGGTCGATTTTCTAGACTCTGACAATCGCCCCAATGATTGGCACAATATGCAATCAAGGATAGTGCAAAATCCTTAGACAACTAAATATGTTACCATGAGCGGGCTTTTGAGATATACGAGTATATTTATAGTAACAATCATATGATCAACACCAGATGCTTATGTAAATTGACTACAAAACTTAACTACAAGCTAAAACTACTTGTAAAGGCCAAACTTTTAAAACAACATTTTATTTCTCAAATGGTATTTCATTTATCTTCATAAATTTTGGAATAAAGAAGAAAAGTAGGACACTTGAATTAAGTGTACAATAAAATATGTATTATGTACTGAGTAGGAGAGAAATGAGTAATTAGTGAATAATTTCACCATTTTCAATAATCTTACTTTAAAAATGATATCATTTATACTAACCCCAATAGAAAATATAATTTTTAGACCAGTTTAAATGTTTAATCCGTCAAATTAAACTTCTCCTCTTCTTCTTTTTTTGTGTGGGTCCAAAAATATATTTTTCTTCCAAATGCCATGGATGGGAGGCTGGCCTGCATTTCCGAGGACAAATTCGAACTCAGTCGAGTAGCAGCTGCAGCAGAGAGAGAGAGCGAGAGAGAGAGAGAATGCATCAATCAGTGAGATGAGTAGCAGCTTGCACAGTAATTAGTGAAATGAGCACCCAAATCCAGAGTCAGAACCTAAGTGATACCAACGAAGATCCACTGGTTGAAGCCTCCAAAGCGACTGATGATCTTTACAAAATTCGTGACACTTACTACCCACCAAACCCAGATGACAAAATCTCCAAATTGCACCAAGATTCTCTTCGTTGTCTCAATCTCCTCGATTCTATTCCACCTGGTCAGTTTTTATTTTCTTGTCTAATTATGTTTATACTTCGGTTTTGCCATGATTTCAAGTTTGTCCTTAAGTTTTCTTGAAAATTGATAGTTGTCAAGTCGATGTATTGCCAATCAAAAGTGCAGTAGTAACACAATCTGTGCAATTAGAATGATAAGATACTGAACCTTCTTCCCCATAATAAAAGTGGCAGTGGGTTTGTGGTTTGTGGTGGTGGTGTAGTTCACTTGGGCGAGGGGATTTTTGTGTGGCATGATTTCCCACTGTTGGCAATTTTGGATAGATATAGAATGTGGCTCGATTTTCTGTACTGATAGCTGCTAAACTGTGCTCAATGTATGTGATTTTCTTGATAGGAAGATGCGGGTATGTGTTTGTAAAGTTAATGTTCTATGTTTCTAATGATATGAGTATTTGATTACTGTGGCTCAACCGGCTTGTTTGGGACCTAATGAACTTGGTGTGTCCAAGGGGTGTTTATAGTTTTGGTTCGACAACTCTTTTGATTAGAGGTTTATGTTACACGGGGGTGAAGTTTCTCTAGCATTGTGCACTTCATGCTCAAGATCTTGATGACTTACAGGCAGAAAGGGAGACAGAGGACCACATTATGGAGGCCTCCTGAAGTTTATTGTTATTTTAAAAAAAATTATAAGTCTGTTTTTTTTAAGAAAAAAATGAAATATCTATACTATAATACAGAGGGAACATACAAGGATGCTAATTCAGCATACCACAAAATTAATTACAGCCCAAGCACAAGCTATCCACAAAATTAATAACATCCAAAGAGGAGGAACAAAAAACCTCCTCTTCCCAAAAGTAAAGATTCTTGAGCCACTTATCCTTTAACCTCTCTAAGGAGGTTTCCACGCATCAAACACTCTCCTGTTTCTCTCTATCCACAATAACCAAAAGATAGCATGAGGAATGGCGAGGAAGACTTTAAACTTGGCCCTTCTCCCAAAAAACCTTCCCACATCGATAAATAATGACTCATAGAACTTGACATCACCCAAGACTTGACATCACGCAATGTAGCCCCAAGTAGCTGCAGGCTAAATCCTAGAGGCATCTAGCAATTGGACAATGGAGAAGTAAATGGTCTGTAGTTTCTAGACCATTTTTGAACTTAAAACATCGTTGACCAATATCTTACCGCTCTTTTGTAAATTATCTCAGGATAAGATCTTGCCTTGACAAGCTTGCCATTCAAAAAAGGATACTTTCAAAGGGGCTCAAGACTTCCATATAATATTACATGGGAAGTCACAGTCTGATAATGATGAGGATGAATTGGCAAGAGAGGAAAAAAGGTGAAGGAAATAAGACTTGATGGTGAATTTCCTAGTGGAGGTAAGACTCCACCTAACCGTATCAAGAGAGGCGGCCTCTGGAGAAGCCGTATCCAGCATGGTGAAAAGATGATAAACTAAACACTATCATCCTCTGAGAAGGTTGGATGAACAAAAACAGGGGACCAAACAACTGACGAAGGAGAATGCTCCAAATAATTGGAGACATGCGCATCCCTATAGGCTGCAAGAACAATGAGAGAAGGAAAGCAGTCCCTCAAGCAAACACCATCACACCATCTAACATGCAAAAGAAGACGGAGGACCCATCGCCCACCTCAAAAACAATGTGAGAGAAGAAAAGATCCCAACCTCTGGAAAGAAACTTCCAAAGACCTACTCTGTAAGATCCATTATACTTGCTTGGTATCCAATCAAGGCCCTCAGCCCCGTATTTTGCCTTAATCATAGCTCTCGAAAGCTTGTTTTTCTCATTCAAAAACCTCCACAACCACTTACCCAGAAGGGCCTCATTGAATGTGATCAAATCTCTAATGCTTAAGCCACCGTTAGGAGAAGGTTGCTTAACGATGGTCCATTTCGCCACATGATACTTAAAACCATCCCCAAAAGAACCCCATAAATTATATATTTGTTAGTAAGCTATTAGAAAGGACTCCAAAATATGTGAGAGCCATGAACAGATAAATCAAACGAATGTATCTCCCATTGAAGCCCATTCTCTCATGAATGTATTATAGAAATTCCCACTTGTCATGATTGTAGACTTTCTCAACGTCTAGCTTACATACAGCCTTTGTCATTTTGGACTTAAAAACTCCACAAGTAATCAAGTCATTATCAATAAGAGCGAGTGAGCGACATCAATAACCATATGATCTCCAGCATATCTGTCCTGATTCTCATAGATCAAATTGCCAATGGCTATATGCCGTCGGCCCCTTTGATGACAATTTGTGAACGCATCCAATTAAAGTTATTGCTTAATAGTCCCTGATATTCTTGGAACCTCAGCAATAGGGCCAATGAAAGTTGCATTGGGACTGGCCACAAACTTTCCTGTAGAGAAAATTCTGGGAATGCCCTCATACATCAGTTTTAGTAGTCTCCCAGTTCGCTTGTAAGAATTTCCTGGACATGCCATGCACACGGGATGCCTTGTCATCGACATTCAAGAGGAGCTTTTGTAATTTCCTGTTCAGAGAACAGAAGCTTGCTATCCTCTCTAAGGTATCCTGCATAGAGGCAACAATCACCCTTTGGTTTGAACCTCCAAGGTCCAGACTCTGCTAACTGTAGATCTTAGGATAGCCAACTTCATTTAAGCAGTTCTGTTGAAGTTGATCTCATTGACCACCACAAACGACATATGGTTGAACAGTGTAGGAAGATTGACCAGAAATCGAAGAAACTCATGTCTTGGTCACCTGCTGTGATCCACAAAGTTATAGACTTTCTACTTGGGGAGATTTCATCCGTCAAAAAACAGCTCTACGTCATCTATTTCATCGCCAGTGGGAACAAATCACTCTTTCTTGTCAAGTAGTTAACAGGATCTATTAGACAATATTTTCACAGTTTCCTCCAATGATTTCTTTCTTTTGCTTCCTAAGCTATCCCAGATCAATCTTTTGCTTTCTTGCATTTAAGTTACTGATGGCAGGTTAGACTTCTCCCTTTTTTGGCCACTGCTTGTTAAGTGCACTGAGAACATTTGCTGTTATCCACATTTTCTTAAACCCAAAGGAACCTTTCCTCTCCATTTTGGTGTCTCGAGATAAGTTGAAATTGATCTAAAAGGGTTGGACTACTTTGAATAAGGTTGGGTTAATATTCCTCCCATTGCCCAGAAACTGAGCACAAATATCATATCTTCCAAGTGAACGCCCCACACTACAACAATGGTCTGGTGGTAGATTCCGACACAGAGTGGCTGATAGGATAATGCAACTCGACCATTATGTGAGAAGGACAAATTTAAAATATCCTTTCTTGCCAATGAAGAATCTCATTGAAGTCACCTCCAACATACCCCCATCTCTGCTACCAGTAGCTTATCCCAACTAATGCAGAAGAAATGTAAACCGTACACACTAGTAAAAGCCCAGAAGCAGCTATCTTCAACTATTTGGATAGTGCAAGTGATCAAGATCTCTCCCCAAGAAAAGGGCACTAGATGAAGAACGTCCACATCCCACATGATAAGGATCACAGTTGTTGAGACCCTTGGTTTAGGAAAAGGCAAAATAACTGAATGTGCTTACCAACAAACTTCTTGCATTGGAAAGGGATATATCTTGTAACTGTCTATTCAAATTTCAAAGCATATGAGGGTTCATTTTGAATCATCAATCTTTCTTACTACTACTTTTTTTATCACTACCATTTGCTTCCCTTGCTTGTTTGAAGATTTGATTCTCGGGCAGCATGTGGCTTTTGATCTATAAATAACAATGTTGAGGTCATAAGGATGATGCACTACTGTTGGGAGGGAAGAGAAAGGAAAGGAAGAATCTAGGTCTTAGAGTTCTGTGGTTATGGTTGGTTTTTGTCAATGGTTGTAGGCTTTTTCTGGAATTTTCTTATCGATGACAAGTTGATTAACATAAGTCGCACAATTAAATGGAGTAACAAATGTGAGCTGAGTTCCCAAACGTTGAAGAAGAGGTCTGTATGTAAGTATGAAGGATATGTAGTTTTGATTCAAAATAGAAGGGTTGTTGCATATACCTAAAGAAGTTTACTTATGAAGAGCTGGACATGCTATAGGTGATGGCGTGAATTTTTGGAAGACTAGAATTTTATATGGTTCACCCTACTGAGAAGAACATGGTCTAGAGCAATGTTTAGAGTTATTGAAAGACTACGATTTGAATATTATTTATTGCTGTGAATAGATCCCTCCATATAAGTTTATGGTAATAAAAGTAGCGTCATTTAAATCAAAACATACAACACCACTGCCCAGCATGTAGATCCTGCCTGGTTCTAGAGATATCCAGATGTAGACCATTTTTACTGATACTGAGCAACCCACAACTTTTTTTAAATTTTTTTTGTGGATTATTTTTTCTGAATCAAAAGCCTATAAAATCAAAACATTTAGGGGTTCATACAATCCCTCTCCTGTTATGTAATTTGAAGGACCAACTACTTTGTTTTGTATTCAATGCAAAATAGTGAGTGTTCTCTATTCTTCTTGCAAATCTCCCGGCAATGCAATTGCAACAATGTTACCTGTGAAAGTATTTTGTGGATTGGAGATTAGCTGGAGCCAGAAAATTGTCAATGCTCATGCAACGTGATGTTAAAGCTTGTTGGTCATTCAGTATTGTTGAGTAATCTACGCTTACTTTTGGATGTTATTAATAATTCAGATACAGTTAATGTAAAGGCATATGTTCTTGCAGAATTTAGAAAATCTGCTATGCAACGTGCGACATATGAACATCTGAAAGGAAAAATATTGGACGTAATTCCAGAATATAAGAAAGAGGCAGAAGATCATCTTTCTAAGGCAGTATGTGTTGTGCCTTGAGCCAATTCCTGGTTTATTTTACTTTTGATTTGCAGATGTTATTATGATTTGTTACTTTCCAGGTTAAGTTGAATCCATCCCTCACGGATGCTTGGCTATCTCTAGGAAACTGCTTTTGGAAGAAAGGGGACTTGGTTTCTGCAAAGAACTGTTTCACTCGTGCGTTGAGTAAGGTAGTAATGTTCTTGATCTTTTCCTGCAGCACTGCACGGATAGAAAAAATGGTGTTCGTTGGTTGTTTATTTATTGCTTATTTCATGTAGGGTCTGGAGAAGAATATATTATGTCAGTTGTCAATGCTGGAAAGGAAAATGGCTCAAGGCATGTGCTCATCCCTGTTTTCTGCTGTTGCTTCTCACATTCTCTTTGGTGTTCCTAGGAGGGATTTATGGAGCTAAATTATTCGCTTTCTAGTGTGAGTCGATTGGATTGAGTGATTATCCTGGAATAATGCTTCAGTGATAACCGTGCCTTAAGGCAAACATTGGTTTAGTTATGCTTCATTTTGTTGTAGGTTCCATCATTTCGGATTATTCTTTATTTCTTCAAACTATTCTTATTTTTAATTTTTTTTAATAAAAAACTCTTGATACTTTTGCGAAAGCTTACCCAGAACTTCAATTTGAAAAGGCAGGACTAGATAACCGTTGAATTAACATGGTAGAGAGGATTCTCTGTCGCTTGGACATCAGTACAAGCACGTGGTTGTGACTACTAACTGTTATGCAGTGTATTTAAATAGTATTCTGTTAATATTAGAGTTCCTTTTTACTTTAAAATTGTTACTAGCTTGTGTACATGCTGTGCCTTCGTTTATCCTTATTCATATATGGTTAGTTATATTGCATGTTTGTAGGTAGTGACAATCAAGCAGAAATTGTTGAGGAGAGCATCAAACATGCTAAGGAAGCTATAGCTTTGGATGTGACAGATGGGAATTCTTGGTGTAAGATTCTCAGGCAACTTTCAGCTTTTTTAAACTATTGGCATGAAAATCAAGCTGAAATTTTATGCACAAAAAAAGAAAAAAAAAGTAACAGAGAACATGTCTACTTTTAGCCGATTCATCAGCTTGCCCATAATCTATGTGCTTTTATTATGCTTCTCATGTGTCAGAAATCCCTGCTGAATTAAGATGGTTTCCAAAGAAAATTTTCTGTTGTTATTAGATCTTTAATTTTCTCTATAGTTTCAGGTTGTTTTCATTAGCTTGAACATTTTAGTCACTCATCTTTCTATTTTGGCCAGATAACCTCGGTAATGCATGTCTTACAAGCTTTTTTGTGACGGGGGCTTGGGATCACTCAAGACTCTCTCAGTCACTGAAAGCATACCAAAATGCTGTAAGTATGTGGTTTGACAGAACAGCACCATTTAATGACTCAAGCGTCTCTATTTCACTTAATTTTTTGTGGGCCATTTTTTTGTTTTCGTTGTTGGAGGAAGCAAGCAGTAGATGCGTTATCATCGCACTCCATATCAGATCAAGATATTAGTTCTAATAAGCAAATTACATGTTCATCTGATATTGGAATGAGTTAACTTTACTGTGATGCGTAACATCTACTATGACTTCCACATGCCCCAAGGTTGCTATCGTGGGGCCCACGATATGTCTGCTCAATGCATGACTTGACTGACTTATTTTATTTTGAATTCCCAAAGTGGGTTAGCATTACATTTTGTGAGCTTTGACGATCTTTGTCTTCACGTCAATTGGGTCTTGTATCAGTTCAGTTTGGTGACGTTTCAGCGGATTTCAGCATGATGGAGTTGGAATGTAACATTGATGCCTTGTCTCGGATTAAATGTGCAAATTTTTGTAAAGTTCACAATGAAATTGAACCCTTAATTTTTTTTTTGGGGGGGGGGGGGGGGGGGGGGG
>JACYFF010003369.1:86290678-86312601 GCA_017589665.1 Selenicereus undatus | reverse complement strand
CCCCCCCCCCCCCCCCCCCCCCCCATCTCCTGAGGCAAATGATTTCTCTCTGTTTTTTTCTCTTCTTTGGGGTTTATGTAAGACTGGTATCCCCTTTGTGAAGAATAATGAAACCAGTCATATGATCATAGGGTTATGGACGAAAATGTTGCTAGTACCTTGCAACCCCCCCCCCCCCCCCCTCCCTACCCAAAAATAAAGGGAACAAAATCTAGCGGGTTAACAGGTATTTTAATTTCATCACACTTTTCAGTTGTTTGACAGTATCTTCCTGAAATGGATGATGATGAATGATATATCCCTTATTATTTTATAAGGGATGATACTTTGATAAAGGATGCTAGTTTCGATGTCCTAATGTTGTCTGAGTGTATCATAGTAACTGCTGACATTTGCAAGTATATTACAGGAGAAAGACGAAAAGATGAAGTTGAATCCTGATCTGTTTTTCAACTGTGCCACAGTGAGTTTCTTAATATGTTGGTATTGATCAATTGTCCATTGGCCTGACTTCAGTAGATTTGGTTTCCAACATATTTTACCTACACTTCTAAAGTTTAAAAGTTTTGCTGGACCCAAAGATCTCGTTTTGTTATGATTGTCAGTCCCTTCTTTTGTGGGGATTTTTTCCTTTGGTTTGTTTTTTTGGGGGGGGCGGGGGTGTGGCTGTGTTGGGTGGCAAGCAGGGCTTTTGCGCCTCTCTTTTCAGCTTGGATTAAAGAAATACATTGGACGATATTTGTTGGGTCTTAGCTTAAGTTATGTTGATTGTACTTTCAGAGTTCATTGTCTTGTTGAGTGTGTGGAATGCAGAGTAGACTATCTAAGAATGCAGTATGCACATTGGTTTTGGCAGGAAGCATGACTATCATTCCAAGGCTTTTCTTATTATATGTTGAATTTACTTTCACGTTTATGGTTCTAAATGATGAATAACTGTCCTGTCCAGGTAAACAAATATCTAGAGAATTATGAGAAGGCACTTAGTGGATTTGATGCAGCTGCCAAAATTGATCCTGGATTAAATGCTTCTGAGGAGGTCCAGAAAATTGCTCATCTTCTCGACAAATTGGACAGTTTACTTAAGGTAAATAATGTTTTCCAATGACAGATTTGGGTCATCCATATTTCCTTACACAGCATGGGTTTTCTGGGTCATTTTTCTATCTCCTGAACTTCAGCTCTATTGTGGTGACATGTTAATACCAATTGTTGAGTGACCTAATGAGGCAAATGTCACAACATTACAACATTACCCTCTTATGTGTTAGGTTGGTTGTCAATTTCAAGGCTACTTTTCCATCATAGTCAAGTTACATAACAGAAGCTCCCCTATGTCAGTTCAATTTACAACTTAGAAAAGTTGTTTTAAAGGGAGGGGGGATGAAGAACAGTAAAAATCCATATGTCTGTGCTCAATATTTGCCACAGTGCCTGCTAAAATATCATTTGAGATGCTTCCTGCTTGAATTCTCTCCTTTTTTTTTCAAATTTTTAATTTTCGTAGGGGACAAGTATTGAGATAATCAGCCTATGAAAGCCTTGCACTTGGGCATCATTATACCTCCCTTTTCATTTTCTCTAGCCTTTCAGCTCACAAGCATTGGGTTTAGAGCATATATCAATGCCTCCATGGGATAGTCATGTAAATTTCACAGAGGGTGAGAGTTACACTAAATGACTAATGGGATTGGCATTGTGTTGCATGGTTACAAAGACAGCTTTTGAATTGAAATTCATCTAAAACAAAATTTGTCAGAAGGATTTTGAGGGGGAAACATCTGTGAGAGACGCTGTGAGCTAGGCTGAGAGAAAAAGGAATTATAGAGGTTGGAAAACCTTCGAGATCCATGTGGGCCTATGAGTAGGTCTGGCAAAGCTGACATGATGCAGCAAGATGACATGGACCAGACATTAAATAAAGCGGGCTTGGGTGGAGATTTTTAGCATGTTTAGTTGAACAGGTAGATACAGAGAATCTGTTTCATTAAATGGATTAGGTTCGGCTGTTAGGTGTAAATTGGAGATGAAGTGCGTTGACTCCTACAAAGTGCATTTCACAGTCATGTCTTGTGTCAGCTTAAAGAGCTTCAACAGATGAGCATACATCATGCATTGACCCAAGTTGGTTCGTCAACTACCTATTCACAAAATTGAGGAAAGGATAGTCGTTGACCCTCTGAATGATAAAGAACTGAAAGTGTCCCACACATGATGATGAACAATCAAGGGAACAGCAATAAACACTTGCACTTTCAGACATATAAAGGATCGAGGAGACAGTAATGAGAATTTGAACTCTCAAGAAGATTTCTGAATGTTGTTCTTAGCAAGACATGACTGCTGCTGCGCGGCTCAAGAGTGTGGAGTGCAAATTTTAAGTGTGTTCAATCTGGAAATGTTAAATTCATCTGCATTTTGACAATGCAATTTCTCCTTTCTGTGTTAGTCTTCAAGCACTTTTGCCAGTTATGTGTAAGAAAGAAACTCTAAAGGTGTGATATGGAATCATGGATATTGCTTGATTACATGGGCAATGGGAAGTGTAATGAGATATGACTGATGGTAACATCTTGTTTCAGGGACCAACCAAAGCCAAACGACTTGCTTCTCTTGCATCATCTTTAGCTGCTGTTGATGGTGAGCCACCTGATTTTAATCAACAATTTGCATTTTGTGTGTTAAATAATTGAGGCATGCATTTTAAGTTAGTGATTGACTCAGTAGCTTCCTTACCGACTTGACAGTAAATCCATCGTACAGAAAGGCCACTGTAGATCATCTGTTTGAGGGGCTGAACAAGTCAATAGCAGTAATTGGCAAAGTGCTTTTCTTTGTTAAACATGAGAATATTGCTCCTCTGTAAGTTGTTTTCCCTATGAAGAACTGCTCCTCTTCCCCCCCCCCCCAAAAACAGGCTTGAAGACACTCTGCAACGTGCTGTGCTGCAGAGGTGTCATAAGTTTTTATGGAGTTATGATGCTCATTTATTAATCATGGGAATGTTTGTGACTCTCTCTCTCTCTCTCTCTCTATGACACACAGCACAGATACATGTGCACGCATGCAGGTGCAGATATATAGCATGACTGGTGACTGGTGACTGAGTGAGAACAATGTGTGCATATTCGTGGGCACTGTGCATTTTGACTTCTGTGTTTTTGACTGTCCGTAATGCACACAGCACGTGAATTGGCGTGTTTGCAGCTTTTTTCTAAACAAAAGTTGCTTTCAATGCTGCCTAGAATATTCAGATCGGGACACAGATCGCTGACCACAGCAGTGTAGCCTAATTGGGCTTCATGTCACACCGAACATTTCTGGTGACTATGGTCCAAACAACCGCTATTGCATCCCCCATTCCATTCTCACTGCTGGCATGTTGTGGTCTACATACTCCCCCCTTCCCCCTCTGAGAGTACACGGATTTCTGTTTAACTACTAGGCTGCTCTGGACCTACATCAGAATAAAATTGAGAAGCTAGCTCTAGTAGGGAACATTTCATGTAAACATGCTATGTCATTTTCTAATTTTTTGTCTGATGTTTACAGATACTATGTAGTATGTGATTCAAATCAGGTGTGCTTCCTGCTATCTGTATACGGGATAAATGACAATGTGGTAAGATGGGAAGCAGGAAGAAACAACTTATTTCATTCTTTTTACTAGAGTTAGTCTTTTTACTAAAATTATATCTTTCTATGTCTCTGCCGATTATGAAGAAAAAGGACATGAAAGTGCATTGAGCCTTGTTCTTTTCAACTGAATTTTGTTGAACTAAACTGAACTGAACTGAACTTAGATTGCTGGACTGAACTGAGGTAGAGTTATTTTTTGCTGAACTGAACTTATTTTGTTTGTGAACTGAACTGAACTTATTCTGAAAAAAATAAGTAGAAGAGAATAGGGCCTTAGTGGGTTCATGAAAATCATATATCTTTCTGTTATATGGGTATATTTGAGTGGTTGGCTGTTCCTTAGCTGTGGGAGAGGGTCTGTTTAGACAATGGGTAAAACTGATTCCCTTTGTTCTGAAAAGAAAATTAGATAAATCATGTTTTTTCTGGTTGTTGGTTTCGAATGTTTCGATTGTATCTTCATTTTTCCACCTTTGAGCAATTATTGAAATTTACGAGGAATCAAAGAAGTTGACAATCAAAAGTTCATGTGCATATAGGTCCTTGAGCAAACAAAAAGGATTAACTGCAACAACAACCAAACCCAAATTATGACCGTAAAAACCTATCCATACATACAACGTGCTAAAGTCTCACCCCTATAGAAGATAGGCTGTCAGCCCCTGCATCTCCCACAGAAAATGCCCTGAATTGAGTTTAAAAGAAATTTAACTTGTTGAAGATCTCCCACAATATGCCCAAGGTCTTGTTTCCAATCCTTGCAACAGCAACTTTAGAATCATTTTCAGAGCCGACTTGCAAATTCTTCCATAGGGACCTTTTATGACCAAATGAGGCAAAGCCGATAGTTTAGCTTTCTTTGAATCATTCTCTAATGCTGTGTTACTCAGGCTCGGACACTTGAGCTATGAGTGTCCGGCATGCCTAAAAGCAGCCATTTGGATGCCATTATATATGTTTCCATCTTCCCAAATCTATGTCCAGGCATCAGAATCACTTGGATTAGAGTAGAATCGCTTGGGTTAGAGTGTCTGACACCACCACTTAAGTAATACGAAAAGTCGGAGTAGCAAGGTTGATTTATTTTCGCTGAAGTTTTATAGTTGCCTATGTAACCTTCTGTTCTTCCCACACAGATCAAAGAAGGAGATCAGATAACATTGCTTGAACCTTGGTACAAAAAAGTGGATTTTCCTTGGAATGGAAAAGTAAGCTGAAGTTTTCTGTCCCCCCCCCCCTCCCCAAAAAAACCCAAGAGAACAAAAAAAAAAAAAAACAACCCCCCCCCCCCCCAAAAAAAGGCTCTAGTTCTTTTTTTATGAAACCAACCGAGAAGCTGTAGTTCTTTTTTTGTTTTTAAATATTTTTTGGCTCTTATACATGCCTATGGTGCTTCCAGTGCTACCAGTTCAAGTCAATCCGTGTGGACTTCAAAGAACAAATATTGGTGAATGGTAGAGCTATTGCAGCAAATCAAGCGGTGCGTACATCAATCTATGCACAGCACAAACCCACCTAGCCTTTTCCAATTCAGGTATATAGCTGCCAGTGAATGTGGTGTCACTGAAGTTATCTGACTATGACTGATTTGTACATGCGTGAACTTTCCCAATCCATGCGGTGCGTACATCAATCTATGCACAGCAGAAACCCACCTTGCCTCTTCCAATTCACGTATATACTTGCCAGTGAATGTGGTGTTACTGAAGTTATCTGACTATGATTGATTTGTACTTG
The DNA here is from genome assembly GCA_017589665.1 of Selenicereus undatus. NCBI lineage: Eukaryota > Viridiplantae > Streptophyta > Magnoliopsida > Caryophyllales > Cactaceae > Selenicereus > Selenicereus undatus. The sequence goes on along the minus strand of JACYFF010003369.1, from coordinate 86,307,225 downwards.
TGTGAACTTTCCCAATCCATGACAGTGTCAAATATCGGTTTGCTCAAGTGTTGCATATGGATGCGGTTTTCCGGCCAGGATTTTGGCGCTTCTTGTTTCTGTGTCTTCATGCTGTGTTCCAAAGTGCCCTCTTGTATATTGTTAGACAAAAACAGCAGAAGATTGCGAATACCTGTACTTAACCTTGCTAGTTGCTTATTCGTACTTGATGAGTTTTGTCGATCCATGACTATGTATACATGCACTGTTCAATCAAATACCAAGGAGCCTCTGTGTGCGTGCGTGCATGTGCAGTAAAGGTGGCATAAAACCACTCATTGGATCATTTGCTGATTAATGGAAAATATACATGTCCATGCTTCATGCATTGCACACCTTAAAGGCCACTGCTTACTGCTTTAAGAGGTTCTCTTCCTTCCAAAAATGAGCAAACGGATTGCTTGATTCAAGTTTGAGCCAAGTAGTTGATTAGATTAGGATGAATCAATGGAATATTAGTTAGATTAGATTCAAGCAAATGTTGATGTATGCGGTGCGTTGGTTCAAGGAACTAACTGTTATCAGTCAAATGAATTTTGACTTGAGTTTGTTATGACTGGATCAAAATTATGGCTCTTGGTCCCATGTGGGTCGCATTCTTTGGACGAGCCAGAGACCTTAGGTCTTGTTTAACTCCCCTTTTCGGCTTGAGCATGAGTGACTAAAAATGATACAAAGGTATTACATGTCTTCATGTATGGAGAATAGGTGAAGTCCTTGAATGATGGAGCATCTCTACATAACCACACTAATCACCATCAACATCATCTCCTATTGCTGAGTAGAAAAAATACAAAACAGAAACAAGAAATATTGGTCTACCCAATTGATTTTGAAAATGAGTAGATGATGTAACTAATTATGAACATCGTGCATGAAATTTAGACAAACATAGCCTTTATGTTGTTCATCATTAACTCCACATTTAATGAACACTAATTTTTCCCTTTTTATATGCGGAGAAACATAAACATTGATATAAATATAATTAGAACTCAACTCTCCAAAATCATGCTTTGGAAACTCATATGTGAGACGATTAAACAACATTACACTAATGAATCAAGTAATACTCGATTACTAGGCATTCTTTTCTTTTCTTTTTTTGGGAGGGCTGTTACGTTATTAGAAACTAATTTAGCCATCTACAGAGAGCTGGATGACTCATCAATTACCCAAATTTGCAATTGCAGTCACATACACTTGTACCTATACCTACGACAACTATTGGTTCAAGTCCTTGAATTTGATCTAGTAACAACTATTTTGAGATCACATATGTTGTGCCATCACTTAAGAGCACTTAGGTGTTTGGGCATAAAACAAATTAAGCAAGCATGGGAGCTGCTATCTCAAGACAATGTTGAGGCTGTCATTTGCCCTGTGTAGAGTTCAAGTCACCTCAAACAAGTTCGTGATGGATTCTGCAAGCATTTGATAAAACATTTCAAACCATCAATAGAAACAAAAATAAAACATTCCAAACCAACAAAATGGGAAGGATAGGGTATGTTCTCAAGTAATTGTCCCGTCATCTAATTACAAATATCATTTAAGTTTTCGTTGAACACTTGGCTATGTATATGATGCAAGCCTTTTTTAGACCGTAATTCGTAAGAGAATTATTTTTTCAATATCAAACCAAACTCAATTATTTTTTCAATATCAAACCAAACTTTATTGCTCCGGATCAACCTACAGTTATACTATCAACCATTCTTTATTTTTTCTTTTTTGGGTTGTAGGGAGGAGGTGCTATCACACTTTTATAGTGACAAATGCAAAACTCCAGATATTACATCCGCATCTGTACCAATAAGTAATGTCTCTTTTTCAACCAAATGCCAAACGCATCACTTTCAACCACAGAGAGAGAGAGAGATGGCTTCAGTGAGTGGAGGACTTGTTGAGTAGATGACAAGTTGGCTTGAATCAGATGAAGCTATCAATCTATATAAATCTACATAAAATTGAGTGAAATGATATGGTTTGAACAAGTGTCATGATTTAGTTGGTTCACCTATTTTGTCATATTAATGATTTACTTTTCTTTTTTTCGTTTTGTTTTGCATTGGTAATATTTCTTTAAAGTCTTCTAAATGTAATTTATTTTTCTTATTTTCATACTAATTCCTTCATATTCTTTTTTATTAGTGGCTATTTTTAATTATCGTTTGGTTTTTATTGTCACTCTTAATGTGTTATAGGGAATTATATTTACAAATATCTTTTACATCCATTCTCTAAATCTTTAAAATTATGAAAAATACTAATCCATTAGATCATTATTATGAAATATAATGTAAATCGTGTAATGCATGTGCAATGCACCTGCAATGCATGTGAAACGCATGGATATTAAACTAGTTACTACTAATTTATGATGTTATAATCACATGAACCTACATCTATATATAGCTATTGGTTTAGATTTTTTTTTTTTTTTTTTGGGACCTAGTGACAACAATTTTGAGATCATCTATCCATTTTCCCTTGTCTTTATTTTAGGTGGGTTTCCAAAATTGAATGCTCTGATGTTGGATTTAACCTTTCTAGGTTTGGATTCATGAAATTTATTTGGGGGCAATTGCCAAAAGAGTGAAAATAGTAGCCAAGCGAACTCAATTTCGATCTATGCATGCTAAGCATAAAAAGTCATTTTGAGTAGGATATCATGCATCATATAACTAATAAGTATCTACGTAGTAAGCAGGGATGGTGTAAAAAGACATTTTAATTAAATCTACTATGAAACTTGATACATTGATCAAAAGTGATTTTTCGGCTATGTCGAAAATTACCACTGTACTAAATGAAATGACCTCATTATACTAAACTATGTTTACATGAATAGTAATCACCAAGGAACCCTCAACAGCTTCTGAGCCCAATTGCTCATTAGATATTAAATTAACCAACTTCTTGTTTACTTGATACAAAATAATGATTGTTGAACTACTAAGCTGCTACAACTAACATAACACTAATCCAAATAACAAGGAATCCGTGGTCCAAATGACCAGAATTCAGAAATAATAATATAATCGTGGAATACTAAAAATGTGATAAAAGGATATAAGCTAAAGTCTCTGCCGACACAGCTGACAAAAAAGGTGTAAGCCAATGAACCCTTTAGGACCATGCCATACAAGAGAATACAAGTATGTATACAATTCCAAATTAGGACACATTAGTTATTCTATAGACCAGACTACTCTGTAACGAATATGGGCATTATGAGCCACAATCAAGCTCAAAGAGTTGGCAAATAAGCCAGTCCTATATCCCCACATCCACTCAAGATGAAAGTCTTCAGGCGGGGGTAGCTCACTCACCATCAATATTTGGGCACAAAACTCCTCCAGCAAGCATTTAATATTGACCTATGTTCCTGTGCCCAAAATATAAGCTAAGCATAAGTGCTACCACATCTCAAGACAATGTTGAGAGCTGTCATTTGCATTGTGTAGAGTTCAAGTCATCAAGAAGGTTTGTGATGGAGTCTACAAGTCTTTTTGCTTGGTAGCTAGGCTTCAAAGAACTGATATCACCCCATTGAGAGCAACCATTATCTCGGTCAGCACACCATGCCCCTGGAGCAACTTGGTTTTGTTTTCGGTTAAGTATTTTCTCATCGATCATAGTAAGGATTGGATCATCCTTTTTAAACTGTCTTGCAAAGGCAGCTCCACTCTGAATCATCTGATCAAAATCCGAGACACCCAGAAAGTGGGGCTCCATTTTGGGTGGACTATCCCATACCATGTATCTCAAATCGTTGTTGACAGTTGTGTTGCTGAACTCTGGTGAATTGCAAATGACCGAATGGAAGTACCCTTCTTGGGGCAACATAACATTATTGAAGTACATTAGTATAGTGCGAGGCAGATTATCCCAACCTAATATACAAAACTCCAAAAAGGGCCGACTCAAAACGACCCACGGAGAGCCTGCCAGTTAACAAAGGGAATGTCATCAACATAGGAAGTATACATTGATTCAAAAATGAATGCATATATGACATAGATAAAGGAGTTACCTGTGAAAAGTTTGAATGCTACAGGCGTAGTCCGCTTTTGTGTAGCTGTAAATATCTTACTTTTTCGAGCCAAATAAAGTGAAGGGTCAATGACAATGGGCTGAAATCTTGCCTTTCTGCAGGGATATCAATTGAACAATTTAGGAAGGACATCTTGTGCAAGTACACTCAGATTTACTTGGCTAAAGAAAATGAACTTAAGTTCATGATGAGAGTTTCCTTACTCTTTCCAACCAAGGTCACTGGTGTGATCGATGAAATTGAGATGTCTTCTCATAGACGAGAACACATGAGCCAAGTCTGAATGGAAACAAACACAAAAACAGATATTAACAAAGTAACAAAAACAGAATATACTACATAATCGATGACAAAACAAACAACTACTAGCACAAGCAGGAATCAGGAGTTTTCGTTGAAGAATGACAATATCATATCAGATGCCACTGGTAATACAGAAAACAGCTATGATATTCACCCCCATAAACAACCACCAACAAATATCAGTCTTAAAGGGATGCAAGTTTTGTCTGTTGTGTAAAACAGGGGAACTGCCTTCACTGCAATCCCGAAGATGTCCACCAAGAATCCAGCCACATCCATCATTAGACATGCCAAGTTATCCTGAACGTGACAACACTAAACCCTACCAAGTGCATAAATCAACAGAATGCATAGGGTCCCCAGGGTCTACGATGATAAGTTGTTCTTAAACCCACCTAAGAAATGTAAAGAGGCTATCTTTTACAATCAATAGAAACAAAAAAAAAGGGGGACATTCTAAAACAACAAAACGGAAGGTTAGGGACAAGCTACATTTTTCAAGTAAATGGGTGCATCAACTAATTACAAAACATCATTTTAAATTTCGTTGAGCACTTGGGACATAGGTATTACTTAGTTTAAAAGCCCACCTGAGGCACGCTTAGGCGCGCCTCGGCGTGAGGCTACAGGGGTCAGCACCTCGAGGGGGACTGAGCTAAGCCTCAAGGATGTGAGGCTGTATGTTCCCTCTTGTTCTTCTTTTTCTTAGCCTTGCCTTTACCTTTTTTCTTCTTTTCCTTCCTTAGGAGCTAAAAGATGAGCTAAACTTGTACCGTGAGTACGTGCTTGGGAGAACTAGATGATAAGATAACATATCTTAAGGTTATTTGTGGTGTTAGTAGTCGTATTGATGTCTAATCACATTTTTAATGCACTTATCTAATTTGTTTATGTAAAATATGCTTTGTGAAATAGGAAATACTTTTAAAAAGTTTGCATAGAAGTGCGCCTCGCATCCATGATGCATGCGCCTTTGCCTCTTGCCTTGCGCCTCACGCTTTGGGACTCTATGCGCCGCAGTGCGCCTCGCACTTTTTAAAACTAAGATATTACGCAAGGCTTTCCAAACAAGGACACATATAGCTAGCTTCTGAATCAAAGATCACGATTTATTATATTACGGTTTTTATAATACCATTACAATATTTCACAACAGACCTTGAGAGAAAAGAGAACAGAACACAAGTTCAGAACCAGCAATGGCAAACTGGACGTCATTTTCTACGCATTAAGGGTGAAAAGTTCTGTCACAGATCTTAGAGAACCACATGCAACAGTGTATAACTGCATGCATATATCCAACTATAAATTATTTCCAGCAGTCCACTTCCTCTGCTTGCCTGACATTAGAGCATGAGTATTGTCCACATGATGCTTCACAAGCCAATTACTCGACCACAGTTTATACAATTCTTCAATCTAGTTACTGCAATGCTTACATTGATACCAACAAATTGTTCAGTTGCATGCACGACTGAACGGAAATTGATGAGGACATTCAACGAAAATGGGACCTAAAGTAACCAGCCTAAACGTTACCATGCCTAAATCAATGACATTGGTGGCTAACTACACATGGAGAACAATACTCCAAGAACATACTTCTTAGGATGCAAAGCAACAGGCAATCATGATCACACAATGGAAATTGATAAGAAGGCATATCGCCCCTTGCCACAAATCCAAGACACTATTAGGAGTATGATATATCTGCACATTAAGCCATCAATAGAGATATCAATTCACATACCACTAATGCTAGCTGACACATTTTATTAAAAAAAGAACATAAAAAAGGAAAAGAGAATTCCTGTAGGCAAAGTGAAACTTGAGTGGAAGAAATACATGCACAAATAGAGACTAGCAAATCTAGCACATTTTTTTATTCTCACAAACAGCAAGGTAATAAAAGCAACAGTACAGACAAAATTTGATGTTTGATGCAATGGAAACAAGAAGGCTGCACTAGACATATATGCCTGCTTTTGGTGTCTCTAATAAAAAACTTCTTCCCAGAAACCAGAGGTATAAATCAATCTTAAGATCTTGCAATAACTTGCCAAAAAGAAAATCAAGCCACCAACCAAGAGGGGAAGGAAAAACCAACAAAAGAAAATTCTCAAGAAAATTGAGAAAGCAACTACCATTACCGCCCAATCAGCTTCAGAGAAAGCATGTCCCCAGCAAGGTGATCTATAGCAGCACACCACACATGTTTCACAGCACTTCAATTATCAGTAAAAGCGTCAAGATAAACTGAATCTAATTACTAAGTTGGCATTTAGTCAGAAGATCCGAGTGTTTCCTCATCCCCAGTCTTAAAACAAAAGCCTGCATTTACTTGTAAAGCGTGTAGAATTCACATTTCAAGTCCCTATGAACTGAACATAAATCACAGACTGCATGCAGTGCAGCAATAACATACATTACCGCACAAGCATGCAGACTTTCCACAATTAATCCAAACTCCATCCAATAGCACAAATCTTTCAAATGCAAAATGCCTTTTTTTTTTAATGAGTAATCAAAAAATTGCATCAGATAGACACCAACCGGATGCATCCATGTAGAAAAGGGGCAATTACAAAAAAGCATCATGCCCTCAGGCTCTCATGCATAATATTATCTACAAAATCCATAAAACTCATTTTAAGTGCATAACTCCACCATTAAATACAAAATGCTTATTGTCCTCATCAATGTTGATTATCAATGGCACGCGTCGATAACCATCCAACAGAATGCAATGGAATGAAATCAACAAAGGTATGCACAGTACACTCCTAGACGTTGACAGTCCTCAAAGAAAACTCTGGATACCAACTGATGTATAGTCTTGTCATCATGATGTACAGTCTTGTCATCATTTAGCTCAAATCTAATCCAAGGAGATGACATTTCAATCCCAAAGCTCACAGCTCACAAATGCTTTTTATTCTGAATATCAATATAGAGTCTCACTTCTCACACAATGGCAAAAACGTAAATTTTGTTTGCAAACTGTTCCAATCTGATGTTATCATTTCCGTTACAGAGCTTAGAGAAAATTTGATGACTTAATGGTAACTTATTCTGATTCCAAACCTCGGGCATGCTTTCCGTTGGAAAGATCAGTATCTCACTTTTCAAGACTATGAGGGAAGCCATAAGATAAAATCCAGGACATATGATCCTACTACATGTCACCCACATGAATTTGGTAATAAGAAAGTCATGTTTACACAGCTAGATACTATTTTGCTCCAAGGCTCCCAAAGTGATGATTATTCTTCAATATGGATGGTCAGCATAAATACTCGAGAATGGGGAAACAGAGACAAACTAAGCATTCCCACAAACCTTCTTTACTTGGAAGGCAACTCAATTTAAAGCTTTGAATTGAACGACCGGTTTATAGAAGGACTGATCAGCTTGATGCAGAAAAGTCACAGCATTATATGTGAACAGGATTTAGAATCATTTGCCCACTCATTTTTGCATTGCCCATTTGCTGTATCTAACCGGGAATTAGCTTTTACTTGCTTGTGCTTTCCTTGGAGTTTGTTGAAATTTGTCAAGCAGCAAGTGGAGGCACTTTTAGAAGCATAAGTTTTTTTCGGGGTGCGATCTTAGAAGAATAAGTCAAACAGAAAGGCATTAAGACAATTCTTCGTGCCATCTTTTGGATTACTCCAAAGACAACTTAGAAGAATTTTGGCGCTGAAAGTAGCACTGGAAAACAGCTCGGATTCATGCCCCAAAATCTAAATCTGAGTCAGATTAGTTTCTCCCTCTATTTCGGATGGTATTCTACAGGCTTGAATATGTACACTCTCTACACAGCAGGCAAAGCTGAGACTGGGCAATTTTATTTTATTTTTTAATTTTTTAGCTCGGGTTATAGTGGACTATGTAGTAAAATGCCTCTCCAAATTATCTTGTGCTTCCTTTCAATGAAGCAGTAAAGTAGTAGGCAATCATCAGTTTTCAAGTCTTGGGTCTAACAAAACAGCCTCCCTGCACTTCTACAGCAACTCTAGGGTATTGTCGTATTGACAAGACTTTCAGTGATGGAAACTGATATGGATACAGACATGGATATGAATTTAGAGGCTTGAACAGGTTCAATTTCCATCGCATCAGATTATGGTCGTCATTCCCTCAGATTTCACCGCCACAGGTTCTATGCTAAGGATAAAACCTATAGCCTTGAAACTTGAAAGTGCAATATTGCTAAAACGTACTAAAAAAGTCAAAACGTATGCATATTTAGCACAGCTTAACTAATAGCTATTAGATTTTATTTTACTAATGAACTAAAAAATAAATAGAAAACATACCTAGTGTCAAATTTGGATGAATTAATACAGGATTTAGCTTAACTCAAATCCAACTAGATTTGAGGCTGGACTCTTCTGATCAGATTCAAACAGATATTTTTGGCTCTAATTAAATAGGATCTTATGCAAAAATGAATGTTAGTGCCATCTCCTTTGATACTCCTCTTAAGCACATGAAGGGCTAGTAGATCAAGGCTTTGTAGCTCTAGAAAAAGTTAGATACTTAGCCCATCTTTGATAGACATAGTGTTGTTCATCTAGTTATGAGTCTTCTTCTTTGCAATGTTGCCCTCCTTGAATCTGAATAGGGTGCACGGTCAGAATCTAAGTCTCTTGGTTTCCATAATAAGATACTTTCCTTGTAAAACAACCTAGATTAGCAACTTTAGAATCTAAAATGCCAATTAACTAGAAACTCGGTTTCCCCCTTGGCGTCCACAAGGAATCCACAGTTCTCACTGATGCATTAATGTCAATGATGTCAATGCAGTTCAAAGTTCTACTTTCAAAACAGATGATCACTAATCCAGGACTAAGTACACTGTACTATGAATCAACCAATTCTACAAAAGTACTTTTGGAATCAGAACTTCACGGAAACACGCGAAACGAACACACCAATAATCAACAACACTGCCAGCACACCTCTGGCATGAAACTACCACAGAAAACAGAGGCATGAGAGACGGGAAGGTATACAACTCATCAACAGAAAATCATTCAAACAAACCAGATTATCAACAGTAAAAGCCAGAAATGCAGGAACTCACGCACCATCCTGAGTAACAATGGGATAATCCACAGCACTCAAAGTGATGAACCAATCCCATCCCCCATCAAGCTTCAACAAAATGGCCGCCGCTCTTAGTGTAGCCGCAACATTCGTGGCACCCATATAAGTCAACCAAATGGGCTTCCCAATCAAATCCACGTTACCAAAAGCCCTAATTACAGGCACCGACATCACAGCAGCAGCCAACCATTCTCTATCCTCCCTTGATGCCTCCGACGACAGATGCAAAAGGTAATGATTTCGGGGATGATACACAGCCAATAACAGCCGTAGAATCCGCTCTTTGTCGCCACCACCGCCATAGATGTAGTACGCAAACGAGGGCGGGTCCTGCTGCCCATGGCCGGAGAACACGCCGGCCCTGATACTCCAGAACTCGAATGCGTGGGACGCGCTGAGGCCGGAGATTGCTGAGAGAAATACAACGAAAGAGACTACGAATGCCGATATGAGTGTCAATAGCCACCTCTTTCTCTCAGCTGTTACCATGATCGAACACTTTGTTGATGATCTATCATATGCTAAGAACTGACCAAAATTGCCCTTAATACAGATTGAATTCACAGAATTCAACCTAATTTGATGATTTAGGTCGAAATTATAGCGCAACTAGCGAATTCAGCGGGATCGAAATTGATCGAATTCAGAAAGTTGAATCGGGAAATGGGAAATCAACAAATTGATGATTGTATACACAGATTCATGCAATTTTGCTTCGTTTATGTGATTGATGAACTGAATTACGAGGAATTTTGATAATCAAGTCAATAAGCTTTTGACTTTGATCTGAAATGATAAAGGATAATAACAGTACTAGCGTTAGGGTTCGTCAACGATGAATTTTAATATTTGAATTGTAAAGACTCGAACTGTATTTCAAATGGAGATCGGGAGGGAGGTGTGGGCACACGCGCTGTTGAACGCGTGTAATTGGCACTTCAAACTTGGTAGTTCTCCAGCCTCAAGAACGTTTTTTAAATTTCGTGTTCATTTTAAATAATTGACTGCAGCATCTCCTTCGGTCAAAAAAAGAGGGTTTTTTTTTTTGAACCAAACAAAGGGTATTATATTGATGAATTATCAATGAAAGTACATATATTTGTAGTCAGATCGTAGATAATATCTGACCCCCCTCTTCCATATCCTTTTCTGGAACTTGATAAGTTGAAAGTGGGCAATTGCATGAGCAACCGAATTTCATCTCCGTCTAACAAAATTGCAAGAAACAAAATCGAACCTAACTAAGAGCGATAAAATATTTGAAATAAAAAACCTAATGTGTTATGTGGGACCTCCTTCTTGTGAAGTTTCTTGAGAAGCACTTGAGTTTCATCTTTAACGATCAAGTTTCGGTACCCATGAGTGGTGGCCATTTTCAAAGAATAGCAAGCATGAGCTTCTTATAGTTCTGGACCCAAAAAGCCCGAACCTTGCTTCACCCCAGCCAACACCACATCCCTATAATTGTTTCTAAGAACAAAGCCCCATCCCCTACAGTGCACCCCTACCTTCCCTGCGTTGAAATTAGCTTAAAGACACTTGGATCTAGGGCTTCCAAAGAGTTTGATGACCAGCTATGACTCCTTATTTCTGAGCAGTAAAATCTCTGAAATAATCACCAATGTGACAGCTCGAGCCTCTAGTCCCTTGCCCTCATTACCTCTTCTAAAAAAAATAAATGTGTTCCTCTCGTTCCGAACTTCCTACATAGCAGCCACGAACTCGCCAAACTTCTTTCGATCAAGCTTCTTCGATGCAAGCGTTGAACAATCAATCGATGAAGGTGTAGTAGCATGCCATAGTTGCTCCTCGAACCCGTTATCCCTCCAAAGCTCCCTCTTTAGTGGACACTCGAACAAGACATGTATATCAGATTCCTCCAATATGTTGCATCGTATGCCAAAGTTTGGGATTCTTCGGGCAATATTTTCCTCAGTGGCAAGGGCTCCCCCTCCCGCCTTCCATCCAAATAGGCGTATCCAACACCCATATCGACTTCCAAATGGCCTTATCCAATGTGTCACTCGAGGATGGTTTGTTACATGCTTTCAGCGATCTCACTAGATGATATGCTGACTTGACCGAAAAGTCGTCGTTCGGAGTAAAGTGCCAAATTAACTTGTCCTTTGGTCGAGTAGTGCAAAGAGGGATTTGTAGTATCAAATCATCATCACACATTATAAAGCATTGACGTACCGATGCTTCCTTCTAGCTCGCCTCCTTGTCTATGAAATCTGCCACAAGTGAGGCTGAGTTAACGAATTGCCCCATGCATATAGACCTAAAGGAGGTTGATCTGGGAAGCCAGAGTGATGTCCGAATATTGAGGCTATTTCCGTCCCCAACAATCAACCTAGAGCCCTTGATAATGTCATCTTTGACCCAATACAAGCTTCGCCAAGTGCAGCTCGGTCTAACTCCAATTCCCGCTGAAAGGATATCACTCGTAGGGTAGTATCTAGATTTTAAGACGTGAGCAATCAGAGAGGTCTCATCTTGGATTAGTCTCCATACATGCTTCGCCAACAGAGCATAGTTAAAAGCTTCAAGGTCCCGAAAACCAAGCCCCCTCCTCCTTCCTATCACAAAATTTTGAAACTCCAACCCAATGGATTTTCCTCTTGTTCAGATCATGGCTCCACCAAAAGCGATTAATCATAGCTTGGATAGATGAACAAAGATCCTTAGGTAATTTAAAAATACTCATAACGTATGTAGGTAGGAATCGCCTAGGCGCGCCACCGCCTTTATTACCAATTCCCCACCCCCCCCCCCCCCCCCAAGAAACCAATCTGTCCATCTATCATGCCAACTGCTCCTTATTCGGTCCCTAATTGACAAGAAAGCTTTTGTTCCCGATTTGCCCACCTACGTAGGAAGACCCAAGTATTTGTCTTAGCGAAAACCTATTTAATGTCTAGCTCCAGGAGAATGTCATCTTTGCATACCTTTCCCAAACGTGACACTAGATTTGCTGAAATTTACTTGTTGGCCTATCGCCTCCTCCTACAATCTCAAGATTTCTTTAACCGCCTTCGCCCACTCCCCAATGGCTTTACAGAAAAAATAGAGTCGTTTTCGAAGAGGATATGCAAAATATACGGTGCTCCCTCATAAACCTGATGACCCTGAATGTGACTGTTTGACTCAGCCCTTTTCAATCATCGCATCAATCCCTCAGTCACGAATAAAAAAGAGGTAATGTGAAATAGGATCCCTCCGTCTAAGGCCATGAGTTGGTTTGACCCAACCCCTAGGTACTCCATAGATGATAAAAGAAAAAGGTGGTAGATTCAACGCAAGACATGACCATATCCACCTAGGAATTTCTGAACCCTAATTTCAACATAACACCACGAAGGAAAAACCACTATATCTGATCATAAGCTTTACTCATATCAACACTAATAGCCATGGACCCATTTCGACAACTGTGACTTAGCATGGAATGGATCGAATACTTCATATGAAATCAGAACATTGTCAGTTATGAGCCTACCAAGAGTAAAAGCACTTTTGAGTTTCTGAAATAATATGGGGTAGGAGCTTCCTCGGTCTGTTTGTGATCACTACGGATCTCGATGGGTTGGATTTCGGTTGGGTCCACCTAGATCCAGACCCATTTATTTTATTTGAACTTGGACCCAGACTCGCTGGCTGTGGAAGAGTTAGACCCAGGGTCTGTGGGTCTGGCAGGTCTACAGGTCCTACACGAGTCTGGACTGTTTTTCACATTACAGATTTTTTTTTTTTTACTTCACAGCATGAATTACCTAACATGAATTATCACATTCTTAAGATAAAGAATTGAATTTAGAATATATGATATTTAATACAAAAATGTCCTAGTGATACATAGCATAGCTACGAGTTCTTACTCACCTCTTACATACCAAAATTAGTATCTTAATTCGCAAGAGCAGATAGAGAATAAGAGAAACGATTAAATAGTAAAGAGTGTAAGGGAGGGAGTGGTGCAACTAGGGAACTTAGGCTTTGCTAATGTAGACTTTAGAGTTTAGTTGCCATGTTTTTTTAAAAAATATATAAATGAATCTTAAATGAGTCTCAGGTCGGATCTGGGTCTCAATTTTTTAGACCCAAACCTAAACCTAGCCCAAGACCCTCAAACCCAAACCTGCTTAAGACCAGTCAGGTCTAAATTAATTGGACCCAAATCCTCTAATTTGGGTTGGGTCTAACGGGTTTGGGTCGAGTCTATGACACACTACCATCCCTAGTGATCACTTTTGTCACCAAATTGTAAATCACATTGCAGAGGCTGATGAGTCTGAACTCTATTAACTTCGTGAGTTTGGAAATCTTAGGAATAAGCAACACATTTGTATGGTTCAGCTTCTACGACATCCCACAACTTGAAAGTATTTTGTTGGCCAAGGAGACCAGATCTCTGCCCACTACATCCCAATAATGTTGGAAGAATAAGGCGTTGAAACCGTCTGGACCTGGAGATTTAGTTAGACCAATGATTTTGAGCTCCTCATAGATCCCCATGTCACTATTTGCCATGTTCACCATATTATTCGTCTTTTCAGTCACTCTCGTGGGAATGGTTTCCAACACTTCATCCATAAGGTTGGAGCATGCAGTAGCAAAAAGATTAGAAAAATAATCAATCATGGTGCTCACCAACTCCTTATCATTCTCAACCCACGTCCCGTCCTCCCTTTCAAGACGAGAGATCATATTAACTATCCTCCACATCCTCATTCTAGCATGAAACCATCTGAAATTTAGGTCTCTATGGTTTAAGAATTCTGCTTTTGCCCGATGAGCCCAAAACACTCCCTCATTTCATTTCCAGCCACTAATATTCTTAAGCAGGAAGCGTCTTTAATTTTTTGGATATTTTCTCACCCCATAATTGCTCAGCCAGTAGCGTGATTTGATGTTGCACTTCACTAAATACTTCCTGATTCCATCGCAAAAGAACTTTTGAGCATGAGTCAATTTTGACAGATAAATTCGCCCAAGGATCATCAAAAGAGCCGGCTTCCCATGCATCTTTTATTGTTTGTCCGCAACTTTGTTCTTGGATCAACATGTTTTCGAACATAATCACCTGTTCTGTTTCACTCTTCTGACATGATTTTGTTTGAGCCTAAGGAGTAACGGAAGATGATCAGAGATGTCTTCATCAAAGTGTAAAACTTTAGCTTCAGGGAACAATACTAACCATTCAAATGAGGTGCAAAAACGATCCAATCTCTCCTCAATGACTTTTCCATCCTCTCTGCAGTTTTCCCACATAGACTCGTGGCCTGAATAGCGCAAGTCGAATAGACTACACTTCTCTAAATTCCCATAGAAAGCATCTGGCACACTCTGGCTTTTTATGGCACCCCCTTTCTTCTTAAAGTTGAAAAGAACCTCGTTAAGATCACCCCGTAAGAGCCATGATAAGTTCGAATTGCTCTGCAAGTCTCTAAACATTTCACATATAATTAAGCTTTTGAGTGGTATCATGCCAATAACAGAGACCCGTGAACTGCCACGGCTCCTTACCCCCCAAACCCATCACAATAACATCTATATGGTGGAAGGAGCAAGATAATAATGTTACCTGCACCAACTTGTCCCATAACAATGCAAGATCACCCAAGCGTCCCCTAGAATCCACATACAATCCGTCAAAACTACCAATCTTGTACTTTGCTATCGCCATTCCTATCACCGTCTTTTTTCTCTCCGAAAGGGAAACCAATCTTGGTGAGTATCTCCACAAGACACGACAGAGATCATCAACTGCCTGAGGGTCACCGAGCCCTCGATAGTTTAGACTGAAGACAATCACTGTGTTTGGCGGGGTTGCACCGCAACCTCTGTCGCCTTCATAGGTTCAGTATGCCCCTTAACATTACCTTCCCACCACTTGAATCTTTTCTATCTCCCCATCCTTCCCAGTTCGTGATAATTTGCGTTTGAATGCATCACTCCCCGAGACGATTATCTCTTCTCCATCAATAAGCATATTGGACTGGTCTGTGTCTGTTCTTTTTGCACCTTCTTCGGTCTGAGCCGAGGTAGAGGACCCATGTGCTATATTGTTGAAGATCAACTCGGTTCTCACATGGCTTCCCTCTTTCCTATTCTTATAGGCTATCACGAGCTTCCTCTCCTCTTGCAGCTCTGCTTCCGTGTTCCTTCGTCGAGATTTTAGTGGTGACTGTTAAGTCATAATTCATGCATTATTTTTATAATTATTTTGAGTATATTATATATATTATTTCATCTAACTTGTTTTATTTTATATATTTTTCAGGGTTAGTATTAAATTAATAAAGAAGAAAAGAGGGCATCAAAGCTCGGCTTTTACACACTTGACTACAAGACGGTCCAAAAATAATAATTATGAAAATTATTATTCTCATAGTTATTATAATGGGCTATGATTATAAGAGTTGGGGAGAGGCTTGAAGTTTTGTGGAAGAAGACATCTAAGGAAGAGAGGAGAATAAAACCCTACTTCACCCCTCTTCTCCTCCTCATCATATATCATCTTCATAACCAACTCATCTCCACCAAGAATCCCACGGCAGCCTCCACTCTCACCCCATAAAACCCCCACGGCATCATCCATCACCATGATCATAAACCATCATAGTACTCCCACCACCACCCTCACATCTTCTTCTCTCTCATCATCACACCATCCCCAAAACACATCACCTCACAAACACCACCATAAACCCACGCCTACACCTCCACCTTCACCCCCCTATTTCTCTTCATCATACACCATCTCCTCATCGCATCCCTCATCTCCTCTTCATACCTCCCCATCATCATCATCTTCTTATCAATTCATCAACACCCCCACGCCATCCCCATCTTTCTCCATCACCATACTCCATCATAAATCATCACCATCTCCTCCTACTCACGTATAAAACCCACGGCTAAACCCCATAACCCACCTTCCATCTCTACGCCCAACACAGGAAGCCACGGCAATCCACCCTCTCTGTTAACTCCCGTAATAACCAAAGAAGTTTTGATGAAACACAAAATT
>JACYFF010003369.1:86249934-86276765 GCA_017589665.1 Selenicereus undatus | reverse complement strand
CAGAGATGCTGAGCCAAACCCTCACTTTCTCCAAGTGATGTGGCTTGCTTACACGTGGTGTATTGCTTCTGTCCACGCCCTCATCTGCCTTAAAACATCAAGCTCTGTCTCCGACGAACTGTAAAGAACAAAGTTTACGGTAGTTGGCCCAACTTTTTTGAAGATCTTCATGGAGGTTCTGAACAATCGAGAGAACTGACATCGCTTTTATTTCTTGTAGGCTAAAGCGTTAGGTAGGAAACCCATGTGTGAAGAATTGTTTAAGGACGCTCACTGCAAGGGTAAAGACAAAGTATTCGTTGATGAGAAATCTCCAAAAAAATATGTAAGTTTGACACATTTTGTTCAGACATTATTCACATGTAATTGTCACATTAGTATGTAATAGTTTTATTTTTGACAGCTTTCAGGAGGAGCACCACAAGAAATGGAAGGAATATACTCAAGCTGCAACTTAAGGGGGTCTCAACTGCCCCCTATGACCCTAGAAGAGTTTTGGCTCAAAGAAAATTTGCACAAAAAAGGCCATGTATAAAAATCTAGATAAAAAAAGGCCATGTGTACGGTTTTGGTACTGGAGGGGTCAAGTTGAAGAAATCAACTACACTTGCAACTGCACGTCACTCATCAACTGAGTATTTGGATCCAAGAGAGCAAGCACAATTTCTCAATCAGAGTATTACCAAGCAAACAGAGGCTATAAGCGAAATTACCAAGAAACAGGGGAAGACAAAACGTATTATGAAAAAAGTTTTGAATTTCTTAAGGGACGAAATGTAGGTTTTTCCACCCAAGTCAACGTGGATACTGATGACGAGCAGGACTCCCAAAATGACAATGATGGTCCCATTAATCTATCTGATTCTAATTAGTTTATTTCATCTGCCTATAGATCGAAATAATTGTAGATGCCGTGAATAATTTTGAATTTAGCGTTTTTAATTTTCAGAAATAAAAATTCGTTTTTAGTAATCATTATATATCTTATGTGTGGTGGTTTTTTTTATATGTAAGTAGTAGAAGATTTTTTTTTCCAAGGCAAATTTTTTTTGGAGGGAAAAACAATTTCCGTCCGAAATTGTTCCCCCCGAACTCTACAGTGCTTGTAAAAAGTGTCCGATGAAACTTCCGACAGGGAATTTCTGTCGATAAAACTATCGAAGCCCGTCAGAGTCCGTCGAAATGCAATCTCCGATGAGCTCTTTCCCAACAGGCATGTGTCAGTTGGAATTTCCGTCAGAGATGGAAAAAATTATGGTTGTAAAATACAAATTAAACCAAATTAAATTAAAAAGAACTACGGTTGGTTTGATCCTCTATTAAAAAGGTACATAGGCAGCTCACGACAAAAAGTGAGTGCAAGCTAAATTTCAAATCAAGTAAAATTATCGCTTCCTAGAAATTTCATATACAACCAATATTTGATGCAATTAAGTTTTGGATATGGGGGATTCGATGTTAAAAACATGATAATTATCGATCCAAATTTTATAGTCTTATTAAAGCAAAATGAAGCAAAGAAAAAAAATAAAAACAGAATGAGTCGCAATCAAAATGGGGTCGGTCTCCTAAAGAGGGGGACGTAATTAAGGAGGCCTATCCTCTTGAATAGGATCGTACTCAAGATAAACCGTTGTATTTTTTTATACGTCGGAAAGTTTTGTTGTGCATATTATTTATTTTTATTAAATTTTTGCGCAATATACTCTAAAATATGGATTTCTATATATTCAAAATTGAAGAAGAGGTAGACTTCAGACGAATTACATTCTCATGCAGTTTTATGTTTAGTTTGTTGTTCTGCAAGTTTGAATTCATTGTTCATGGTGCTTTTAAAGTCACTATTCAAGTGTCGTAGTTTCTCTACCCTTTTTAGCACTTGGAACAAAGCATAAGGAAGTAGGCTACCGTATTGTAGTTTAGGTGGAGGCTTGCGGTAAGCGCCTAAGATGGTGTTTTCTCTAGAAGTGGGCATGGAGTTTAGAGCAAATTCAGTTCCAGAACAATAAAGAAGAATGAGGTAACAGGGAAGAAAGTGACAAAGAAAGATAATTCGAGTGGAGAGAGAAAGAGATAAAGCAAGTTGGTAGTGCTGAAGGCTTTCCAGGGATAGTTTTGAACTATTTTTTTAATTTTACTTTTGTTATATTCCTCACAAAATATTACCATATGCAATGTATAAAAAATTTACCATGTAAATTTAGAATTATATGCCCCTAAGTATACGATATAAGATTTCACCTTCTTTGAACGAACAAAAGCCAGAAAGTATTACACGACGCCGTGTTAGCGCCACCGTCGTGATTTTTGTGTCATGAGATTGAGATGAGACCTGTGAGGCCGCTGAAGTAGCGCAATAACTCACGAGCTGAGACTCTCTGTTCTCACTGATTGTCACTGAGCGAGAGAGACAGAGAGAGAGGAGAGATGGTGAGAATTGGCGGAAAGAAAGTGGGGGAGATGGTGGGTAGAATCGGCAGCAATGGCGTCGGCCAGATTCTGGTCGCCATCGCCGCTGCACTCTTCGTCCGACTGGTCTCCAGTCCCGGCCCGGCCATGTTGCTGGAGGATGAATTTGACGACGATAACAACGGCCATGAAGAAAATACTCACGACGACGACGAAGAATCTCCGGACGACAGGAAACTTATTCCGGTGACTATCCGTTGGAGCAACATCACCTGCTCACTTTCTGACAAGAAGTCTAAATCAGTAAATTTCTGGAATTCTTCCTCCCTTTTTTTCAGGGTTTTGGTTAATCGGAATGTTCAATCGAGTTCTTGGAAGCATTGATGGGTTTATACAGGGGCTTTAAGTAAAATGTGTCATTAAGCTATGGTTCCTTCTTGTGGGGTAAAGTTGTATGCATGTGATCCGTGCATCGCATGCGTATAATGGATGAGACTATGGGAGGGGGATTGTGGAAGAGAAGTCAAATACAAAGTCATTAGTGCCATTTCACATCATATTTTTTCGCAAAAATAGAGAGAAATGGGAGGTTCTTTGATGCGGTTGAATTTCACTTGGGCGGATGAAGGACTGGTGGCTCAATACGCTCTTCTTTTGAGAAGAGAAGCTCTGTTCCCTTTTTCAGTTGTAATAAGCTGTTGGTATATCTTGTTCCCTATCAAGAAAGAAAAAAAGAGGAGGCTATGCGAACTGGGTTGGTTTGTTTTGAGTTTAGTTGTCAAAGGTCACAAGTTATTCACCATTAATATTTCTGTGTCGACTTCCTTAAGGCTGAAGCACATTATATGATGCTATCCTGTCTATTGAACAATAATGGGAGCTTTATTCGCATGAAACAAAATGGGAAATGTATGGTTTTGGACCTATGATAGTATATACAATACCTACTTTCAGAATTTGTTGAAAAGTATTCATTATTTTTTCAAAATTTTGCGGAATATCTTTTAGCTGTAGCGGGCTGGACTTATAGCCTCATTTAGGTGGAGACTTGCCGTCCATTTGTATAGGGAATTAACTGGAACAGGGAAAATTTATAGCCAGATTGGAGTACTAGAATCCTGTCACATAATGGCTAGGGGCGGTGAAATGGATTCCATGCTTGTGGTTTCTTGGCTGTGGAAATATATGGATATAAGTGAAATGAATGTGAATGGAGCAAATTAAGCAGTTGCTAATAGGGGAGCATTATCTCAGAGGAAAGAACAGGAAAAGAGCATCTTCATGCAAGATATTTCGCCGCTAGTGCCATGCATTTATTAGCGTATAGCCAAGGACCATTACTCTGTAATTAAGAGGAAAACTAGGGCAGCTTTTATTTCTGAAATGGATAATTGTGCTTGGAGTAATCAAAGGTCAAATAGGCTGAGCAGAGACTATTGCTTTAAAAGACTCTGGAGGTATGAGAAGGTTGAGTGGCAAAGCAAAACATAACTGCTATGGGATGTTTAATATGCACTCTTGATACTTATAGATCTCAGTACAGTAACTTTGTTTCAGAGTGGAAGCTGGAATGCTAATGTCTTTGGCTGTGTAGATACCTGGAAGCATGTGCACATCTTATGCACGAGTTGTTGCATGGTGGGGGAGAGGGGGTTCTGCAATGTTTGTAATGTTGTAGATTTTTCATGTGACAGAATGGATTTCTTGTGTACTCTTATATGCGGCAGAGTTTTCGGTTTTCATAGAATTCACTGGGTTGCTTCTACAACTATGCTTCTTTGCCCCTTTCTTTTTCACTAAAATCTCAGACTGATATGAACTTTGGGAATTTGAGGGACAGAAGTGTAGGAAAAGAAGTTAGCATCAATTGCTGATATGATGTCAGTGATGAAATTGACTTCATTGATAGTGAAGGTCTGGGGAAAATGTGTGTGTGTAGAAGCAAAAGGTGATGGTCTCGAATTATCGAACATAAAGAAAGAAGAATCTCAGCATGTATTTAGTTCTCATAAAAGATGCATCAATTGGACTGTGGAGGGAAGGACCCTCGTGTTATCCAGCAGCACAGATGGAGCAGGCATATTTTGCAGAATAGAATTCTCTTTTGGCTTGTAATTTGGGCAGCAGAATAAAAGTCCTTGACTCTTCTTCTTCTTCTTCTCTCTTCTTTTTTCCCACCTTTTTGGTAGTTGTAGGCAGTCAACCATTTAGTTTGCAATTTAGGGGTAGGGTTGTATACATTTGACTCCCCAAGCCCTGCCTAGTCAGGACTTTTGGCTGAATAATTGTACGGTCTTGTCTTGGCTGCACAATTGTGATGGAATGTTGTATAATCGAAATCTTTGCGGCCTAGGTACGTTTCCTACTAAAAAATGTTAGCGGGGAGGCTAAACCTGGAAGATTGATGGCAATAATGGGTCCATCAGGATCAGGGAAGACGACACTACTCAATGTTTTAGCTGGGCAACTTGCGGCATCACCCAGGTTACATTTATCTGGTCTCTTGGAGGTCAATGGACAGCGCCCTGCAAAGAAAGCCTACAAGTACGAGCATTTTCAGAAAGAAATCTTTGAGTGTGCAATTCCAGCAATTTGCTCCCTTATCTACTATTCATCCTTATTTGTGGAGGTTCTTGCTATCCAGGTTTGCATATATAAGGCAGGAAGACCTGTTTTTCTCACAGTTGACTGTTCGTGAAACACTATCTCTTGCTGCTGAACTCCAGCTCCCACGAATATCTTCGGCAGAAGCAAGAGATGAATATGTTGACGAACTTTTGCGTAAACTGGGCTTGGTAAGTTTTATGGCTCTGATATTTTGTCTTCTCAGATGAATCTGCATACTGGTAACTTGAAGGGCTACATCTTTGATTGCATTTTCTTTTATTTTGAGCTTCATCCTTTGTTTGTTAGTCGTGGTTGGCCGCCTGTTCCACCCCCCCCCCCTTTTGGGGTGGTGTACCTTCCAACTGAAATTAATTTTGTTTGACATGCATCTATCAACCATCTAAGTAGATATTACCAGTTGTAATTCAATAGAGTAGAAAAGTGAGTATTTTTAAGTTTTACTTTGGGATCTGTTAGATTGAATGCCTCAACTGCACTTCATTTGTCAATTACTCCCCCATGTGCATTGGGTGATGCCTGAAAACTGGTGTTGGCTTGATAGGAAAATTACTTTATTGAAGTGTTCGTTCTGTGGACGGTCAATTTATATCTCACTTGCTTTGAGAAAACTTAAACCACATATTTCAGAGAATACTTTTGGTTACACTAACATGAAGTTCCAGTCATGAGCTCCTTGTCCTGTTACTGAAATTGAATATCGTTTGTTTGCTATTAAAATTCCTTATTCCTCCAAAGGTCAGCTGCGCAGATTCAATCGTCGGTGACGCAAAAGTCCGTGGAATTAGTGGTGGTGAAAAGAAACGCTTGTCCGTGGCATGTGAATTAATTTCAAGCCCTTCAGTCATATTTGCAGATGAACCAACAACTGGTATGCATGCCCTTCTTAAGTGCAAGCATGGAGGTGTTATTGCCCACATAGTAGTCTATGTGCATTATATGGCTTGCCTGGCTGTCTGAGCTTTATCTTGATGCTTCTCTACTAATGTAATAATCTTTATCATTTACTTCAAATATTTCTAATTTAATTTGGAATGCATTCTAGTCCGTAGACACATGTGGACATCATGCGACCTCAGAAGAAAAAAGCTATAGAAGTTTATTGGAGAGAATGAATATCACTATTGAAATGTCTTTAATAAATAAATAATTGGGGGTGGAACTTCTATCCTCTTTCCACTTTAGGATAAAACTTTGGGCGCCTGTTGGGGGGGGGGTGTCAAGGGCGCATAGTTTTATGATGAAGGGGATGAAACATATTGATTAAGAATCACCCTTCATGCTCTATTATTTTTCACCATCGGTGGTGCAAACATTTCTTGTGTTCTGTATTTATGTCACCACTACATTCACCACCAACCCCGTTCAGTCCAATATCACAAGTTTCATGCATTCATGATTTTGAAACATAGGGAGGGTCTTAGGATCTGTTAAGGGTGGTCAAATGCTTGCATGGCCTATGAAGTTTGCGAAAGGGAATCTCGCAAAACAATTTGGTTATGTTGTATGTATCAGGCTGCAGTTTATAACCTCTAAGAGGGTGATAACAAGTAAAAACCTTAAACTGAGAAGATAAAGTTTGAACTTGACGTCTGACACCAGCAAACCTATCAAACAGGCTTTCAGCTACTGCTCCAAATTACCCATTCGGGAAAAGCCTTAAGCCGAGATAATAGAAGATCCAAATTTATGAACACATGAAATTAAATTAGTTTTTTTTTTCCCTGTCATTGTCTGCTTTGAAGCTTTACGGTCATGCTTTTTTTGTTCTATTGCATTTGGCTTTTGTTATTGTCCTATTACTAATTTGTTATAAAAGGAACTATCCTTTGGTTGCTAATGATGATTCCCCCTGTCCCCTTTCAGAGGAGCAAAAACGAATTGTGCTATTTCTTTGATGATATCCTGGATTGATATATATTTTGAATTTCTTTTGTCAAGATTCAATTTTATATCTTGCTTTATAGTTTAGTCTTGTCGCTGAAGAGTTCCAAACTTGTGTCCAATACCCAAGCTTGAAATCTCAGTATATCAGAGAGTTTGATCTGAGGGGTGCTTCTCTGAACTACTGCAACTTGTGCTATTCTGCTGAGGCACCTGTGACCTGCCTCCCCCCCCCCCCCGGGGCCCCCTTTTTTTTCCCCCCCCCCCTTTTTGGGGGGGGGGGGGGCTTGGAGGGTGGAGTATGGGCTTGCCCCTTTGTGTCAACAGGGGTGAGGTGGCACTTGTCTCATCTCCTTAGACCCCCTTGGCTGGAACATTGCCAATTGGTAGTGGTTATTTAACATTCTCTTTTCTAGGACTTAGAGGGTTTTGATCATTATATGTGGATAAATCCTTTATTCTTCTTTTGTTGTTTGCTTTTTCTACCGGGGTGAGAACCCCCCCCCCCCCCAAAAAAAAAACAGAAGGAACCAATGTGCTCGGATTTTGGCACCCCATTCCTCCCTTTAGTAGTCTTGCTCTTTGGGATCAAGCTTGGAAAGTGTCTATGGCAAGTGGCCACTGGCCACGATGCTCAAAGGAGATGCCTTCTAGGCGTATGAATAGATCTGTGTGATTCTCTATCTATCATCGCATGAAATTTTAATTTCTTCAGGAAGTTAGCTATGGCGATTTCTACCTTTACTCTCTTGATGACTAGTGAAGGTCATGTGACCTGAATCTGTTGCCTCGTAGCACTTTCAGGTTGTCCTTACGGAAATTTTTTTCTGGTAATTCTGTTATTAAGTACACATTTGATATTTTACAGTCTCTAGTTTGTCATACTAGCTTTTGTCACTTTCAGGACTTGACGCATTCCAGGCAGAGAAGGTAATGGAAACACTCAGTCAACTTGCACAAGAGGGCCATACTGTAATTTGCTCTATACATCAGCCTCGAGGATCAATTTATTACAAATTCGATGACATTGTCTTGCTTACAGAGGGTTCCCTTGTTTATGCCGGCTTGGCAAGGGATGAACCCTTGGTATACTTTGCAAAGCTAGGGTTAGTAAAGAACCTTTCTATTTTCCATTGCTTCTACCTCAGAGTGCATTGAATTGGAGTGTTCTGGCCATGATATATTTTGTTCTTATATTGTACAATCACTTAAAAAAAATTAATTTCTATGTGTTTCACCCCTTCTTCCTGGTAAATTCTGAAGAATTCCATGGCCTGTCTTGTAGTTAAAATGCATACAAAAACGCATATATTCGCAGAAATGTTGATCTTAGTGAAGCTATAATTCCTGTTGCTCATTGTTAACACACAAAAGTTTTTTCGAATTCGGCCTGATTTAAGGCCCATTGCTGTTGCTTTTGATTGAGATATTCTGTTGAGGGCCAGTCAGCTATTGTTTCTCTATCTGGGTGAGCTTTTAGTATGGCATGCCTAGAGCTAGAAGTCATAACATGCGCATTTGAGACACCACCAGTTTTGGGCAATATTAAGAACAAGGAAATCCACCAAGCTTCTATAGCACTTGAAATTTCAACAAATGTTTCGATCTCCATTTAGAACATTCTGGAAAGCTTGATGAGGCCTTGAACCATAATTTGTTGTAGAGACTGACACAACATGTTGCCGAAGCAATAGAAGCAGAAATAACACTTGACTTGACCAGTGCTCTATGCATTTTGTTGTTGAACACATTCTTTGAGGTTAATCTGTACACTAGTGGCCGTATTGACATCAGCAATCGAACAACGGGCATTTTTGGTACTCGGTAATGACGCTGGATAGCTGTGATCTGCATTACTCCAGCTTATCTAAGCATTAAATGTTATGCACTTCATCACCAACGAATTCAAGATTGTTTTGGTCTACAACATATTTCCATTGATAGTTTTCATCATTTAATTTATTGGACATAATTAGTGTCTGGATGGAAAGGATGAAAGGTAATTGTGGTGAAACAGAATGGATAATGTCCCTTGAAGCCGCATTCTAAGGATGTTTCTCAGCGCCTTTGATGATGATTGGGATTGTTTGAGTTGGCTGTGCATGAGTTATTTGTTGTTTTCTTGATGGCCAATAATATGTGTGATCGGTTGAGTGCTTGTTATGTTCATTTTGTCTTGTCTACGAGTTTTGCTGCAGAACTGTGAAACTTTTGTGAAGCCTTGAATTGTTCCGTACCACAACAACATAGGTCCCACCAAAACTGGTGGAGAGTCCAAGACGTTGGTAGCCTTACTCTCGGGAGAATGTTTATGTCAAAAAGGTCTTCGGAAACTTTTGACGGTGTTAGAACCTTTCTGATAAGAAAATTTGATCAAGACAACAACATAGATCCCCCCAAAAACAGATGGGGAGATCAAGATGTTGGTAGCCTTACCCTTGTGAGAATGTTTCCAACAAAAAGATCTTGGGCAAACTTTTGGCAAAGCTAGAACCTTTTTGATAAGTAAACTGTGAAGTGGTTAGAGGCAGCAGCTAATGATTCAAAATAAATTATAAATGCAGGTAGGATGATACTACCCAATATAGATAAATGAAAACACTCGTACAAAGCAATTGTATTAACTGTAGCAGGCAGTTTCCTACCAGGCATGCATACAAATCAAGGGAAGCACCACAACATTCATAATGGCACAACTCTATTTAAAAGTAAAGCAGCTTTTAGGCAATAAATGAGCAAGCTTAGAACTAGTAACAGTGTTTGCTAACATATCATGGGAAAGTTAATAAGTGCCTAAATGGTTAGAGGGGCCAAGGTCAGTGGCCTTAATCGTAGACTGTGATGTGCTCCTATCGAGGCCATGTCATCAGTAAGCTATATATTAGCCAAATCTAGTCTAATAGCCTTGTTCTAGTTATTCTTTAATTTTCCTAAACTTCTCTTACACTCCAAAATGTTCATCTTGTTGCAGCTCTTTATTGGTGCATCTAGAGAGCTCCTCTTCACATGCCAGAACCATCGGAGCCTTGCTTCCTGAATCTAATCCTCAAAAGCAGGCTAAGCAGCCACCCCAACATTGTCTCATTTCATTTTATACCTGATTTATTCCAATCTAGTATGCCTACATGTCCAAGGTGCCATCCTCATTTCTTTCACCATCGTCTTTTAGACTTTTGTTTCTTAATTGGCCCACACTCTTGCGCTGTATAACAAAGCTGGTCTAACCATTGCGGTAAAAGTTTTCCTTCAATTTTAATGAAACCTTCTCATTGCATAGGACTTTGGAAGCGCTCTCTCATTTCTGCCCTCCCATGTTTATCGTTTGTGTGATAGTGTCATCAATCTCTCCTTTATGTTGAATTTTTTCTATAAAGCTTAGAAATTTCTCTACAGCTGTGAATTTCCTTAGGTATGTTACCACCATGTTCTTAACCTCTTTTTTCTTTTGGGGGGGGGGGTGATTTCTCTAAGTTCTGTTGTTACAATTACACTTGGACTTGGGTATACCCAAGGAATTCTAACATCCTTGATTTAGAAGATTTGGTATATGTGCCTTTTACCTCTCTTTTGTTCCACAAAATGCTTTCCCTTTGACTCTATGGAGTATATTCTTAATCAAAACTTCAGTATTGATCTTCCTGTTTGTATATACATCATATTTTTTTCTTGAGAAATCTTATACATCGTCATTGTAGCTGCCAAATATACGAATTTTCGTGTGGTTAATTGCCCTCCATCTCTGAATAGGATAACCAATCCCAGTTTTCTTAGCTTGCGGCAACTCCGTAGTATAATCACTGTGGGCAAAGGGATGATTCCTTGTTTCCATATCCGTGCTGGAAAAATGCGATTGTCATCTGAAATCAAATTCAAAATTTTGATAGTGCTTGACAGGTTCAAAACAATAAAAAGCTCAATTATTTGTTTTTGTTTTTTATGCTTTTCATTTTTTTTGGGAATCTTTCTTTTCAACTTTTCAAGGACTGTCAACCAAACCATGACAGATTCCTTCAAGACATTCTGTTCATTCCAAATGATCTTGAACTAGAAGAGATTGTTGGTGCCTCAACTTCCAATGAGCCAAAGCCAATGATAACCTGAAGACAAATTATAGGCTTGACTCTTAGCATCTCCCTGCTTATTGTGCAATATCTATTGCCATCTTTACTTACCAAAAAAAAAAAAAAATATCTATTGCCATCTTTAGAAAGATCTGTGGTTTTACTTTACATCCTGTTTGCGCGACCAACTAGAGTGAACTGACGCTTTGTACTTCAAAGTTGGTTCTTTTCAAGTAACATGTGGTTCACCTACGTAACCCTTACAGTTTCACAGCAACAGACTTCACATTTTCTTGTAAATGCCAAATTCCAGCATTCTGGTGTGATCATGTCTAAAAACTCTTCTCACAGTGCTCTTACTGGAGCTTAGAAACTTTGTATAGACTTTTGAAACTGCTCTTAGATTTTTGTAGAATGAAATGAATGTAGCCATTGTATGCATATTGACTACTAGACTCTGTGTTCTAGTGCAAGAGTCAAGGTTGGCAATTTGGACTTCTTGTCACATATGGCTTTGGCTTCAATGAGAAGCGTTGATGGAGTAGAAAATATCTCAATAAATTCCAATCTGGTGAATGAAGTACATTTATAAGTAATTGTTATAAACTTATAATAATTTGTTCGTTATGCGCTAAAATTTTTGTTGAACTAAACAAACCGAGCCATGCCTTTGTCCACCACTTCAATTAGCTATGTGGATTCTCAGCTATGCAGCTAGCATCTAGAGTTCACATGGAAAAACCTGACAAAGTTGTCCTGGCCCCTGGGAAGGTTTCAGTAATATGTATTTTATTTTGTGTGTTTTCATATCACTTCTATGTAGTGCTGGTAATCCTTGAAAAGATGCTTAACTGTTGGTTCATTTCAACAGGTACCAGTGCCCTGATCATGTGAATCCGGCTGAATTTTTGGCTGATTTGATATCAGTCGATTATAGTTCATCTGATATTATACACAGCTCACAGAAAAGGATAGATAATTTGGTTGAGATATTTTCCCGACAAACTGAATCTTTTATATATGGAACTCCTCTCATTAGTCATGGTAAGTTCATGGATGAAATGAAGTTTGGAAGAAAAAGGGCCATAAAGAAGAAAGGTGGTTGGTGGAGGCAGTTCAGGCTGCTTTTTCGACGTGCATGGATGCAGGTATTTCTCCCACTTATTTTCTAATCAGCTGTTTGCTTGTTCAAGCTTTCATGAATGAACTATTATCGTCGATGTTAGTTGATCTTTCCAAAATGAAAATGGACCTCATAATCTGTGTACGTGTGACTCATGGATTCAAAATGTGGCCGTTATGCGACGAAACAGTGACATCGGAAAGGATTTTCAGTTGACCAAACTGTGTTTTCGACTTTTTGCCGTGATATGGAACTCGATTGACGCATTGGAGCAATTTTTCCATACTGTGACCGAAATCGCATTTTGAATCCTTGGTCTGACTAGATTGATGATATATAATTATATACCCCCTTCCAAATCCTAATCCAAATCCATACCCCAAGAACCCCCACCTCTGCAGGTAGTGTGTGTGCGTGTTGGGGGCGGGGGTGGAGTGTGAGATGAAACAGCATTACCCTGAATACGTTGAATTGTAGAGAGGCTGTCTTATATTAAAACCATGGACTACAGATTGGCTACTACTCTATTAGAAGGAAGCTGAGGCAATTTAGAGAAGCATTTTGCTTTAGTCCACAAAAAGTCCAGCTGAAAAAATTTCGCTTTCTCGGCTGTGTCAAAAGAGGACATCCCACTTGGCTTGCTTTTCTTTTTCGAGGGGTTGCGACTTGCGGCTAATGGTTGGGAGGATTAAGATGAATTGATGAAGTACAAGATGCATTTCTGTTGCACATATTACATTTATTGGTTTGATGTCAATAGTTCCTAATTTCCATAAGATTCACATCATTTATTTCTGCTGGCATCCAGCCATGTGTGTAATTGATGTGGTTGGTTGATGGAGCTGTTTCTTGATGTGTTCTTAACTTCTGCAATTTACATGATCTTGTGTCAGCCATTTCTCGTGTTTCTGAACGAGTTCTTAGCTTTATCTTCTTTTCTTTTATAAACATCTTCCATTTATTAATTCTTTGAACGAATGTTGGCTAACTAGGCTTCCCGAGACGGGCCGACAAATAAAGTACGAGCCAGAATGTCAATTGCCTCAGCAATAATATTTGGTTCAGTCTTCTGGAGGATGGGAAGATCCCAGACATCTATTCAGGATAGATTGGGATTGGTGCAGGTACTGAATTTAACTTATGATCTGGTTGCCCTCTTTGTTTCTGTGTAACTGTGGCATGAAGTGTTTTTTTTTTTTTTGGGTAATGGGGTATGATGTATTACTAATACCAAAAAACATGTACATCAGTTTAATGACCCAGGCATACCCAAATCAATAACATTGTGGCTCATACTTAATTACAACCCTCTCAATCTACTCATAAACATTCTCCCACATTCTATTTTCATAGCAAATATATCTCCATGCACTTGTTGGTGTAGTCTCCTATTTCTCTCAATCCAACAATTATGTACAATTATGGCCACCTCATTTTGATTTCCACTTCCTGCTTCCTCGGATTTGGAGCAGCCAATCTTGCCATCTCATTCCCTCTTGCAGCCATGTTTTCATGTGCAACATTTCAGCAAACATATCCTTACATACTGATGTGGTGAACTGACATCTGAATAATAAGCGCCCATGGCTTGTATACTCCTTTTTGCATAATCTGTATTCAGGTGAGCAATCAATTCCCATCCCTAACATCCTATCACATGTAAGTAGCCTGTTATGGAATTGAAGCCAAAACATGAAAGGACATTTGGGGATTTTTAAAGAGTGCCATGCTGCTGCACACCAGGTTGGCTTGGGTGCCCTCATTCTGAGTAAGTTATACCCCCATTTGGTGCTGTACCCATTGATTTCCGACAGACCCAGCTTGGTTTGTATTTCCTCTGATGTGCATTAGCTTCCTCCAATAGCAGCTACATTTTGCTGTGGGTTGGTATTGCCTGACTGTTGTTTCCTTGAGATAGTAATGGTGCACCCATCTTATCCAGAGAAAGTCCTCCTTTGTTGTGATCTGCCATAAGAGCTTTGCTACCATGGCTTTGTTCCAGCTCATAATGTCTGATGTCCATCCCCCCCTTTGATTTAGGTAGGCATAGAGTGCCCCAGTGTCCCCGGTTAACCAAGGCAGCACCCCTCATTTAAGTGCCAGCTTTCCATAGGAAAGCTCTACACATCTGGTTCACTTTCTTTAGTATACACTTTGGTAAAATGAACATTTGTGCCCAATAAGTCATGATACTTGTGAATACGTAGTTGACAAGCTGTAGCCTTCCAGCATATGTAAGCCTTTTTGCAGGCCAAGCTCTCACCGGAGCCACCATTCTATCCACTAGTATATAGCATTCTCTCCTTGTTAATCTTTGGGGCTTAACAGGTACTCCCAGGTACCTAAAAGGGAATTCACCTTTCTTGAACCCAGTTATTTGCAATAGTCTTTGCATTGTCTCTTGCTTTGTCCAAACTATGAGCATTTCAGCTTTGGCTGGGTTCACTTCAAGCCCAGTGCAATCAGCAAAATGATTGACTGCTGTCATTAAACTTTTCACACTTTCCGCTTCAGCTTTGCCAAAAAAGAAGTAGATCATCTACAAAACTCAATGAGCATAGCTTGAGTTCTTTGCATCCTGGGTGTTTTTTTCTGTTGAATAGCAGTTTTCTCATGACTTGATGTTAAAGGTGATGACTTGATGCTGCTAGAAGATGTCATGCATTCATTTCCGTGTTCATGTGTTTCATATATTTTGACAGTGGTGAAGCTGACGTTTTGCTTCATCTTTTGATTCTTATGACTGTACTCATCCCTTTCTTCTTCTGTGATGGTCCTCATAGTTACTAATATAATACTGATGGCCATTTGATTCAACATGATGAAGATAGAGGGATATACGAAGAGAGAGGGAACAGGGGGCAAAGAAAAGGAAAAGTTTGGGACTATCCTTGGTGCCTGATTGCAAGGAGGAACATTTAGAATTGCCCCTTAACGTTTTGAATTGGAAAACAAATTCCCACATTTACGCCAGGAAAGTCTTATCTATTAATTTATTTACTTTTTGTTTATGTTTGTGAAATAGAATAGTGTCATGCCTAAAAAGATGTTTTAAAATGCTTAAAAAATGTTTTCCAATTGGTAGCGATGCATTGTCTCCTAAGATTTTACGCCAATATATACTCTAGGAATCATAGGAAGTTTAGGAACTTAGGATTCTTTTCTAGGATCGTAATTATCTTTATTCCGATCTTATCCTCTATCCTATCTTAGTGTTATCTTTATCTTCTAAATATTTTCTATCCTCTTTAGTTGTATTGATTCTTATATAAACCCCCTCATACAATGAGGAGAGGTAGACTTGAGTGAATGAAATTGAGAGTTTATTAAAAAAATATCGCGAGTTCATTTAATTGAGTTTTATTTCTACTATTTTCATTGTTATCCTTATATAACTCTTTGATTACTCATTTAAAAAAAAACTTCTGCTTATTATTGGCCTTATATTATTATTGCAATGTCCAGGGCGGTTTGAAGATTTCAAAGAGTGGGATAAAGAAGTAAATCTTAAGGCTTCTACTTATTGTTTCATTCTCAGATGTCACTAACAAAGATGAAGATTGGTACGAAAAAATTTTGAAATGACTTAACTCTTTTTATTGTGATTTTACTGTCTGTTTTTGGCCTTTATTGCCAAAAACTCTCCCATGTTACCTTCTTTAGTGAACAATCAACAAACCCGCCCTTAAAAACCCTAGGCCACTAGAGTCGGCCTTCTGAAATTGTCCTCTTTGCTTATAGTGTTCCAATGTTATGGTGCAATTTCGAGGATTTGGGTCCTGCCGATAAGTTGGGAAAGGCTAGCTGGAGCCAATAGGGACATTTTGGACGATTTTAGAATTGCTGTAGTATTACTGCTAGCCTGCTAGGAGAAAGCTTACCAGACCTAGCAACTTGATCTCTCTAGAACCCTATAGCAGCGGTATCCATATTGAAATTATCTGAGAGTTTAGCGCGAGCAAATAGAATTAACAAGCGACATGAGATTTGTATATTTATTATTTTTTGTTAAAAATCACAAGGTCTGGCTACTCTTTTGTTTTTTGAAGATAGCCAAGTCCTTTATCTCTGATTGTGTCTGCTGGCATTGTTCTGTTCTGTGTAATTGAAACTTGAGGCTTATGGATGCAACATATTGAATATATAAATCACATAGGCAATATTTTAAGTTTGAGTGTATGGTTGCTGGGAGCTGTTGATGGTACATCCTTTTAGGGTAAATTGGCTTCAAACTGCACCTGTCACTTGTGAGCATTCGGGTGCATCATGCTGTGAATTATAATCAAGCAGAAGCCAATTGCTGGAGCTCAGCTAGGTCATCTGCTTGAACTGAAACTCATTTATCTTGAAAAGGTTTAGGCCGGGGCTCAGACATCAAAACCTTAAATCAAGGTTCAGTTCAGTTTCCCCTCCTTGTTAACTATAACTCAATATCTGTTGATCAAATGTGGTATTATACCACAGCCCACGTGAATTAAGCAATGGATTAGTCTAAACTAATTGGAGGACTACAGTTTGTGATAGAATTGAGAAGCTGTTCTTTATTTATGGTGAAATTGGTATATTACGCACTTAAATCAATGGATCCAGAATAGAATTTAAGGAAAGGAATCAAACTTATGTAATTGTTACTAGCGTTTAATGGTAAATTCGAGCGTAAATACCAGGAACTATTTTCAATGGAGGCCAATGCCCATGAAGATAATGGAACTGGAAGCAAATGATGCGTATGCGCCTACTCTGCATAGACCCCAAATTGAGGAGGCAATCCCTGAATGGAAGAACCTGAATTTATGTTGCCATGAGAAATATAGGGACTAAGGTTGTAGCTCAGGGAGGTAGATCATAAGGTGGGCATGGCAGCTGCATGCGTACTGTATGGTGCACCAGGTATGCTGAGCAGAAGTTGAAGTAGGAAGTGGAGGAGGAAGTAGGAGATAATTGGGTCAAATGGTTTATGGCAACTGAGTGCTAGACTAAGTCTAACTTGTAGTCTCCAATCCTGTGTTAAGCCTCTACGGTTTTAGGCTTAGGCCAAATTAAGCTTGGGTTAAGCTTTGAGTGTGCCAAGCCTGCTTGACTCAAATGTATGTTTATATACTCTCATTTTTATTTATAACTAACAACTTGCTAAATCGTGCTGAGGTTCTCTCCATTGCCTGATTTTGTATGGCTTCTGTCAACGGGTAGGTTGCTGCAATCAATACTGCAATGGCTGCCTTGGCAAAGACCGTGGGTGTGTTTCCAAAGGAGCGTGCAATTGTGGACAGGGAAAGAGCAAAGGGGTCTTATGCATTGGGTCCATATCTGCTATCCAAACTGCTGGCTGAAATACCTGTTGGAGCAGCATTTCCGTTGTTATTTGGCACTGTTTTATATCCTATGGCACGTCTTCATCCTAGCTTGGCCAGGTGAAATTTCTATCTTTGACAGTGATGTTAACCAAAAGTATTTATAAGAAAAATGGGGATTGCTGACTATATAAAGGGTATATCCATTTATATGCTGAATGGCCCAATAGCAGGTATGCTATTAATTGTTGATGTAATTGAATGACTTCAACATGTAGTTATACAGGTGTTGAGATGAAAAGTGTGGCTGTATGTGGTTTCAGTCCGAGTTGATGTAAACATAAAGCCTGGAGTGAAGTATATTTGTGACCATGTTTTTTCTCCACCTAGATTTTGTGAATCCAATAATTTTTGTACACTGAACTATATTATGCTCTAATCGACATTTCTTGGGCAATTGGGCAATTGCAAGTGAAAGGAGCTCTAATTTGATCAGAAGTCGGAGGCTGGTGGGGTCTCTGATAATTTTCTGATTGTTTGGTGTCTAATATTGTTGAGACTTCTGTAGCCCAATGCATTTCTTGCCTCAAAATAATTAGATTTGTTAAGTTAATATCACAATTCATGAGTTTCTTACTAGAGTGTGAGAGCTATAAGTGAGTCTATGTGGAGACTAGAAAGGGTTGCAGTTTAAGGAAGTCAATGTATATTCTCTAGAAAATGGAAGGCAGTTAGACTTATTAAGTTATAATTCATGAGTTTCTTACTATAGTGTGGGAGCTATAAGTGACTCTATGTGGAGACTAGAAAGGGTTCCAGTTTAAGGAAGCCAATGTGTATTATCTAGAAAATGGAAGGCCGGAACAACAGCATTATTTAGAAATTGGGATATTAAGTAATGAGGAGTGATGCTTCAAGAACCAAAAGCAGTGATATGTGTGCATGTGTGTGTGCGTGCATGAGAGAGAGAGAGAGAGAGAGAGAGAGAGAGAGAGAGCCCTTGTTGAAGAACCTTGGGCCTATTCTTTTCAGCTGTAAGAGCTTGAAGGAGCTGGAAGCTGGTAAATCTTGTGGGAAAGTGCTACAGGGAGCTCTATGCAGTTGTTCCTTAGAATTCTTGTGAAGAAGTTGATTTCCAGGGAAAAGCATTGCTCTTCATAGAATTTTCAGATTGACATGGATCAAAG
This sequence comes from Selenicereus undatus, assembly GCA_017589665.1. Classification (NCBI taxonomy): domain Eukaryota; kingdom Viridiplantae; phylum Streptophyta; class Magnoliopsida; order Caryophyllales; family Cactaceae; genus Selenicereus; species Selenicereus undatus. The sequence goes on along the minus strand of JACYFF010003369.1, from coordinate 86,258,185 downwards.
TAAACAATTATATTTCATTTAATTGTCTTTTGATGACGAAGGTGAAGGAAGAATATTCAGGTTTACGTTTGTATTTTTTTAAGGCTAACAAACTAAGAAAGAGTCATCTTAAGAAGCTTGTGGCTGAGGAATCATGAAATTGTAGGGAACTAAGTCAACTAACTGTGATACCCATCCTTTTTAATGGAATTGTTTTGATGGTATTCTCGCTCTATTAGAAGCTATGGAGTAATGCTGAAGATCTCTTCAGACTACTGACTACTAAATATGGGTTGATTGGATAGACCATTTGAGGTTGAGAGCTGGGGAAAACTATTTTGATTGTAGTCAAATATAAATCTCCTAGGGGTCTGTGTGATGTAGCTAAAGCAGAGATCTCCAAGGTGTTCTGGGATTTCTTTCATAATGTGGTGATGGGAAGGGTATATATTCCATTTTTGTCGTTTTGGCCCTCAAAGGATCATTCTACTAAGATCGAGGTTTCAAAATGCGGTTTTGGTCGCGATTGCTGTTCTGGTCGTGGTACGGCAAAATCACTCTAATACGGCAATTATGTTACATATCGCTGTTGTCGTAGGGCTAAAACACTGTTCGTTCAACTTAACAAACCTTTCCAATGCGGCAATTTCTTTGTGGCATGGCTACATTTATTTTAGATTGACATTTGGCAGAATGATTATTGGTACAATGTCCTTGCTTTTTGGGTAATTTTCTTACTAAAGTGATTTATTTGCCGCAAACTTTCCCTGTCAACAAAAGGATTTTCTGCTGTCAAATGTTTTCCCAAACTTTTTTTTGTGGGTCTATTACTCTATTAGAATCAGTTCTCTGTGGGTTGTGATACCTACAAAGGTAAGACCGCTTATGTTTGGATCTCTCAAGATCCCACTCGAGCGGGACCCACACTTGGAGTTTGTTGTGTTGTTGTAAACTTTCCCCATAAATCTCTTTTAAGAGTTCCCACTCCTCTTTAGGCCCTATGAAGTGATGGATGATGTGAGGACAGGTGTGCATAAAGGCCATATTTTAACTTGGATTTTAGATAAATTTTTGGTAGAGCTTTCTTGTAATGTAAAGGATTTGAGGTTGGAGAAAGAACTGGATTATAGATTTCCTTCTATGGCTTGCTCTTGGGTTCATGTTAACTGGAAGCCTAAATGTTCTTTATCTTCTGCTTGTTCTTGTTTTGAACTCCGCATGCTAACTTGTTTTGCTAGATTACTCTACATCATTGTGTTTGAGAAGAATGTTGGTTTATTTTTCCTATTGGAGAAGCACATAAACTAATGAACAACTTTAATTCAGAATAGGCTTATTGCCCTCTGTTAAGCTCTCCTGGGTTTGACTAGGTTCATCATAATAGCTCGGAGCATATAACATGAACCACATCTTCTAGGCGCATGCTATGCTATATATATTCTCTCTCGAGGTTCTGTGCCTGGATGTAGAACCAATTTCCTCAATAAAAACAAAAGATAGAAAAAACATCATCCTTGATCCACGGAGGACAGGTCTCTGATGTTGTTGAATTTCAGAAAGTAGATAAATAACTTGGCAGAAATGGTCAACCCACATATGGAAACTGCTGCTAGATTATGATTTATAGGTGTGCTATCCTCTTTTTGTGTACGTTGTGTTCTCCTATTTTAAGTCTAACCAATTTGGGTTGTAAGAGAAAGTCCGAGGTCTCTCTCCTTGTGGGATCCTGTGAATCCTGACAGAGAAGATGTCTAAGAGGATAAATGGGAATGGATGCTTTCTCCTTTCCAGCCTACATACAACTCCTATGCACCTTGCTTTGTTTTCCCTTAAATTTCTTCCCAACATAATTGCTGCAGGTCCTAAATTGAGATTTTAAGCACAGTTCTGAAGAGGGTCGAAAAAGTGGTTTTTTTTCAATGTGGGATTGAAGAAAGGTTCACAGATCATTTGTTGGCTAGGCTTGACTTGATTCTATGTTGGAGAGGAAGTCGGGATTGAGGAACTTTGTGTGTGTGACTCTAGTGGGTGAGTGGATATCATGTCCAGAACCCAGCTCTTTATAACGCAAGGTGACTCAAATTTTGTACAGTCTCCAAGACTGATAATGGATGAGATGCAGCTGTCACTGTCGTCACTTATGTAAAAGCTCATACCGTGCATCCTAGTTTTCTTGTCGTTTCTTCACTTTTGTTATTCCTAGTTAAATTCTCAAGTCAGTATCAACTAGAAAGTTCATTTCATGGAGGAATTTTGGAAGCTGGATGACTCATTCAAGCTTTTCCTGGCATTGTCACATCTATTGCCTATAACCTTTTGATTGCCTGGATAGCACAGATCTCCCACTTGTATATTATTTTACTTCTGTTTTGTTGCTGCTACTCATCGGCCTCTTTTTTTATTTAAAAAACACAATTAGAAATGAAATGCATTTTATATAGTCGAAGGTGTTTCTAGGGCTTATGTAGTTTGTACAATGAACTCTAACCATCTCTTAACAGTGGAAGCCTTCCCAGCAATTGCTGCAAGCTGTTGGTGTTTGGTGTTTCAGTAATTGGATATCAGTGTCTTGTTCTAAGTGGTGTAACCGATTCTTGGCTCAGGATAGTAGATTCTTTATTTGTGGTTCTCTTGCGTTTAAGGGGTTTCCTATGGTTAATATGTGGCTTCTTGTTCTGGAGTATGGTTGTGATTTGATTGCTTCTACTTATGCAATGGCAGAGGGTTTCTTTCAAACAAGTTTGATAAATCCTAATGTGTAATTTTAATTCTTGCGATGCTACTGTTTCCAGTTCTACCAACTGCTTCATTACTAGCATGGTAAGTCATATAGCTTTTAGAGTGTATCCTGCAGGATCACTGACTTGGTTATTAACTTGTAGATTTGGGAAATTCTGTGGAATTGTCACCGCCGAGTCTTTTGCTGCATCTGCCATGGGTTTGACTGTGGGAGCCTTGGTTCCTACTACTGAAGCAGCAATGGCTGTGGGGCCATCTCTTATGACTGTCTTCATTGTATTTGGAGGATACTATATCAATGCAGAGAACACGCCTATTGTGTTCCGCTGGATCCCCCGTGTGTCCCTGATAAGATGGTAATTCCACTGTCATTGCCAATACAGTTTCATGCAGAGAACAGAACTTTGTTTGACAAGAAGGACCACCCTCCCCCCCAACACAAAAAAAATTGCCTTGCTTCAAGATGTATCATCTCAATAATTCCTCATTTCTGCTTACTTCAACAGGGCCTTTCAAGGACTTTGTATCAATGAATTTACAGGCCTAGAATTCGAGCATCAACATCCATATGATATACAAACTGGTGAACAGGTGACCAATTAAACTCTTCTGTTTTCAGACTTATCTGAGAAATCAAGGTGCTTTATGGGCAACAAGAACTGACGACTCCTGCAGGAAATAAATTGTCTGGAAAAGATGGGAAATTAACATGCTCTTGAGTCCTTACCATACCTTCCAATCGTTGTCCTAGTCCATCACAGGAGGCTGTTGGAAAACATTGAAGAGTCTAATCAAGTTTCCCTCCTGTTGACCGTCACAGAGATGTAGTAACATTTTCTTCCCTTCCATAATCCATACAAGGCATTGAGGGCACAGGAGGGAAGGGTTACCCCTGTTCACCGCTCACAAGCCTTCTCCACTTTGGTGAATTGATAAGTTCTGCCTCCTGTTTGTCTTTGCATGTTGAGAAACTTCTTTTGAGCCAACACTTGCAGATTGTCCTCATAAATTTCCCTGTGGTCCATTTATCTTTATCCTTCTGATGTACTCCTCTTTTCAATTTTCTCTCTTGCATCTCTCCTAATTCCCGTGTTTATCCAGTAAATTGGTATTTCATTGCTAAGATGCTATCTGCTGAAAAAATTTCGATAAACCAGCCTCTATTTGTTTCTCTCTCTCTCTCTCTCTCTCTCTCTCTCTCTCTCTCTCTTCCTATTTTTTCCTTTTTGATGCGTGATCAATACTGATCATAAATTATGCTCACAGAACACCAAGGGTCACCCATATATGAAAGGGGAAACTACAAAAATACATTAAGCCCCCAAGCTCTCGTGTGTGATATTATTTTCAGAATCTAAGAGGCAAATATCTGTCACACATGACTCAAATTATACACAATTCCGATTAACCAGCTCTCTTGAGATGAATCTGTAGATGTCCTGGGTTGTTGGAGGTTGTATTTTGTAACTGGTGGTTAGCAGCTTAGGGAGCCTTATGCATCACAGTTGAAAACCAGACCAGCTGATCTGCTCCTAGTTACTGAAGGAGGGACCGGTTGCTAGAAAACATATTCATCTAATCATCACAACGAAACTGATTACCCTACAAAGCAACCATCCTGACCCTTTGCTCTTCTTCTAAGCAAGCTCTTGCAATTTAGGGTCTCATCCATCCATTTGATCACGTCCTTTGGCATTAGTATCACAGCTGAGTGGAACACTATAAACCAATCAAGTCTCCTGCTGGTTCTTATTCTCTTCTTATCATTGAGTTCCATCATCTGGGACCTGCTTTTCCGTTGGTTACTGGACTTCCCCTCTTTAAATTGTAGCCATGTATTACTATTTGAGAGGATGCATTTTACACAACTGCTCTCTACTTCCAACTGGTTTACGTCAGTACATGTGATAGTTTGGTCTGAAAAAGACTGCGAAGTTATCATGAAGCAACATGTTTCAGTTGCAATGCTATTGTTAGTCATGTTTAAGGTGGCCCTCTGCTTTCCTGCATCCAACAATTTTTTGCTTAAAACTTGGCGGCACCGCAGAATTACTTAGCAACAAAGAGACAACATAATGTTCTATAACTACCTTATTGCAGAATGAAAGGGGATGGTTTTCATGAGCTACATGACTAGACTTTGATCTGTTCATGCAAGGTGTGCAGATTGATACATTCTGTGCTCTTTCTTGTTTGTCAGGCTTAAAGCTGAATTATTGAGTCCACTTGCAGTAGTGAACGTATTCATTTGGACACCTATTTTTCCTTTGAATTGATACCATGCGATAGATCTGGTGTTTTCTTAACAAAGGATTAATTGCGGAGAATTTCTTGGTTGGATCAATATTTGAGGTGATGTACTTCTTAAGTTGTGATTCAGCTTGATCAGGCTGGAATTAGCTGTCTAGTATCGTTTACCTACTGTGCTTTACACTAATTGGAGCTGCATTGTAGACTGAAATTGGGATGATGCCATTTTATATATAGTGCTTTCTCATGGGTACAGGAAAAGTAGCCATGCAATCTATATACTATGGATTCATAACGTGATCTGTCCACACTATTTAGAACATCCAAATGGGTGCCTGATTACGTTGTACAACAGCAACAATTGCTAGTGGGTTCCTCACCCTTGCCCTCTCTGTACCAGATAGTCACACCCCCCCCCCCTCTCAAAAAGAAAGAGAAACCCCACCCAGCTGCAGGTGGTTTTTGGAGATCTGAATGTATGAAGTTTTCTACATGAGCCAGTGGTAGGCCCTGATCTCCCAGAACTAGTACAGGCCGTTTCAGAAAGGCCCTTTCTGAAATCCTCAGCATGCACTCAAAAACCACGGTTATTTGTGCTAATAACAAATTTGTCTACCTGCTCTTTTCCTCTCAATCAATATAGATTCAGAACAGTTATGTTATGGCTGCTTGGAACTAAATCATGGTTAGAAAATGCATGCTATGGCCTCTTGGATGTCTTTTTTTGTTGGAATGTTGGTATGTTCAGAAAAAATTTAATGTTAAGTAATTGTTAATTGCAAGGGTTGGTGTACAAAATATAAATTCTTCCCTCTGTTTCAAAGAAGTCATCCTCTTGTACATTTTCCGGTCTGCAAGCACTGTCTTTGACATAATTTTCTGTGAATACATGTCAAATTGTGAACTTCAAAATAGTGCGTTTGAACTGTTAAGCTTTTTGGGGGGGGGGTTGCTGTCAGAGACTTTTACATGGATATTTTTTGTCACGAACTCCCGAAATTCTTCTAAAGATATTTGTGGTCTAAAAAATCCTCTCAAAAAAAGGTTTTAACTAGGATATTATGTTGATAGTCGAAACAGGGGGCGTCTGATAATAGTTTGGTGTATCTGATGCAAATTTTAAGGCTTGGATTTTTTGCACTTATCACGCATGGTTTTGATATTTTTTATGCCAATTTTCTAGATGGTGTTTTGGCTACACGCCTGCACAATTTCTCTCATTGTGTTGGACTGCTGGTGCTCAGACAATAGGATAGACCTGAAAGCTACTAATAGATACATGCACTGCCCCCTGCCTGAAGAGAGAAAAGAGAAAAAATATGAACTACCCGTGGCTTAGGACTAGTATTTTCTTTTAAAAAATTGACTATTATACTTGCATGTTAAATTTGCAGGCATTGGAACGGCTGTCATTTGCTGGCAGTCAGATCAAAGACACTGTGGTAGCACAGAGCAAGATATTGCTATTTTGGTATTGTATCACTTACCTATTGCTAGAGAAGAACAAACCCAAGTACCAGGCACTGGAGCCTCCTCCCATTCATCAATTGCAACCAGAAAAACCGTCGGAAGATTTGGAGGACAAAGTGAAGGATTGTTTGCCTGAGCAAATGGAGCCAAAAGACCAGCCTGAACCTCTGAATGAACTAATCCGACCATTTATTCTGGAAGGTTTGTAGACTCTTGGGTACATATGTTGGCATAAGATGCAAGACGAGATTTATTGATTTATCTCATACAGGTGCTAAGTAAAATGGAGATGCATAAGCGATAGCTAATGGAGGGCATCATGCCTTTTCTGATCTCAAGAAGATGTCATGCCAAGTCAGGCAGGCTATCTGCACAACATCAACATGTAAAATTGACAACTTTGGAAGGTTGCTAACTTAAACGTTGAATAAGAGGTAGAATGTGCTTGTTTGTCTGCTGAGATTGTGATTGCCCGCCCTGTGTGTTTCCTCCGCAACAAGAGAATCTGTTAGGCCAGGGTAGTTAGCCAGGTGGCATTAGTTGTAGTGGCATAAATAGATGTAAGCCATTTCGTGCTTTTAATATTGTTCTATTTTCCCATGGTAATGACGCTACTGTGCCTTTTTTTTGGGGGGGGGGGGGTTGTATGTAAAAGAAAAAGGGGGTTGGGTAATTAATAGATATGTATGCGACAATCCAAGCAGCATTCTACATTACCACCTGATGTCATCAAATTTTGGGTCATTGCAAGTAGTTGAATTTATCCGACTTTGAGCGGAAAGGAGTTGAATGAGGTGGAAAGAAATGGTGCTTTCCCTATAGGAGTGTGAAGAATTGAAATTGAGTGTGATGGAGCAGAATAGAGCTGGAATGAATGAAATAAATTGGAAGAAAGATAAAATTATTATTTAAGGTTCCTATCAAAAATTATTAATTAAGGTATGGGAAGGAGTGGGAAAAAATAGGAATGAGTGAAATCGAGTTGGAAGGAGTGATATTTAAGGAGTGAAAATAAGTAGAAATGAATGATACCTAAGATAATTTATTCAAAAAAGAATATGCCCGCAGGAGAAAAAGGTACCCCTCAAAAAAAAAACCTCGGATTTTTATTTGGACATGAGGTTTAAGTTTCCATTGCACGTAGACAGTCGAACTTGTCTTTAGTCTTTTTCCATTTAATGATATAGATGTGCCATAATTTGAGTTTTTATATATTTTAGTCAAATTAAACCCAAACTCAGATCTTTGCCATCTATGATTCTATGTAACCGTAAACCATCTATATCATCATTGTCAGTGTGAGTTATATATCGCTATGTAAGCATGATGTGCGACTCATACGTTAAACAAAGCGTACACGTCCGAACGATGTGTGACGCAGGTTGGAAATCGTGGGCCATTGGGTCCTATTATACTTTGTCGGTACTCAATTATAACTTGCACTTGTCACACCAGAATTTAGGATCTATCGCCACTGTCGGTGAAATTTGTAATATTAAATGATGCATATAATTAATATTAATGTTGTTAATTAAGAATCCACTTGCAAAACATTGATGATGATCGAGTTGCCTGAGATGAGGGGGCGTTTCTCAACTCTGAAGCTAAGGAGGCTTCTTTCCCACTTCTAGGAAACAACCAAATGACCAATCCATATGCCACGTCACATCAGGAAGCTGTTTTATACACCTGGCGTATCTGGACTTTCTCAAGGTGGGCTCGCCGCCTCCCCTTGTTTGATTTATTAGTTTGTCAAATGTACATTAAAGATGTCGACCTGTTTGTAGCAGATTAGCATGAATGTATTTGTTCC
>JACYFF010003369.1:86237943-86249924 GCA_017589665.1 Selenicereus undatus | reverse complement strand
AAGATGTCGACCTGTTTGTAGCAGATTAGCATGAATGTATTTGTTCCATCCTCTCCACACAGGTTAGAATCTGGGGGATCTTTTCTTCCTTTGCCAATTAATTGGGAGAGGGGGATGTGTGAGTTTGGGCCTTGGGCCTTAGCAGCTTTGTTGTCTCCCTTCTATTGGGTTGGTTGTCGTGTTGGGTTCTTTCTTGAAATAAAGAGCTCAATAGGTGATCTATATTTCACCATTGTAAAAAAATATATATATATTAAAAATGTAATTATTCTTGATTGGAAATTTTGGTGGTGATTTAATTTGACTCAAATTAATTGCGATCCAACTGAAATTTTATTGCTTTATTATTTACCCTTTTTTTGGTAAAGGAAAGAGGATAAGGTGATTAGTCAATAGACTAAAGTTATGTTATTTGGATTTTGTTTAAAAAGAAAAATTATCCAACTGATTTAAAATAGACGAGATGGTTTCAGATGATTTTGTATGGCATTCCTCCTTATATTGCATCATTGCAATTGTCTCACGATAAATGTGCGCATAACTTGTCTCACGATAAATTACCATGAGACCGTCGCACATAAGACTTATTGTAAATGATATATGATTTAATTAATTACAGCGCACAAGTATTTATCAAAGTTTGAAACTCGTTCATAACATCTTATTATAGGTATATAGACAGTTCTACTTGACTCTAAATCCAATTCAACCTCATCCAATTTATTTAATCTGATTTTATGCATCATATCTAATTTAATTTAATCACGAGCTTAATTTTTGTTACTTAACATATCTAAGTCTTTGGGGGGGGGGTGATCCAATTTTAGTCTATATTCATGCACTTGCTATCCACGTCCGCATGATGTACGGAGAACTTTGCTTCCCCGATTACATTTACGCGTCAAGGAAGGAACACGCGTTTCCATCGTATTCCAAACCGCTAATTCCCATAACTTGCTTCGTACTTTCAATCATTATCCCATGATCATCATTCAAACCAAACCCCACCACAATGCTTTATAAAATATTGATTGATAATATCCCTCTAATCATATTTCCTATCCTATCACAAGCATAACCCTATAAATACAACCCCTCAACAACTCCACAAGAGCATATCATATCGTACATAACTCAAAAACATATATTCTCTCAAAAATCTTGCAAGTTTACGACAATATAAGTCATGGAATCAACGGCAACGGCATCCCTTTGCTCACCTTTCCTTCCCTCTTTGCCTTTCTCCAATGCCCGAAAATTGGCCCAACCCAACAGAAGCTCGCGATCCATGGTTTTTGCGTCATTAAGGAGGGGATCATCGTCCAATGGCAATCGCGATTTTGAGAGGGGCCGGCTTGTGGATGAGAACATGATCGTTCTGAGGAAAAGGATCCATGAGATGAAGATGGTAGAGAGGAATTACGAACCGCCCTCTCATTGGATGGAGTGGGAGAAGAGGTTGTATGTAGGCTATGACTCCTTCATTTGTGATGTCATGGGCATTTTGCAGTCACAACTCATGAACACAAGGCCTAGTTTGGCTCTTGGGATGATGGCTTTGGTCACATTGAGTGTGCCTATTTCTAGTGCAATGATCTTGCTTCATTTGATTGAGATATCTCAAGGGGTTTTAGGTGGCCTACACTTATAAATATTTTAGGTATTGATTAATGATCATACATATTTATAATTAGCTGTTGTACTCTTCAATTACAATTCTTTAATTTTTTATTTCTTTTAGGTGAACTTGGTTAGCTAGCTAGTATGCTCATGAACCATACATTCATATGTTCAGATTTGGACATTAAATATGAGATTCTTTTATATTTTATACACCTATGGACGAATTAAGCTTCAACATATATGCATGTTACTGGGAAAATCCAGTTATGATATAAATTCTCACATTTAATTTGAACAGGTGTAAAGCCAAAAGTTAAATGCTACCTCTGTCTCATATTTATTATCAAAAACATCAATTTTTCCAATCTCTTATTATTTCTAAAGTTTAATTTTCTAAAAATGTTTAAAAAAAAATTGTTAATTGAAAACCCAAATTTCAACGATGTAGATGCATTTAATGCTTACTACTTCCACAAGTTCCCTAAACCTAATTTTTGTTAGGTTACATTGTGTTCAACTCATATTTTTTGACCTTCACAATTCAACTTCTTCGGCCAACATAATTGGGCCCAACATGTGTTATGAGAATAGCACGCCTATGGGAATATGTTCAATGTCAAAAAGAGAGTGTGATGCATGTTTGGATGTTGAGGCTCTGCTTGTAACACATTTATTGTCACTCATATTTTTAGGCAGGGTAATCGTGCAGCCGACTGGCTAGCAAAATATGGTGTATCACTTCTTTCCACAATGGTGTGAAACGTGGTCCCGCACAGGGACCTTTCTCTTATCCTCTATGAGGATAATCTAGGGAGACCCCTTGAGAGAAGGGCTAACTAGAATGTATGCTTACCTTTCTTACAAAAATAAAAAATAAAAATGTTGAGGCTCTCCAAGCATGCATGACAGGAAGAGATTGTTGAGAAAATTCACTTGACAGGTGAATCGAATATCCTCAACAGAATTAAAAATGTAGAGTAACGAGCTTACATAAACTGGGACATAATATCTTGGATTTTTTTCCTTTTTTTTATTATCAACTTGTATCCGGTTCATAACTGTCTCTCAAATATAGCTTGTGTTCAACTTTCTGCACATGCTCTTTCACAGATTTGAGTCGGTTTAAACTGCCATATTCACCGTGGATATCCTTTAGCCCCACTGGTAAAATTTTCGGAAGGTGTTATTAATAATACGAGTTCATATTTTGCTGACGTTGACTCTTTTGTCTGTCTTTGGACACAAAACATATATATATATATATATATATATATATATATATATATATATATGGACACATACACATACATATATCTATTGCGGTGCAGATTAGCCACAAACAGTAATACAATATAACTACAATATAATAGAAAAGAAGGAATTGAACCTGAAATCCAATATATCTATTTTACTCGATAAATAGTCAATTATTGAATAGATTTTTCTTACCCTATTTCCTGCTTCCCCCCCCCCCCCCCCTCCCTTCTCTTACCTAAGAAGTTTCCATCAACTTCTAAGTGAGCTTACTTACCATTGTTAAGAACACAACCAATAATTTTATGTTGACGGACCTTCAACGTACGTAGAGGTTGTTGAATGTCACAGGTACAAGGAATGAGTCTGTGGAATACCCACGTGTTTGCTGGAGTTAGACCTAGGAAATGGATAGGGTCGGGTTAATCCATTTAATAAACAATTCAATTTCCTATCGATCTTGAAAATAGCTTAAATGTGCTCAAAGCTGAAAAATAACAAGTCAAAATCGATACAGTTCGTGTCCGGTTCGTGTTTCTCTTAGTAACTTCTGGTCATATTTGAGTCATATTATCGTATCGGATCAAACTTTTCCAGTTCTAACTACAGTTATGAATTCTCCCCCCTGCCCCCCTTTTGATAAGTAGTTGATCCAAGATCAAATAAGAAGCCATCTAAAATACCTATAAAGTAGGTACGGTAAGCTAAGGGATACAAAGAATTTCCAACATAAAACTCCATAAAACCTTCTTACAATACAATATCTAAACACCTATGGAGCTATGAATCTCTGATCAAAGGGCTTTGTTATTAAGAAGGAGGCCTTAAGCAGCCTAGACTGCACAAATTCTACCAACTGGGCCCTTCTAATGCATTTATAGTTAGACGACAAAGCGTTCTTTCAAAACATGAGGTACGGTTCTATGTAAACAGGGTCGTTTTGTGAAAAATGCCAATTCTTGAGATCCTCTTCCTCTAGTCTTTAAGGATTGAGATCTTCATGTCTCTTCGGAGACATCCCACAAAAGAAAAGATTGAGATCTTCATATGAAATGACTGCACAAGAATTATGCACATTGCATACAGCAAAGCGGTCAAGTTTAGCCATAAAATGTTGGTTGGTTCATAGAGTTTCTGCAACAAAATACAAAAAACATAAGTTTGTAACCATCCTTGTCGAAAACTTACAAACCATAGGTACAAAAGCATCACACATCACACATTAAAGAAGCAGCGTGTGGTTTGTTGATTAACTTTAATTTATGTCTTTTACAAACAAACCTTGTGCTTACAGAGGCAAGATGAGATCCACTCTGAATGTCGCTAGCAAAATGATAAGCGTCTTGATACAAGACACTTTTTCAATATTTTCTTTTCACTTAAAATATATATTACACATATTAAATTGGAAAAAAAAAATGATATGATGGAATAGTAATAGAAACTCAAAACTTATAAATTGTGTAAAATTATTATTTTATACGTAAGCTTTCACATTTACAAAATTATATTACATATATGATATACCTTCACGGATGAAGTGGATCCAGTTATGTCGTCAGTTTGTATTTGTTAGCATAATCGACAAGTATTAAAGCTTCGTAACTCACAATAAGTTATAATTATTAAAAATTTGGTGATTTTAAATCATAAAATACAATAAATTGAATTAAAACAGAACATTTAAGAGTATCTAACAGCAAAATACATATCATCACACATGGCGCTATTGTTCAACTCGTATGACAAGACTCAACTGGGAGAGAAGAGGATGGACAACAGATGCAGGCTCAAGTTATCTCCAGAGTTTATATCCGAAGAAACTAAAGCATGAGAAGGTGCAATTAAAGAATAAGTTAGTCGAGCAATAAAGAAAACCATTCTTGTTAATTAGTGTATAATATAATGGGCATAGAACGACAGATAATGATGTAATTTGCTCAATAGCTGGATATACAGCAGGAACCAACTTTGGCCACAGAAAGTAGTAGTTAGAAGAAAAGAACTAAATCCAACTCATCAAGGGAGTCCCAAGCTGCAGTTCATTGTGCTTTGAAAAAAACAATATAATGACCTGGACATTAGGAATTCATAAAATCCTGCAGAAATCTTTGAAATTTAGAAAAACTGAGTAGCAATTTATTATAATTTGTAACAAAACAATATTATGAATCGGGATTTTAGGAATTCATAAAATCTTGTAGAAAGCTTTAGAATTGTATAAAAATTGCTGACATGCAAGAACTAAGACATGAATTCTAGGATCTGAATAATTGATGTGTATGGTGTGAAGTGTTTTACACACATCTAAATATAAGACACAGAATTATTAATATATATATATATATATATATATATATATATATATATAAATATATATATATATTGCAAAGTATAAAAAAATTAAAAATTGGAAGAACTTTTTCTTTTGTTCTTTGTTTCTCATGAATCAGAGTTGAGCCATTATCAGACCATAAATAGCAAAGCTCCCAGAATGCAATTTGTTTTTCACATTTATAAAATTGGATCTAAAATGTTGTTTAAAAAACAACCACTTGAACGTAGCTATAATGATAAATTTTGAAGATTTTTTACGTTTCTATAACATTTAAGTTATGATACATATTCGTTGTGCAAACGGACCTTACTCATGGTAAACGCGCACGTATCCATACTAGTACCAGTACTAGTATATATAGATTGCTTCTAATCCCTAATGTTTGTATTATTTTAACATAGTTTCATTTACTGCTAGGTGATTTAGTGATCTACCAAAATCTTACGTGATAAACCAAAAAATTGAAGGATCTCGTGCATCCGTCAGTAATAACTCCGGTATTCATCTTGTGCACCGGTCACTAATAACCCGTATTTTTATACTCTCATGAACATGATATATGTCAAAATGCAAACTTTTTTGGCAATATGCCTAAATACCATTTTTGTGAGTGTCTTGATTACTATACTAATACGTCGTATGTGTTCTTCAAATACTAATTTTTATTTTTTTTCTTCCTAGGACAATTACTGTCCTCCTTTCTTTTTTGGGGGGGTGGGGATTGAGGGATCAAGGCAAATTAACTAGCACTTATTAAAGATCTATAACTTTTCGCTAACAGCATTACTGTTCTTGTTACTTTAGGAAGATATGCATCTAAAATCTAAAATTATTAAAATGGACAAATTAACTGTTAACTTGTTAAAGATCAGTTACACCTAAAGTAAACAACATTGAATAGAAAATTTAGGAGAGATAGCATACCTCATGCAAGGCTCAGGAACCTGTTCTTCACTGATCGAAGCATGCATCAAAGAGTTACATCATACAAATTATACATGTGCATTGCAAAGCTGCACACACACGCAAAGAGAGGCGAGTTTTGAAGGAGAAAGCAAATTGACCAAAGTGGAGAGGGAGCTCCCTTCAGTCCAAGACGTGACAGAGAGAACAAAGACATAGCTCCTGCTTCATTGAATCAGTAACCCCCATCTTAGCATGTATGTATGAATAAGTGATGAGGCTCTTGAATCAATGACTCAGCAGCCAAGTCTCTTATCCTTATTCCTGCCTCGAACTGGACTGAAGAGAGCTCCCTCTTTCTAGATCTCTATTCTCCCCTTCTCTCACATCAAAAAATAACAACAATACTAATAACAATATCAGGGATAATATAACTAACAATTAACATAGATTTCACTTAACTAGACTAATTTTGAAGGTAAGGTGCATATATAGGACTTTAACCCTAATGAAGGGATATTCTCTTAAATCATTGAGACACTAACCCTACAATATCAAACCAGATCTTACTCCAAACAGGTGAAATTGTAACTCCTAACAAATCAGATTTCAAACTCTTACTGATTCTTCCTACACCTCTAGCAGATTTGGCACTGACAACATACTTAACTACAAAAATCCAAGATCAGCAATTTTAAAAGCTAGCTAGACCAAGGAAACTCAAGAAGTATGAAATCTTAATCTTAACGCTAAAACCCTAGCTAGATCAAGGTACCATCGTGCGTGTGAAAGATATATATAGGATGTGGTTTGTTGAACGTACCTTGAACACAATATGCATACAAAGTAGGATAAACTTTATATATTTCGGAAACAATCCTTCTGCTTATAGAGACAACTAAGATCAGCAATATCAAAGGCTAGCTAGATCAAGGAAACTCAAGACGTATGAAATTATAATCATAACACTAAAACCCTAGCTAGATCAAGGTCGCATCATGCATGTGAAACATATATATAGGATGTGGTTCGTTGTACTTTATATATTCGGAAACAAGAGACAACTAAGATTGCATATATGAATCTACCAAAAACTTAACCTTAGAAAGATACACAATAATGGTAAATGTCATCGTTGTTCAACCTCATAGGACAAGATTTATATAGGAAAGAAAGGGATGGGCAAAATAGTTCAAACCCACATCCATAAATTTGCAGGCCCAAATTGTGCAATTAAAGAGAAATTAACCAAGCAATATTAATGACGCCCTTTTAGTTACTATCTGTTGCACGTGAACTTTCACAAGAAGAGTGCAAAGAGACAAGCATTTCAGTTGTAGTATTTGTACTAGTATATATAGATAGCTTACAATCCCTAATGTTTGTATTATTTTAACATAGTTTCGTTGAATATTCGGCGAATTATATCAGTGATTTACCAAAATCTTCTGTGATAAACACAAAAAAGATATTATGCATCCGTTATTAATAACCCCAATACTGTATACTCTTATGAACACAGTACATGTCCTCATACAAACTTTGCTGGTAATAGGCCCATATACCATTTTCTTGACTACTATGCTAATATGTCCTCTGTGTTCTTCCAGTACTAATTTTTGTCTTTTTTCTTCCTAGGACAATTACTATCCTCCCTTCCTTTTTTTTGGGGGGGGGGGGGGGGGCGCGGGGGCTCAGGGATCGATGCGAAGCGACTATCTAACCCGAGAGGATAGGGCCGTCGCCCATAAGGTTACGAAGTAAAGGGTCAAGCTTGAAAATGCGAATTCCTGAATATCTTTTCACCAACAGCGTTACTGTCGTTACTTTAGGAAGACATGCATCTAAAATCTAAAATTATTAAAATGGACAAACTAGAACTTGTTGCAAGATCAGTTACACCTAAAGTAAACGACATAGAATTTAAAATTTTGGAGGAGAGAGATAACATACCTAGTGCAAGTCTCAAGAAGCTGTTCCTCACTAAAACATCCATCAAAGAGTTACATCATACAATTTATGTGCATTGAAAAGCTGCACGCACAAAGAGAGGTGAGTTTTGAAGGAGAAAACAAATTGACCAAAATAGAGAGGGAGCTCCCTTCAGTCCAAGACATGACAGAGAGAACACAGACACAGCTCCTGCTTCATTGAATCAGTAACCCCATCGATGAATAAGTGATGAGGCTCTTGAATCAATGACTCAGCAGCCAAGTCTTTTGTCCTTATCCCGTCTCGAACTGGACTGAAGAGAGCTCCCTCTTTCTAAGTCTCTACTGTCCCCTTCTCTCATATCAAAAATAATAACAATACTAATAACAATAACAGTAATTAATAAAGTAATTAACTAATAACATAGATTTCAGCCAGGTTATGCTTTTAAATCATTAAGACTTTAACCCTACGAGATCAAACCAGATCTGACTTCAAATGTGTAACTCCTAACAAATCAGATTTCCAACTCTTTACCGATTCTTCCTACACCTCTAGCAGATTTGGCACTTGCAACATACTTAACAACAAAAAACCAAGATCAGCTATATGATCGAAAGCTAGCCAGATCAAGAAACTCAAAAGGTACGAAATCTTAATCTTAACATTAAAACCCTAACTAGCTTGTAATCTTGAGCTTAAAAGATGGAATTTTTTTGGGGGGAGGAGGTAGAGAAAGAGAGGATTGGAGGGTAAACAATGCAAGAAGGGTTCATGTCCGAGGAAGAATTAAGAGGGAAAGAAACCCTATAAATAAATCCAGGAAAAGGTGAAGATGTACACCAGAATTATTAAAATAAAGAGGTGTAGGGTTGGAAGCAGGACTGGGAGGAGACATAAAAGATTAAAAGGACATGAAAATCTAAAGGCAAAGTGAAGAGACGATTGACAGGGGAGCGTGACGATGAATTTCGTGGCTCAAATAGTTTGAATATTCCCTGGTACATGAAAATCTCTGCCCGGTTTTCAGGCTAGATTTCTCTATCCTTCTCTCTCTCTCTCTCTCATCATTCATGATATATGAGTCGTCTTTTCCTTATAGTACGCTTTGCTTGTTGCTTTGCTTTGCTTGCTTTATTTTCTTTGACTCCATGATATGATGTACACCCAAACCAATCCAATCATCCAGCTGTATGATTGTCTATGGCTTTCTCAGCTCTGCTAGGGCAAAGCTGAGCTTGCAATGTACCTACCTGCTAGCATCTTCTGATGCTCAATTTCGTTCAGAATGAACTACATCTTTAGGGCATATTCGCTTAATTCGTTTTGAAGTTTTGAAATATGAGTTAATAAAAAAGTAAAATTGATTGAGATTGATGAAAATGAATTAAAGTTGATTAAAATAAATATTTTTTATTATAATGAATTGAAATTAGTTAAAGTTGATTGAAATGAGTTTATTTTATTTTATTTTTTGTATAATCAGTAAATTAAAATTTACCAATAAAAAAAAAACAAATTCTTATTGGGGAAAATATTGAACCATTAACTATTTAGCAAGTTGTTTCGGTTCAATTTCTGATTAGATTAACGTCAAGTTTGATAATATTCGGATTGATGGAATTTTGATTTGATATGGGTTCAGGTTGGCTCATCATTATAGTTCTGGTTGGATTTCAGTCAGCTGATGTTACATGTCTTACTGCAAATAATAAAAGCCAGCAGCGTTGGACGAAGAATCTTGCTCGAGTTCGAATAAGTTTAATTTGCTTTTAGGTTCTAATTAGGTCAGTTAACCAAGCTATTTCAAGTCTAAGGTACGATTTTTAGGTTCAAATTAGCAAGGTTAATGAATTATCTTCCATATTGAAACGATTGACAAACAGACATTCATGATGTTTGATTTCATCATTTTTGAGGTGGCATCGATCACCTCCTTGAGGATTTGTTACAATTAATTTTGACAAATTTGTTACAATTAATTGAGCAACTGGTAGCAGTTTCATTTTTTGTGATTGGACTAGGAAACTCATCAAGGCAGATGCTTCTTTCTACAGCAAACCACTTATTCTAGGCAGAATGAAGCAAGAACAACGCTCCAGGCTAGACTACAAACAACCCGTACAACCAAGGTTTACTAAAGTTGTTGCTGAAGGTCAAAATGAAATTGTTATTAAGCTATGAAGAAGCAAGTGAAGACTCTTTCTCAATTATCTTCTATTCTTCATGATCATATCTGCAGAGAAGCAAATACGTAGTTGATCGGATTTTCAAGTTCAACCGCAATGTTTTACTTTCTATTTCAACTGATTGAGTTATGTTTTTCTCCTCATCTCACAGTTTATTTTAAGTGATTATGTGTTTGGTCGCACTCTTTTAAAAAGAGATGTCTAATATTCTCTATGCTTCTACCATTGTTTGGAAAAATGAAAGTAACAGGGCACATGATGCTTGGATTTAAAAGCTCAAAAGAATTTTTAGTTTCTAGTCAATATAATCTGATGGATTATCAACTCTTCTCTTTTCAATTGTGTAGTTGTGTGTAGTTGAGTTGTAAATTGTACATGTAAAAGCCGTTACAGGTCATAAGAAATTGTAAAAAATTATAACAAACTGTAAGATGTAAGAATTTGTAAGGGGATATAAGCAGTTGTAAAAAATTATAAAGAAGTATCAAGAGTGGTATTATAAATTTTAGAATTATACCTCTTTAAAGACGATTATAGCCAAATGCAAGTAGATTTCATGTAGGACAAGAAAAATGATACCCAAACTGTAGCCATGAAACCTCTTGCCAAACTAGTATGTTATTGTGTATGACTGATTTTAGTTAAGCTAAATAACCAAACAATACAATTAACTTGACAAGTACGAATTAGGGGTGTTCATGGTTCGGGTACCCAAATGAAAAGAGATTTCAGTGCGGATACCCAAAATTTCGGATCAAATGGAGAGCGAACCGTATCCAAACTGAAATTTATCGGGTACCCGATTTTGGATACCTAATAATTTCAGTTCGGGTTTTTAGTTACCTAATAGTCCAATTTTTGTGAATGTTCTTTTTTTGCCAAGCAATTTTGTTGCATGTTAATCCAAACTTTTTGTCCCTTTTTTTTTTATAATTGTTGTAATTTCCTTAAAAGGTCAACTCCTTGTTTATGCCCTAAACCACATGCATACCTAATTACCCATTCTTGTTTGTGCCCTAAAATCAAAATATCATACAATATCATCACATAACAATCAAATTTCAATTACTTCATACCTCAAAATTAAAGCTTATTAATATCGTACCTTAGCATCATACCATGCTCACGGTCCACATAATTAGAACTTGAGCAATCCAAATCCAAAATACTAAATTACTAATATGCTAAACATCCCGACCAAGCAATGCAACACATCAAAGTTTTAGTGTTATTGAAAAAAAAAATTAATTTTGTTTTTTTAAAATCGGGTTTTCAGCTACCCGAATTTGTAAATTGACCTACCCGTATCCGAACCAAATATCCGAAAAAATTATTGGTTCGGGTACCCGAACCGAATTTTTCGAATTTTTCGATTTGGATACCTGAATTTTTGGATCGGGCATCGGATTTTTGGTTCGGGTATTTGGTTTTGGATCTTTTTGAACACCCCTAGTACGAATACTATCTTAACAAAAACCAATAATATAAATTGACTATGTTTTTAACAATCTTATCAATAAACTACCAACGTATACCATCAAAAGATTTGCTCTAGAGAGCTTATCAAAGTCACCACTGTTTTCCATTAACACAAAAAAGTGATATTTTCTATCAAAATTCTGGTTATTAAGGTTACGTTGATCAACAGAAACCCAATGACAGACACAAACTCTGAACTCTCTGGGGGATATGATTATATGTAAATTTGAATGTCAAGCAAGATACACAAAAAGGCTGCATGG
>JACYFF010003369.1:86172607-86227943 GCA_017589665.1 Selenicereus undatus | reverse complement strand
TGTGTGTGTGTGTGTGTGTGTGTGTGACTTTGGGTGACTTTGTTTAAGTTTTGCGGTAACCAATAATATTTTTTCGAATGACTTTTAAACTTAGGAGTGAGTAATAGTTTATAAGGTATGATTGCAATAATAGTCACCTCTAAATGAACTATTAGTCAACCCAAGTAATTATTGATAGTTTTTAAAAAAACATCCGTCCCATAATGTAACTTATATTAAATGGTCTCACATATGACTAACTACTAGTTTAATTATCATTGTAAAAACGCGTGCCTCTAATTTTCATTATCACACACTCACACTCACACTGTATGGCCTATAACCTTGTGGGAATATCGCCCCACGCGGCCTGCAGGGTAGCCTGGGTTTGGAAATTCGTAGGCATTGTACATATTATTGGGCCACTTTCTTATGCGCCCATTATCTTGTGGCTGACTATTTTCTCCACTGTCCTTTCTTGAAAGTCCATAATTTTGATCCAACAGGAATTGACGTGTGGCATGCTGGTTATAGTATCCCATGCAATTGGGAACACTTATTCATGGATAAGATAGCATAGCGAAACCCATCCTAGAATCAAGACATGATGCCTAATTTTTAAATAAAGGTCGTCTTAAACTTTAGTTTATGTAAGATCTTGTATTTTTCAGTTGGCCTTTACATAGGTTAGTGAGAGATATTTATTCGGAATGGTGTTTCTGACAATTGTTGGCTAAAAAAAAATATTTAAAATCATATATAAAAATCCTCACAATTGTTTAAAAGTAAACATATGTAAATACTGATTACTATTTATAAAATTCAAGAAAACTATGATAAGATGAAAATTCAAAATTCACCACTATCATGAATCTAATACTTATAAGCCACAATTTGTTTAGATGATATACTCTAGTTGAAAACATATATGTTTGAACAAAATATGTAATTTGTCTAATTGATATTAGTTTTTTTCTATTAAGGCTTCGTTTGAATCTTAGAAAATTTGGTGAAAAGAAAAATATTTGAAAAAATAATTTTTTTTTCTCGTATTTGGTTTAGAGAAAATCACAAAGAAAAAAAATATGGAAGAAAGTTAGGTAGAAAAATTGTTAAAAACAAGTGATAAAATTTTCCTCATAAAATTGTGAGGAAAGTTTGAGGAAAATTACCAACCTCCTACAACCTTACATTGTTTAGATGACATCAACATGATTCAAATAGTTTATCAACATTTAAATTTCTCGTCCAAATTCTTATATTTCCTCAATTCAAACGAGAAAAAAAAACTCATTTTCTCCTAACTTTTTTTTTTTCCTTCACACTCTTTTTTGTTTAACTTTTCTTTCCACCAAATTTTTTAAGGACCAAACTGAGCTTAAATATTTTCAGAAAATCCGTCTTCTATAAAATGTTTTCACAAAACCTTGTTTTGCAGATCTTTTGGATTCAGTTTTTCTACGGGCAGGGGTGTCAGTAGAAGTAAGGGTACCTACATCTGAATCTCCCCAGACCCCGCGAGAGCAGGACCCATATTGGGAGGTGTTGTTGTTGTTGTATAAAGAAGTAAACTAACTTGTTTGTTTTTTTTTTAATAATTAGTTGATCAAAAAATCAATACAAATATCACCATTTGGGCCTTGTTCTTTTCGTAGGTCTTTTGGGATTTACCAACCTCAACTCACTTCAATCAACTTTAACCCACATGGAAAAAAAAAATACTAACCTCAACCCACTTCAACCCATATCTTCATAATTATATTCTCATTAATTTAATCCATTTCAACTCACTGCAAAAAAATAATATACCAAATTCAACCCATTTCAACCAACTTCAACCCACTTCAACTCACCAACAAAAAAAAATAAAAAATATACCAATTTCAATCAATCTCAACTAACATCAACCCACTTTATCCTTTTATTCACCTCAATTTATCCACGAAAAGAATAGGCCATTGGCAACAAATCTCTAGAATAAAGAAGATAACCTGCCAATTACCAAGGTTTACAAAATAGTCGCTCAAGATCACCAAGATACCCATGTTTAGTATGATATCTTTCAACAAAATGAAAATACTCAACTAAATTCACCAGAAGGCTTGGCCCTCAAAACCAATACCTAATTCATATTTCTTGACAATTCTTTCATAGGACTTTGGACATATTGTAGTGAGCTTTGCATCTTTGATGAATCCGCAGTGATCAGATAGTTAATTTCCAGTATAAGTACTAATTTAATTATATTTTTAAAATAAAAAATTAATTATCTTTATATCTTATATGTGCAAATTCGTATAGAAAATTTTTTTAGAGGACATAATAAGATTCAAAAGGAAAATAGTAGGCACTATTTATATTTTAACAGGTTAAAACAACATATTTTCTATTTGTCTTTAGTAAGATATTTATGATTTTCTTTATACATATGTTGCATGGAAAATCCTCGATGAGTGAAAAATAGATAGAAAATGAAATGTTACCTTTTGTATAGGGATGGTAGTGGGTTTTGGACGCGACCCTGATTAATTATGTCCAACCCAATCTAGAGGGTCTGGGTCCAAGGGGCGTGGGCCAGGTTTGGGTTTAAAAAATTCAAACTCAGATCCGACCTGAGACACATTTAAGACTCCTTTAAAATCCATAAATGTTTTTTAGAAAATGTGGCAAAAGCAATTGGGTAAAACAACTCTAAATTATTAAACCCTTAAATCACTTTACATTATGTCGGTTGTAGAAGAAAAACTATTTTGTTATGATTGTTTAAAATTTGGTGGACTTTGTCTTAGTCGTTTGTATTAAAATATTATTTTTGGTATGTAAAAACGTGAATAAGAACATTTATCCATGGTACGTGTTTGCTAGAATATTTTTTATTAAATATTATGTCTTCTAACTTCAATTATTTGTCTCTATAATGTAGTAATTGATGTTGGAATATAAAAAAATAAATCTGAATCTGAAAAACAATCAAAACTCGCTTGTGATATATGGATCTATCAGATCCACCGGGCCCGGATTTAGATTTTAGATACTATTTAAATAGATCTGAATCAAATCTGACGATTCGCCATCCTACTTCTATCCTGCAAGGAAACGAGTTTGTGTTCCGTGCTGAACCTTTCCACTGTCTTGCTATCTACTCGTGCCGTCGTGCGCATCTCTCTCTCTCTCTCTCTCTCTCTTCACTCTCTTGGAGTTTTTCTTCTACTCAGGTAGGCGAATTCTCTATATATCTTTCTCCTTGCTATCAATTGAGTTTTTTGTATATAAAAATTTTATCGTGAACTATGAAATTTCTCTGCTTTTTAAGTTCTCAAACATAATCACTGATTGGCTAATTACTCACTTCTTCCTGAATTAAGCTTCAAATCACGTTCGATTTCGCACCTTTACTTTGGGATCGTTAAACCCATTTTGTGATTGTTTCTGGGTTTTTGTTTGATTGCATAAAGATGATAACTTTGCTTTATTTTGGTGTGGATTGATCTATTGATTTGGGTTCTAATTAACTTTGGAGTTCTCAAACGTAGTCACTGATTGGCTAATTACCCACTTCCTCTTGAATTAAGCTTCAAATCATGCTCAGTTTGGGACGTTTACTCTGGAACTGTTAATTCCATCTTGTGATTGTTTCTGGGTTTTTGTTTGATTGCATAAAGATGACTAATGTGCTTTGTCTTGGTGTAGATTTACAGTTGAAATTGATTTGGCTTTTGATTAATTTTGCAGAGGGATTGTTTGATCTTTGGATCCTCAAAAGGCAGCAAGAATGGCTGAGTTGGTTACCAGATTGTTATATGAAAATAGTATTAAGTCTGAGCGTGAGGATGTGTTGAGTGCTATGATTCCTTTGTTGAAGTTATTGAGCCTCACCATGATTGGATTGCTGCTTGCACGTTTTGAACTTATCCCAAGGGCAACTTTCAAGCTACTTAGCAAGCTTGTTTTTGCTTTATTCTTGCCCTGCTTGATATTTATTCATTTGGGTCAATCGATTACTCTGAAGAATTTCAGCCATTGGTGGTTTATACCCGTGAATGTGTTGATTAGTACTGCTGTTGGGTGTCTATTGGGGTACTTGGTGGTGATCATATGTCGCCCTCCTCCGGAGTTTAATCGATTCACGATTATCATGGTTGGATTTGGGAACACGGGTAATCTCCCCCTTGCAATTGTGGGTTCAATTTGTCATACTCGTGACAACCCATTCGGGCTTGATTGTCAAAGAAAGGGGGTAGCTTACGTCTCATTTGCTCAATGGGTTTCTGTGATTCTTGTTTATACATTTGTTTACCATATGATGGAGCCTCCCTTGGAATATTATGAGGTTGTTGAGGAAGGGAATGAAATTGAGCAAGAACAGCAAGATGCTGTCAGTGCGCCCCTTCTTGTCGAAGCTGAATGGCCGGGGATTGAGGAGAAAGAAACTGAACATTCTAAGCGGCCCTTCATTGCTAGGGTCTTTGGAAGCATCTCGAGTCTATCTTCTTTACCCGAATTTGATCCAAAAGATGGAAGAATCACAAGGGGTGATAGTCCCATGTCAATTAGGTGCTTTGCCACCCCTAGAGTGGTTAGGAAGATGAAAGTTGTAGCTGAACAGACTCCTATACAACACATACTTCAGCCACCAACCGTTGCTTCATTATTAGCTATGGTTATTGGAATAGTACCTCATCTCAAAAGCATCATGTTTGGGGATGATGCTCCACTTTCATTTGCAACTGATAGCCTAGAAATTGTGGCAGCTGCAATGATTCCTGCTGTGATGCTTGTCCTTGGAGGGATGCTAGCCGAGGGACCAAATGACTCGTGTCTTGGGATTCGAACGACACTTGGTATTATAATCGCAAGGCTTCTTGTCCTTCCTTTGATAGGAATTGGCATAGTGGTATTGGCCGATAAACTAAACATTGTTGTTCAGGGTGATAAAATGTATTTATTTGTGCTTGCTTTGCAATACACCACTCCAAGTGCTATCTTGCTGGGGGCGATCGCTAGCTTGAGGGGCTACGCTATCAAAGAGGCTTCAGCTGTTCTTTTCTGGCAGCACATTTGCGCGCTCATGTCCCTTTCTGTGTATGTTGTGGTGTTGTTTAAATTGCTAGAAGTCATTTAGGATTTCTATTTAGTGCCTCCCTTCTGCCTCAAGATTTGAAAGGCGATGATGGTCATCAATGTCACTATCGCAAATGGTGTTCTATAGCGACCCAACTTCTTCTTATGTGTGCAACATTGCTCAATGTCGAGGCAAAGATAGTTTATGCCTCTAAATTCTATTTTACAGTTGATATTCTTGAATCAAGACATCGTGAAACTTGATGGCTGTTTGTGTATATTGCAGTACTGATAATGATAGGTCAAGAGATCATGTGATTATGTCAAATTATCTCTTATAGCTGTTTTAGTTTAAATAGCCCAATTTGAATTATGTTCTAAACTGTTCTGGAATTATCTGGTGGTACGTTTTCTTGACAATATTGAAGTTGTAAATGATTGTTGTTGGTGCAGCGGATCATTAAACAAATTGAAAGCATGCATGGGACTATTTCGAATGAGAAATGATCTCACTCTAAGACGCTCTACTTATTGATCCAATTTTGTTTGTGCAACCAGATAAACTTAGTGTAATTCATGAACTGATCTCACTGACTGCAGGATCACAGCAAAACTGTCAAGACAATGGACAAGTTTACCTTGGAGGAGCGCTTGAAGCGTAATGTTCTCGAGTTGATGTCAAGCTATAAATGCCATTTAATTGTCACCATTCATTCAGTAGCGTAATACTAGTTGCACATAACCAGTAATTTCCCTATAAATTTAGCTACTTATCTCCACTGTTTTGAACTAATTGCATGCTTTCAAGTTTGTTTGGATGAAAGTCCAAGATTAGACAGTGTTAGCAAAAATAATAAATTAAATTCGAGAGTAGTAGATGTGCAAGCGTAGGAGAATGTAAATATTCGAGAAACATAAAGCAAGATCAACAAGATAATGTTGAACACAAGATTTAACGTGGAAATTCAAATTGAGAGAAAATCATGGGTAGCAAGACCTCAAGATGACCATAAATCCACTATAATAAGAGTGAATACAATAATGATTTTAATAATGGTGAGTTTAATGTGGTTAAAAGGGGATCACAATCTTTCGTAAAACACTCACTCAACCTAAACAAGAAAATAGTGAAATAGAAGACACGAACGACTCACATACGTATCATAAAAATGGCTAGAAAGAGACATGCCTAAGGAGTAAGGACGCTCCTGAATGCCACAATATGCCCACACTAGAGATGCCCAATTTGTAGAATTTCGGAATGAAACTTCCAAGGAGGAGAAGACCAAGGGATGAGTCATAAAATCCTCCATAAAAGTTCATAAAAAATGATAATAATGGTGCATGAATGTTGAATAATGCCTCTTAAGCATCCACCAAAGTAGTGCCCGATCAAGTAACCACAACAATCCGAAGCAGGTCATGAGTCACAGAGTACCATGGACCGTAGTCCAGCCCATGGACTGTCTGTGGTACTTAACTGCTCGGACACTCAAAAAACGCACAAGCAAAAGTAGAGACTTGCTTGATGATCAAAGCTGGGTCAGACACTTGGGCTAATCGAGGGAGTGTTGGGTAGATGACTTTTGATCAAAAATGGCTTTTATAAGTGATTATTACTGTTTGACTAAGTCTATTTGGGTTGTTTGGTAAATTACTTTTTCGAATACTTTTTCGCCCGAAAAAGTTGTTTTCTTAAAAAGTTAAAGTTTGTAACTTTTTCACATTGGTTGTTTGGGTTTTAATGTGAAAGAATAAAATGTAATTCATTAAATATTATAAACAAAATTCATATATTATCTTGCACTCTCTTCCTAAGTTTTAGTTTGCATCTTCAAATTTCAATTAAATAATGATCTACAGTAACTTATACCTTTATAATTTTATTTTAATGATGTTATGGACCTCAAACATCATATAACTTTTAATTTAGATTAAAAAGAAACTTAGATTAAAAATCTAGTCATGCATAAATCAATAAGAAAATGTAATTTCTATTTGGTAGAATTAGTAATAAAATGGGATTATATTAGTAAAGGTAATTTGCACACATCACATAAATTTTATTCCTATTGAAAAACAAATAAGTGACCAACTAATTTAAATAAATCATATTCCATAGTAAATGAGATATATGTGCATAAATGAAATTTTATCAAATAATTTTATACAAACATCTAATTTTACCAAACACTTGTAGCCCTATGTAGTGTTTTTCAAAAGTTATTAAAAGTAGCTTTTAAGAACCTCTATCTAGTGGTTACATTACAAATCACAAAATTTTTCTTGTTATTTGCTAAAAAATTTTATTTATTATGCCTTTTTTTGGTCATTTTATATTGTTTACATAAATTTTCTACTTCAACAGTTATATTTACCAAAAATATCTATTGTAAATCATTAGTAGAACAACTGTTATTGTACGAAGGGAGCCATGGATGAAGCTAGAGAGAGAGAGAGAGAGAGAGAGAGAGGGAGAGGGAGAGAAGAAAGAGAACTGAATATATTCTTGCTGTAAGAAAGAGACTGCAAGTTGTTATTATGTTCTTATTACAACCGTACATATATACATGTAATAATAGCCAAGCTGTTATAACTAACTTCTCCAGATTCTTGCTAACTAACTTAGCTAGCTTCTTCTATCCTCATCACCCCCCTCAAGCTGGAAGGGTGAGAAACCATTCCAAGCTTGCTCAGGATAAGGTTTTGCTGAGGGGAAGGTAGGATTTTGGTAAGGATGTCAGCAAGTTGCTCATTGGTAGACATGTAGGATAATTGCAATAATTCTTCTAATACCTTGTCTCTGGTGAAGTGACAATCTATTTCAATATGTTTTGTCCTCTCATGAAATACAGAGTTTTTTCCTATGTGGATGGCATACAGATTATCACAATACAGAGTGACAGGTTTAAGGGATGATACTCCAAGTTCTTCTAATAGTCTTACTATCCAGGTTACTTCTGAGGTCGCTTGAGACATGGCCATGTATTCTGCTTCTGAGGACGACTTAGAGATAGTGCCTTGCTTCTTGCTTTTCCAGCTAATTGGAGAATTGCCAAAGAGGATTAGATAACCAATATCAAACCTTCGGGTCGGGGGGCATGCTGCCCAATCTGAATCTGAATATGCTTGCAGTGTTAATTTGTCTACTCCTTTAAGAAGTATACCAGCACCAATAGTGCCTTGGATGTATCTGAAAGTGTGTTGTAAGGCTTTGAGGTGGGAAGTTCTAGGTTGTTGCATGAATTGACTTAGAGTTTGGGCTATGTAACTCAAGTCTGGTCTGGTATGAGTGAGGAAATTTAGCTTTCCAACAAGGGTTCTATATAGAAAAGGGTCAGGTAGTAGTTCACCATTATCAGAGTTGAGTTTGCAGTTTAGGGGTAGTGGAGTTGATTCTGTAGTGATAGGTAAGGGCCCACATTCCTTCAGTAATTCATTAGTGAATTTTCTTTGCGACAAAATGATGCCTTCAGCAGTGTTAATCACTTCCAAGCCAAGAAAATAATGAAGTTGGCGTAGGTCGTTGATGCCAAATAAATCATTTAAATGCTGTTTGAGATGGATAACTTCTGAAAAATTGGAGCCTGTAACCATGATATCATCAACATAGACTGCAACTATGGTGATATTAGTAGAGGATTTGTTGATGAATAGGGAATAATCATATTTGGACTGTTGATAACCCAGAGTAAGAAGAGTTTGAGTGAGCTTAGAGAACCACTGTCTGCTAGCTCGCTTGAGGCCATATAGTGACTTTCTTAATTTGCAGACTTTGTTGGATGGGTTAGGTATGCCTTTTGGAGCCTCCATGTAGACTTCTTCATTTAATTCCCCATGTAAAAAGGCATTGTTGACATCTAGCTGATGAAGGGGCCAATTTCTAGATGTTGCCAAGGCAATAATACTCTTGATAGTCGTCATCTTCACAACTGGAGAAAATACCTCTTGATAATCAACCCCATATTGTTTAGTAAATCCTCTAATGACCAATCTAGCTCTGAATCTCTCCAATGATCCATCTGACTTAAGCTTTACCTATGGCCTTCTTTCCAGGAGGAAAATCCACAAAATCCCAGGTATTGTTGTTGTTTAAAGCCTCAATCTCTTTGTCCATAGCTGTAATCCATTCAGGTTGTTTGGCTGCTTCCTCATAGTTCTTGGGTTCAGAGTACTATGACAGTTGAGCATGAAAAGCATGGAATTCTGTAGGAAGAGTGTTAGTCTAAATCATACCCCAAAAAAATCCTACAAATGTGCAGGTTGTTTATGTGTCCTTGTTGATCTTCTAAGAGGCTGAGAGGAATGAGAATTTATTTGTGAGGGATTATGAAGGGAAAGGTTAGGGATAGATTGAGTGGGAATAGGTGAGGAAGTACAGTCAGAGGTCTTGCAGCTGCTTGGGGAAGAATTGGAATTGTTTTGTGGATGTATGACAACTTCAGTACTAAAAGGATCAAGGATATTGAGTGATAAGTTTAATGTGTCAGGAATGTACTTTGAAATGGAAGGTAAAGGAATGTCTGAAGAGTGAGGTAAAGAATGAAAAGGAAAAATTGTCTCATGGAAGATCACATCTCTAGATACTATGACCTTCTTGGCTTTGAGATCAAAGAGTTTGTAAGCCTTTTGATTGAAGGGATAACCTATAAAAATGCAAGGATTTGCTCTAGGTTGTAACTTATCCCTATTTCTTTTTAAAGTAGTAGCATAGCATAAACAGCCAAATGATCTCAAGTGCAGATAAGTAGGTTTGGCTTTGTATAATACCTCAAAAGGAGTTTGATTGTGAAGAATGGGAAAAGGCATTCTATTAATTAGATAAACTGCAATTAAGTGAGCATCTCCCCATAATCTATCAGGAACATTAGACTGAAATAATAAAGCTCTTAAAACCTGTAATAGGTGGTGATGCTTCCTTTCAACAATTAATGCCATTTTGTTGAGGAGTATCTACACATGTAGTTTGATGAACAATGCCTTTGGTTCTATAAAATTCTAATGCTGGGGAGTCTTTGAATTCTAAGCCATTGTCTGTTCTAATGATTTTAACATGAGCTGCATATTGATTTTCAATATAAGTAACAAATGTTTTAATCAATGCGAATGCAGAGCTCTTTGTGGCCATTAAGTGTACCTAAGTTGTTCTACACTTATCATCCACAATTGATAAGAAGTAAACAGCACCATCATAAGACTTATATGGACAAGGTCCCCAAATATCAATATGTAGAATGTCAAAACAATGTTCAGCTCTGGTAATACTCAAATGAAAAGGCTGTCTATGCAGCTTAGCCAGAGGACAAACTTGACAAACACCATGACTAGAGTTGGTATAAGAAGGTAAAACTACATTTTTAAGTTGATCAAAAGGTAAATGACCTAATCTTGGATGTCACAACTTAGAACTTGACAAACAAGCATAAGAAAACTTCTTATTGCCTAGATTAAGTGCTTCCAAGGTAGCTTGCTGAACTACAACCCCCTTTTCTAGTAAAAAAAGACCTTTATGTTCTTTACCAAGGAACAATCCCTTCTGTATGGTGGGGGCCTGAAGCACACAAGAATGTGGAGTAAAAATTACATTTGCTGAAAATTGGTTAACTAATTTACTAACAGAAAGTAAATTATACTGAAAAGTAGGTATGTAGAGAACCTTATGGAGTTCTAATTTATCTCCCAAAACCATGGAACCTGAATGTGTAATAGTTGCCCTTTTACCATTTGACATGGTAATAAACCAGGGCACATTCAGTTTCTTGACATTATGTAATAAAGAAAAATCATAGGTCACATGATCACTAGCTCCACTATCCACAACCCAAATACTATTATTAGTGAATTTAGTAAGAAAACAGAAGGACTTACCTGCAAAGAAGCCAGCTACACTACCTATTTCATTAGACTTGTCCATGTTAGTGGTGTGTTGTTGTAACAGTTGCATAAGCTGGTTATACTGCTCTATGGTAAGTGTAGGTGAATGAGTAGAGGAAACATCTTCTGCAGTCTCTGTCTGTGCAACTGTTGCAACTCTTCTTCCTTTATACAATTTGTGTTCAAGAGGGTAAACATGAAGTTTGAAACATCTTTGTGTAGAGTGTCCTGGTATCTTGCAGTGATCACAGAAATAAGACCTTCTTTCCTGAAAATTCTTATATGGAAAATTCTTCTACCAAACTTTGTAATTTTTAGAATTGGATGACACAAACTGTTGAATCCCAGCGTTAGGAATAGAAGAAAACCTTGATGGTCCTTGATTATAAACCCTTTGCTGAAACTGACCAGACTTCTAAAGATCCCCAGATGTATAGCTTTGAAATGCAACAGAGTTGCCACTAATAGAGTCTGAGGCAGACAAGGACCTTTGCTTGATTGCTTCTCTTCTTGTAAAACAATATGATAGACTTGATCAAGACTATGTAAGGGTTTGATCATCAGTATGTTTCCTCTAACATTTTTGTAATCTTCATGTAATCCAACCAAAAATTGCATTACTTGTTGTCATGTATCATTTTCTTAGCAGCTATTAAACTCACACAACGATCTCCACTTGTGACACAATAGGGTAGTGTAATGATACTATTATAAGCATCCCAAAGTTTCTTAATCTGTGTAAAATACTTAGTGACTGATAAATGTCCCTGAGAAATAACACACAAATCTCTTTGTATTTGAAAGACTTTAGTACCATCAGCCTCACCAAAACGTTGCTCCAGTTGAACCCAGACATCCCTGGCAGTGGCAAAAAATAATATGCTCTGACCTATATCCTTTACAACAGCATTCATAATCCAGGACAAATTCATTTTGTCACATCTCTCCCAATGCTATTAGATTTGCAGTAGTAGGCTTTGCACACTGCCCTAAAACAAATCCCAATTTGTTTTTGGCCACCAAAGCAATTTCCATTGCCTTTTTCCAGTGACTGTAATTATCCCCATTTAACAAATCACAAACCAAAATATTGTTGGAGTTATCAGAAGGATGTATGTATAAAAGATGGGATGGCTCACTTAAATTTCCAACATACATCACATTTGTGTTAGTTTCTTCATTCTCATTAACCACAACCATATTCAATCTCACAAATTGATCAAGAACTTCAACAGAACAATCAAGAAGTAATGAATCAATAACCAAATTTCAAAGAATATGAAAGACTTGTATTAGGATACTCGGAAAGATAATTCCTAGGCGTGTACTAAACTAAGCTTCAAATTTCAGAGACACCTTACAGATTTTGCAGAATCGTGATTACAGATGAATGAACAAAGTAGAGACCTCTTGTTGTATAATTCTGAACAATCAGCAAACTCGAATATACCAGTAAACCGTATGCTCTGATACCATGTTATTGTATGAAGGGAGTCATGGATGAAGCTAGATAGAGAGAGAGAGAGAAGAAGAAGAAGAAGTAGAAGAAGAAAGAGAGCTGAATATATTCTTGCTCTAAGAAAGAGAGTGCAGGTTGTTATTATGTTCTTATTACAACTATACATATATACATGTAATAATAGCCAAGCTGTTATAACTAACTTCCCTAGATTCTTGCTAACTAATTGCTAACTAACTTAGCTAGCTTCTTCTATCCTCATCAACAGCTAACCACTAGCCACTAATAAATCACAAATAATCACTAATAAAACTACTAACATCTAGCAAAATAGCTAACTATTATCAAAACATTTAATTTTACTGAGCATGCCAAAGCTTTTACCGAACACTTGTATTGAATCAATCACAACCATCCATTTTTTTTTCACTTGTGAAAATTGTTAGAAGGGTACCTAAAATTTTACTATAACATTTTTTGGGTCCAATTTTGGCTCCTTGTTTCAACGAAGACGTCTAAAGATGAAAATGCCCATGGAAAAAACCCGCGGAGACTTCAAAAATCAAAAATTAATTATATATTATCTTAGAATATGTTCTTTTCCTTCGGAAATAGAGGTTAAAAAATAGATAAAATTGATTGAAGTGGATTAAAATATGTATTTTTTTTATTGAAGTGGGTTGGAGTAGGTAAAAGTGGGTTGAAGTTCATATATTTTTTATATGATGGGTAGAAGTTGATTAAAAATTTAAAATAATGGATTGAAGTAGGTGAAAGTTAGTTAAAGTGGATTAAAGTGGGTTAAAATAGATTGAAATTGATATTTTCTTATTAAAATTTCTAAAATAGATTATAATTGATTGAAATTAGTACATTAAGATTTACCAACGAAAATAACAGGCCTTAGATTTGATGTAGACCAGAAAAATTAACCTCCCAAAAAAAAGAAAAAGATTTTGACCTTGTTTTTCAAAGACCCGTCGCTCAACTCCACGCTTTGCCATCGCTCTGAACCTCAGTTCACTCTTCAAAGTTGAAAGTTGAAACCCCATTTTTGGTGAGACTTCTGAGTTGTGAAAGAGCGAAATTGCAACAGCAGTTGCAATGGGTAAGAGAAAAAGGGTTCCAGAGGTGCTATGGCGGATGTTCGGCAACAGAGCTCGCACTCTCTCTGAGGCCATAATTTCATTGATTCCCCAGCATTGCGATTGCAATGGCAGGGGCAAATGCCTGCGTTGTGTGTTTGGGGTTGGCGACGAAGCCGCAATGGCTTACTTAATCAGGCCTGCTGATCTCCAAGAGTATCGGCAGTTGATGATGAAATGCTTTGTTGTCATCCCTACTGATGCCCCTCCTCTCCCTCCTCTTCTCTCTTTCTCTCTCCGCTGGTCTCAGCCCCAGGTATTTCTCTTTCTTTCTTGCCCTCCCCCCTCCCAAAAAAAAGGGAGAAAAAGGTGTGGCGGCTCGCATTTTCTGATTGCGGTCATATATTTATTTGCTAAAGGAAAAACTGGGTTTTCATGTACTTGCTAAAGGGAAAATTGGGTTTGTGTTTGAATGTGAAATGTACTTGCAGAATTCGTGAAACGTGCTGTTTTGGTTGATTATACGACACTGAACTAGCGTTATGCTTCCATGCTAGTTATGCTAGATTTTTTTTTATTTTATTGGAGCGATTGATTTATGCGCCAAAGGAAAAGTGGGTTTTCCTGTACTTGCTAAAGGAAAAATTGGGTTTCTCTTTGGAGCGAAACTCCCTTACAGAATCAGTGAGCTGTGCTGTTTTAGTTGATGTCAAGACGGCTGTATATTCTACACTGAAGTAACGTTATGGTGCCATGCTAGTTATGCTAACTTTGTTACTATCACCTTACGTTTGAAGATTATAGAAAGAACTAGTGAGACGTTTTTCAGCAATTGGGTTTTAATGTACATGCTAAGGAAGAAATTGGGTTTTTTCTTTGAATGGGAAATGCATGTGCAGATTCCGTGAAGATGATTGTACTAGATTGAAGTTGTGTTATGTTTGCTATGCTTAACTTTGTTACTATTAGCTTGTGTTTGCTTTTCTGTTTGAAGATTGTAGAAAGAACCATTGAGGCATTTTTCAGTAAGCAAGCAGCTAATGCTAATGTGATATGCAGCGGTTATGAGAAGGTACTTCTATCTTTTCATCATATTAAGTTGTTCCCTCCTAGGTAGATTACTTGGATCATCTTAGGCTGTTCATCTAACACAAACCTCAGGAAAATGTAATACATACCATGTTCTCACGTCTCTGTGTTTTTACGCTACTCTCTTATCTACTAAGGTCATGACAGATGATTAGAGGTTTCAGTTATGTGTTAGATTTCATAATTTCTATCTTGTGAGTGCAATATTTGGGCTTTCAAAGATGAAAGCAATATTAGTCGGTCTTGATAATTCTTGTTGCTGAGTTAGCTTGGTTTCTGCTAGAGAAAGTTGGGATCAAATCATCCGTTTGCTGAAAAAGAGTTTGTCTTTTAAGTTTAACTCAAGCATAGTGTGCCTTCCAATGCAACCAGAGAAAGGGGAGTCACATCGTGCAAGGGAGTGCAGCATGGCAGTTCTGCTCTGGTAGCAAGGCACCCAGTGGGAGATTGTCATTCTTTATTAGAAGATACGTTCTTGGACCTTCATATACATAATTAGCACTTGTCATGTGAACTGGCCAAGATAGAGGGATAGAGAAAGAGAAAAAGGCACAGGAAGGGAGCAATGGCTGGCACAGTATCTATTTTGGGGCAGGGGGTTTGCAGTTTACAGCGTCTAAGAATTCTTAATAATGTGCTCTCCTAAAATATTATTCCCCGCTAGTCCAAAGCCATTTATTTTGGATGTCTTTGTTGCATCAATTACTTTAAAAATTAAACATCTCAGAATACTCGCAATGCAAGGAGTGTTTGATATCATAGGTTGTAATGTAATATGCGGTTATGCGGTTGTACGTAATGATGAATAAGATCCAACAGATTCTGTGTGATAAGACTTTTGACTGATTACAGTTGTTAACTGTTAGAAAAGTAATTGACATGAAAATGCAATTGGACATTGAAATGCTAGAAGACTAGTGCCCACATCTTCAACTGTTGCAACTTTGTCTCTTTAGCAGAGATATTCCTCTGAAAATGTTTCGCATATGTATTTTGTTGTCGTTGTTAGTGGATATGGATGCCTTGTGGTTCTATAAGGAGTTTTGATTAGGAAATCGCTGACATATCATGATTTTTTTAGCCTCATCTTTTACATCCTGGGGAATTTCAGTAGGATTGAGTCTATGGTCACTTTAGAGCCTGCACCCATATGTAATATAATTAGTGAAGCTGACTGGTATATTTTTTACAACAAATAGATTAAATGTCACTGAAATTTGTTAATGTACATATAGCTACTATATGCTTTGACTGTGAAAGAGAAAGAGAGAGAGAGAGAGAGAGAGCAGAAAAAAGGACCAAAATGTTCGGCTGCAATATGGGAGGAAACATGTTGGTAAATGATAATAGATGCCCAAAAAACCACAAGGCAATGACTTAGGGTGACATTCGTTGATCACTTGCTATAACATGTGCGATATAACATGTGCCTTGTAGTGGGGCAAAAATTAGACTTTATAGGCCGATTTCAGTTTACAAGCCTGATGATTAATCAGCTATAAATTGTCTTCATGTTGTCTTTTTCTCAATGTCACAGTTCAAAATGTCAAGCTCCATCGCAGAGCTTCTCACTTGTTCAATATGGGATCTGGCCTTGAGAAGGGTATGCTATATGACTTACTTGTAGCCTATTTCAGAAGATGAACTAATTACGGAGACTTGACTATTTTCTGCATTTTTCTAATTGCAAACTATACTGTGTGCAGGTTGGTGACAATCTTATGGATTATCTACTCATGCACACGTTGATTTTCATGCCTATCAAACATAAAGGTCACCAGCAGGTAACAGGTCCTCCTGCAAATCCAAAGTTTCTGAGGTTTCCCACAGCAAGGCCCGACAGTAAGCCCTCTATACATTCAAGTAGGCACTCATATGTTCTTCCTGCATTTCAGTCCTTTATAATTATGCTTCTGGATTACCGAGGTTGCATATCCCAAGGTAGTAAATAGTAAAAAAAAATAAAAGAATATATTTTTATTTAGTTAGTTATTGTCATTCTTCAAAGCATTTGGTTCTCTATTGGCACAAGTGCTTGTAGGGGTAAGGCTGCCTACATCTGGATTTTCCCAAACCCGGCAAAAGTGGGACCCCCATTGGGGAGTTCTTGTTGTCATCTTCAATATGTTTGGTTGAAGCAAACGGTCGCCTTTTTGATCCCATTCCCTGGGTTTTCATTTACAACAGGGTGCTCTTTTTCTCCCTCCCCCTCTCCCTCCCTCGTTTTTAAATTTCCTTCTTGTCTAATTATATTTCCTTCTTGTCTAATTATTTGAATTTATTTTATGGGATCTATACGACATATTTACAACAGGATTGGTATCATTTGTGGCATTAACGTTTTTTTTCCCCCCATAGGTCGGCTCCTTCTTGTTAGAGTGTGTTTATGTAAGTTTGTGACATTCATTTCCTTAGATCTGGGGAACAGAGAAAAACAAATAAAGTCCCAAGTAGATTGATACTGGTCGATTATCTTTATCTGTCATAGTTGTTGGAAAACTAGCTAGGAGAAGGACTGAGCCGTTTGCTTTGGATGATGCACCCAAAAGATAAAATGATAGAAACTAAACAGTTCTAGATATGTTCAAATACTTGTATTAAGATGTCCTGAATTTAAAGTATTATCTGAGTCTCTGACTGGCTTCAATTTTCTCCCTAGGGAATATCCATGATTGCCAGCACTTAGTGGACCTGCTAATGTGCTCATAATATGCTTGTATGCAGAGGCACTTGTTGCATATTTAAACCTATTTCGAGCTACAAACAGTGACAGGTGGGTAATTGGTGGATACTTTCAGGACACCAGAGAAAAAGGACAAGAGCTGATGGAAATGACTCAGCTTATGGAGCACCTCTGAACAAAGCACCTTTTAAAATTGGTAAGTCGAATTCTTTTGATTGTATTGGCTCTATGATTGGGAATTATGTCAGCACAGCACACAGTATTTTGAAATGAGCAGTCTACTGCACTCTTCTGGGACAGCTAAGCTTAATAGCGATCCTGGCTCATCAAAGGCGGTTGTTTGCAAAGAACGCAGTGTGGAGCTTGAAGTAAACCAAAGGAAGCGTGCAAGATTGCCCAGCTGGCAGCGAAGGAAAAGATGCAAGAGGCCAACGCTGCAGGACAATACAGAGGAGCCTTTCACCAAAGTTGCTAATGATAAGGGCAATTTATGCAATATTTGTCAGTGTAATGTAAGCAACAATGGACACCATCGTGACAACAGTATCTACTTCAAACAAATGCATACACAATCACAGTATATGATGTTGTTTGAAAATTTTGTTTTCAACAACTTGACATGAATTGTTGGATGAATGGATGATACCAATTGGCATGTTCATCTTTAGCTTATGTCAAATTCTGCATGTTATGTGGAACATCTGACTTTTGGACAAGACTTCAGATCGGTTTTATTGAGGAGTTGTCTTCATCATGTCAGATGCCATTGTTGTGCCCATGTTGCTCAGCATTTCAATCATTATCACCAGTCCCAAAAGATGTGCAGATTAAGAGGACTCCTATGCTCTACAGCATGGACTGCTCATCGTCTCTGTTTCTGAAATGCCGTATCCTTTTCTTCTTTGGTTTTAACGTAAACATTTTATTACTTTAGCCTGCAGAAGTTCCTTATGTTTCTTTTCTGGGGATGTTTTTTTGTTGTTTACTTGTCTTTCAGGTGGTTATTCCCTAGCTTTCTTAGATATAATTTACTCCTTAAATCCTGGTCTTGCTGGTGCACAAGATCTTCTTCGGCGTATATTTTGTCTGTCAAGTACTGAAAAACTAATTAAGCCAGCATCATGCTTCGACAATCTTGAGTTTTGTTCACATGGGTCTTCTTGCCTGTAAGTGCAATAGTTCTATTGAAATTCGTGGATACTCTTTTAATCACTTGTTTTAAATTTTGTTGTTCACAGGCTGCATTTATCTATTTGTTTTAAATTTTGTAATAGGAATGACAAAGTGGAAGCAAACCTATGCTTCTATTTTCCGTTTCAAAGCATTATCTTTCTGGTTTTGGCAAATACTTCCAAAATGATAATACCTTTTTATGCTTCTTTTAGAATCTTATATATTTCATATTTTTGCATAAAAGGAAGGAAACTTCTACGTTAATGTTACTCCTGCAGTTATATATTTTTGCATAAAAGGAAGGAAACTTTTACGTCGATGTTACTCCTGCAGTTATATAGTGTCTGAGCTGAAGTGCATTGTGGCAAACTTTGGGGCCCAGAATTTACATTAATTATATCGTGCCCTAAGTAACTGTCCTGGCCTCCATGGGGTTCCTTGTCATGATGTTTTCTGTGGAGTTGCTTTGAGGATATTCAGATGGTTGACTTGGTTAATTGTTCATTCTGTTAACTTTAACTTTTCCAGTCTTTTGGATGCATTTTCAACATATCTGATTCTGCGTACTATTTAATGTGTTGACCAGATACCACTCTCTCATTAAGCTGCTCAAAGTCTTTCTGCATAGGGCTAAGCGATGCCAGCATCTGAGGTTACTAAAGAAGCATTGCTCTATTCAACCCTTTTCTTCGTTGAGTGGTAAAGGCACTAGTTCAATTCTTCAGGTTTTTCTTCCTCTCTGAATAGTAGCATTCAATTCATATGGTTGTAGATTGTATACCTATGGTATTGGAAAGTGATACCATTGTCAATGCTTGTTAACACGCAATTGTTCCTACAGAACATACATGGGTGAGTTCAGAGCAGCATCATTGTTTTTGACTTAGTACACCTAGCTTATATTTTCTTCCGAATATTGTTTAATTTTATGATGTCTTTGAGCAAGATGGATTTCAATAGCCTTTTCAGATACTGATAATATAAGTCTTATCAATGAAAACGTATTCTGCCCATTTTTCGTAGAGAAGCAAAATGGAAGCAGAGTTAGCAAGTTGTGAACAAGACGCAGATCTGGAAAGTAATCAGCCACTGAAGGGATCACTTTACGATGAATCAAGGAACTGCACCACGACATCTGAAATCACTCAGCAACAGTTTGGCCTGCCCAACCCATACTGCCAGAATGATGATGTAGTGTCATTTGTTTGGGCTGTTTGCAGGAATATAATTCCTCCTGAGCTGTTAGGAGGACCTTCATTCCAGAGAATCCTGCGAAAAAATATATATAGATTTGTTAAACTGAGAAGATTCGAGAAATTTCCTCTGAAGCAATGTATGCATAGACTTGAAATATCAAAGTTCCCACTGCTGTTGAATAAACATTCCTTCAGTTGCTTCAATGCTTTTGCAGTCAAGCATGGGACTGAGGCTGAGCAGATCCATCAACTCCAACCACATCATTTACCGAACATATGTCATTGTCATATTAAACAGACTTTCTTGGAGAGATGGATCTTCTGGTTCTTCGCACATATTGTGGTCCCTGTAGTACAAGCCAATTTCTATGTCACCGAAAGTGAGCATGGTAAACAGAATTTATATTATTATCGAAAATCACTCTGGAGAAAGCTCAGTGACAGAGTGACCGTGCAGTTAGAGGGCCGTATCTATCGCTCCTTGTGTAGTTCCTCTGTCAGGAGTCTATTGAGTAAGAGATCATTTGGTTTCTCAAAGGTTAGACTTTGCCCAAAAGAAACAGGAGCAAGGCCTATCGCAAATCTGAAAACAGCTTCCAGACTTGGAATTCGGCACTCACATTCACATGCTCGGATCCCACAAAGGAAGAAAAAGGGACAACAACAGAAAAGAATTCATAAGGTCTCCTATCTCAAGGCAGTGAATACTGTCTTGCGCGATTTGCATGTCATATTCAAAGATATTAGGATCAAGGAACCAGGGAAATGGGGATCGTCTGTTTCTAGTTGTAACGATGTCTACAGGAAGCTATGCCCCTTTCTGATGAATATAAAGAAAGAACAGACACTCATGCCTTGCGTGTACATTGTGGTGTCAGATGTGCAAAAGGCCTTTGATACCGTCTCTCAGGATAAGCTTCTTAGCATCCTGAATGAGATGCAAATGGCGGATGAGTATACACTACGGAAGTCCTGTGAGATATTCTGCAGGAAAAAGTTTGTGTGGTTTTCTGAGAATCTAAAGTTAGTAACTCAATGTACTGACACCAAATTTGCAGAATCAATTCCTCTTGTCCGCCGGAGATCTGGCCATACTATCCTTGTTAGCCAGGTAAATTAGTTCTGTACAATGGCTCCCGCTATAGAGTATAGTGTTTGCTTCCGCATGAATTGGAAGGGGACAGGCTACTAGCATTGCATCTGCTTTGAGGTCATAGGAGTCTATGTCTGAATGTCTGATGAAAATTCTGTCAGTAGGTCTGCATGGTTGCGGAGGGATGCTTTTGAAGAATGAGTTTGTAGACTACTTTCCCTGTGCCATGCTAATTGGGGGACAAGTTGGTCTTGTCAGATTGTGTGATAAATAATTGGCATTCTTTTTCTACAATGCATTTTCCTTGCTATACATAATTATTTAGGTTTCTATGTTAACCATTTTGATGAGGTTTCAGATAAAATATGATATCGATTTTGTCTGTTATTGTGTAATCCGGGCTAAAAGAACAAAAAAAGTTTTCTTTATCGAAGCTGGCCATTTTTTATTTTTTTTTGAAAGGCGAGAATAGGAACAGATGTTCAATAAAAGGAAATACGAGCTACGGTATCTTCATGATAAAGATATGTGGGATTTGTCACATTGCATGACCTCCTCCCCTTGAAGATGCTTCCTTTATTAACCCAATTATGTTTGTGTAACCAGATAAACCTACTGAGATTGATTGATGAAATGATCTCACTGACTGCAGGATCACAGCAAAACTGTAAAGATCAAT
Organism: Selenicereus undatus; assembly: GCA_017589665.1. Lineage (NCBI taxonomy): Eukaryota > Viridiplantae > Streptophyta > Magnoliopsida > Caryophyllales > Cactaceae > Selenicereus > Selenicereus undatus. Next base: position 86,206,572 of record JACYFF010003369.1, on the reverse strand, counting down.
GAACTTAAGTTCATCTTGGAGGAGCACATAAAGTGTAATGTGATCAAATTGGGTAAACGTTTTTTCAGGCAAATTGTTGGTATACCTCAAGGAAGTGTTTTGTCATCATTGCTCTGCTCATTGTACTATGGACATCTGGAACAGCATGCTATCTTTCCTCTTCTTGCAAAAGTTGCTAATGGCATGTTAGATCAAGCAGCCAATAGCCACACTGCTCTTGCAGCTAGACAGCATGCATACTCTTCGTCACCCAAATATCTATTACTGAGGTTTGTTGATGACTTTCTGTTCTTATCAACATCCAAAAAACAGGCAGCTAGCTTCTTCTCGAGGTTGCATAGAGGATTTCGGGATTACAACTGTTACATGAATCCAGAGAAATTCGGTACAAACTTTGATACTGGTTATATGCCCGGGCTTAGTTCAAAGAGGATGTTAGTAGGCAGTGATGGTGCCTCATTTCTTTGTTGGAGCGGTTTGCTTATCAATAGCTGTAGTTTGGAAGTTCAGGTTGACTACAGCAGGTATCCTCTCCAACACTTCCCTAATGTTTTTAAACCATATTGATACACGTCCAGCAAATTTGGCAGTTCTCTAACAGTTGAGATCTTTTCCTGGATTTTGTTCCAGGATGAAGATTCATAGGGGCGATACTCATTCTTTTGCTGAAATGCTTGAAACCATTTGGTGGGATGGTTCTTTTCATGGTCATAGAGAATTCCAGCGTCTTGGTTGGTCTTTTTGATATGCATGACCATTCAATAATACAACAATCACACAAATAGTTGTGCTTGTCTGCTGTCTGAAATATTACTGATGCATGCTGCTTGTCCTCTTTTCAGGAACTAAGTTTGTAATTTTATTCAGAAATTATGTGTAGCTAGACATTTGAGGACGGTTCTTTTTGACCGGCAGATTGAATTGATCTTTTTACTTTATTTGAATGTCACTGTTTATTGAGCGCCTTCCTCTTTGGATCTTATCCTTCTGCATCCTTTTTTCTTCGGGACCATGCATGTGAACATGAAAAGCTTTGAGCTTTTGGCAATCTGAAAATCTCGTCTGAGCATGAGACATCATCCAATGAACCTACTACATAAAAGTTACCCTTGAAGAACACCCTTGCAGTTGTTGAGGAGCTGTGTCTAGTGTACCCTTGAAGCCACTTTTTAAGCATGGTCTTATTTATGTGTTGAGCCGGGGATTTGGGGAATGAACTTATTGTGCTTTTCCTTGATCTTTATTGTAAAACAATATGCTGAGGCTGTTGACATTACTGGATGAAATGAATGTCTAATTCTTCTTCTTCATCTTAAGCAGATATCTGCATGATCATCTGAGCTCGACACTGACTGTGAGCTGGGAGGGTAGACCAGATCGTCAATTGAAAGCCAAGTTGTGGGCTTACATGCGACCTAAATGTCATCCTATATTCTTTGATGCTACTATAAACTCACCAGCCACCATCAGGCTAAATATCTACCAAGCCTTCTTGCTGTGTGCGATGAAGTTCCACTGTTATGTGCGTGAATTGTCAAGTGTGCACAAGCTTCGTCCAAGGTCATGCTTAACTTGTATTGAGGGATCAATAAGGTACACATTGTATTTCAACTCTCCTCAATTGCCGTCTTCTTTTATCGAACTTCCATGAAGTTCTTTCAAGTGGGTGTCAGTTTTGTTCATATCTATACCTGAACGACACGTCTGCTGAGTGTCACAGACACCGTTCATAAGCCTAGAATCCTTCCATCACTTTTTCGACGTGGTACTCTTGTCTGTGACATTCTCCCCCACCCAATCCTGTGACGCCCTCGTCACAGATGGGGCCCCCTGCCTACTCCGCCCCGTCGTAGCGCTTGACAAGATATCGGAGTTGGGTCTGGATTGCTCTGATACCACTTGTCACGGGGCCATTACCCTCTCCCCAAAAGGCCGGTCTGATGGGATGTGCAGCGCCACTGCTCATAAGCCCATGACCCTCCCATCATTTTTCCGATGTGAGACTCTTGTCCGTGATATTATGTCAATTGTTCTCCACTTTCCCGCATATGGGGTGTAGTTGATAATTAATTTTCTTCTCCTTAGTATATGGTTGTATTCACTCCGTAGAGATCTTGTGAAAATGTTCTACCAGACATTACAAAGGTAAAGTTATATTCCTTTCAGGTATTTTCTAAAACAACATATCCTTTTTACAACTTCTGAACTGAGAACGGAAATATATTCATTTTGAACTTGTTGAATGTTATCAGGTACACGTACAATCTAATGAAGAGAAGGATGTATGCAATTAGTCTTGAATCTGATTACCAACCAGTGCTTCAAGTTGCAAAGGAAGAAGTAAGATGGCTGGGATTAACTGCATATGTCCGGGTTTTAAAGAGAAAACAATCGCGACACAAGTTTCTGTTGCATCTCTTAAGGGCTGCATTGCTGCCACTTTCAAGGGTTGAGAGTTCCTCTCAACTCAAATATGCTGTTGATGATTCTCATTCCTCCATTCTATGGAAGATCAAGTATTAGAGTTGTGTATGTATTAGTGTTATCTCGCCAAGTAAAGATGATTTCGGTAGAACTTTTGACACTGATGTTACCTGTCGTTACCATTTCAAAATGGGGGAAGAACATGTCCACATATTTCTTGCTATTTCTGTTGCTTATGTTTGTGCCTTTTGCTGTTGCCTCTCGGTCTACCTTAATTGAATATTTACATTTTCTTTGTCTCAAAAATTCTAATATGTATGTGGTAGTCTTGTAAGATTAAGATTCTTCATTTTGGTTATTAATTCAAAAAGAAAGATTGGAAGATATCTTTAATAAAAGAAGTACTATAAACTAGTGACAAAAAATTTCAAAATGCACTATTAATGATAACTTATGAGCATTAAGTGTTACACGTGTTAACTTTAGCTTCTATTCCTTTTAGATTTCATACTTATGCATTTAAAAATACATAAATACATATAAGATGTAATAAGTTTTGATTACATTTTTTTATTATCTTTATAATTGATTCATCATGACATGTTATTAAAAGCCTTTACATGTACTTTGAATTGTCAATAATAATAAATCGGGAAAAGAAATTGGGACATAACACGCCATACGTGAATCACGTGCTTCGTTCACACAAACGTACATAAATTTGAGATGCAAATGAGTTTGAAGCTTGAACATATTTTCTATAACTTTGCAGCCGATTCATCTTCATGCGTTATTAAAAGTTTTCACATACATTTTAAATTGTCAACAATAATAAATCGGATAGAGAAACTAACTATCGAATTTTTTTGTCTCAAATTTAGGCTTCTTATTTACACAATTTTTGTAGTTTCTTTAATGTGTAACATTATCAATGTAAAATTATCTCTCAGACATTGCATCAATAAATAATGCACTCGCGTATTAACTAATATCAAAATCTACATTATTTAATTTTATTTCCACTGTCCCCATGGAATTCAATTTTTATTTTTTTAATGGGAGCAATAATTTCTTATCCTCTTTTAATTTCATTAAAAAAGGATTAAGACATGATGGTCTTCTGTGAAAAAGACTAATTATGACTAGAAAATGCTTAGAGGAGGAAGTAAATCTTGAGCTTTGACTTGTATGCTTATGTTTTTGGGGGCTCAATATCTTAGAAAATTATTCTAAAAAAGATTATGAATATTTAAATTTGTTGGGGAGAGAGAGACCGCGAAGATGGTTGGGTCTTTCCTCAAGATTTCGGTCAGTGGGCCCCGACAAGGAGGTCATTCGCGAATCCCCCGCCCCCGCCAAGATATTAGGGATGGCAACGGATCGGATTCGGATCGGATAATGGAAAATCCGAATCCGCATCCGATTATATTCGGATCGGATTTTCCGATCCTCATCCGATCCGGCGGATCAAAGGAGAACCTCCGAATCCGATCCGACTCGGATCGGATCGGAGTCGGATTTAATCCGACTCCGAAATAATTCTTTTCGCCCCATAATAATTTTATACAATTTTTTTAGATAATTTTCACCTATCGACACGATCATATGCGTTAAACATATACGTTAAACAAATAACAAAAGAAGATACATATTTCATGCTCAACAAAATAACATATTCCAACAAATACAAATCTTAACAAGTAAACAATACATCTTAAATATCACAAACAAAATGTCTAACTCATATATATACATATATATAAAAAAAAGGGGTACATATGTTGCACTTGCTCCATTTAACCCTTGTCTTCCATTGGTCTTGACATTCTCAAATTTGTAATCCGCAATATAAAAAATGGTGAATATATAAATTAATTAAAATGAAAAATAGAAATGTAATTTTCGAAATAAAAGGTATAAAAGATCAATATCACCTTGGCTTCCTCCTTGATATTGAACATCTACGTCTTCATCTGGTAGGGATGGGAACGAGAAGAAAATGAAGACTCGACGGTGAAGCTTCAGGGGAATCACTGAATCAGGGCCAGAGGGCCTTCACGGGCGGAAATCACGGCTTGATTCTTCGATCTTCAGAGTTCAGTCAGGCTTGTGAGTTGCGGGTACCGGGCATGGCTTGCCGACAGATGGAGAAAAAGAGGAAGAGACTGGAAGAGACTAGAGAGAGGGACAGACGGACAGTGAGAGAGAGAGAGACTGAAATTGTGTATGTGTATTAGGGTTTCACACTTTCACTGCCATACTTTCATTTCAATTTTAATTTTCAAATTCCCACCCAAATTTTATCCCAAAAAATAATTAGAGTTTAGAGAGGCGACCAGGCGGACCGGGCTAATAAAATTTGGCAATATGGGAAGGCTTTAGAGATGATAGTCTATTATTTTTAGATAGGTTTTATTTTTTAAAATTTTAAATTTTAAATATTTAAATAATTAGTCGGATCGGATTGAAAGTCGGATCGGATTTTATCCTTCCTCCGAATCCGATCCGGATCCGACTCGGACTCGGATTATTTTTATCGGAGTCGGACTCGGATTTTTTTATATCGGATTCGAATCGGATAATTTTGCCTCGGATCGAATCGGATTCGCTTCGGGTCGGATAATTTTGCCATCCCTACAAGATATCATCCACTCCGCTCGTGATGTCACGTGACAGACACTTTCCATTCCCTACTCTTTCAACAAACAGCATCATTCATGCGCTCTGCCTAATTAATAAAGTTGCTTTTTGTTTATTTATTTATTTATTTATTCATTCATACTTTTATTTTTATTTTTACGCTTTGGTGGATCATATTCATAAGCCTGCTTAGTGTTCACACAGCAAAATCAGATTCGAGTTTATGGCAAAGTATGCAATGCATCATTGTGTATTCTATAAGGTATTCTTATATATAAATATTGAACTTAAGCTTTTATTATAATAACTCTTAAAAAATTTTAAGAATTGTGTAGCTAATAATTGGAGATTTTAGGTATTATTATCTTAATTAAATTTATTATGAGATGTTAAATAAAAAGTTTAGTTATTTATTTATTTTTATCTTATCTTAGATCTTTTATTTAAGTATATCAGTACATAAGAATTAGAATTTTCTTATAACATTTTTTTTTTGGTATTCACAAGATTTCAACTGGAGCCCTTGTTTAATAAAAGCAATCGTTAAATTATAACTTACGCAAATTTATGTTAATTATGTAACCTAATTTATTCCTATATATAATGTCACATGCAGGAACATCTATGTAAAATTATTTTATGCGAATAGCGAACTTATTGTACATAATTGTCTTCTTATTAATAAGCAAATATCTTTGTAAATAATATATGATTTAAGTTTGAGAGGGCTCTTATTGAGATCAACTAAATTCTTTTTGTTAGACTTAGACAAATTAATGTCTTTGCCCCTCTTTCCAGTAATAACTTTCATTTTCTTTATTTAGTTAACTAGTGTCACAACACGTAACCCTTTTTTTATATATAATATATGAACGAGATACAAATACCGTTTTAAACTAAATTTAAAATAAAACATCAAATAACAACTTTTAAAAATTTACCAATTAAACTAACTAATACCTGAATCACAATACCTAATAATAACTTAATAACTTATTTAATTCCTTGAATTCAGATAATACTCCATCACTGATCACCTGATTGCCATAGGGGTCATGTTTGAGCTTGACTAGGTCCAATAATAGACGGCTCCTAAAGTCACAAAAGACGATGGATAAAAAGCATGGGCATGGAGCCCACACGCAATCAACAAAACACCATGCAAGTGCAAATCCAACCTAACCCCACTCTTCCTTGTTCGACATTTTCTCTCTCCTCCTCCACTGTCACTAACCTACATCAGTTTCCACCTAAGATTATCAACTAAAATTAATGCTTAATTAAGGCATTAATCACCCTATTATGGGAATTTGTTATTTAATGGGTTAGACACCAAGCTCTTTTCTTTTATTTATTATTTTTTTCTGTTTTTTTGTTTAGTATGTACATGTTTGTCTATTGCTGCCTGCTTCACCTTGCCAACTTTTTATTTCCTAAAATGTATTTGGTTTCTAACTAATCCTCTAAATTTGGTTTGTTTTTAACCAATTTATGTTTGTTGATTTCCTATGGTATTTGATGATTATTAGCAAAAGATTGTGACTCATTCTGTAAGGAATGTTCTACTTATACACTGCAACATTAATGGTAATGTATATTATACATCTAAGAGTGTGTACTCCCTCTTATCATGTATATATATTTTTCGAACGTGTATTTATCATATAGATAATTTTTAATATATAGCGCTGACGTTGCTAGTCGGAGTTTGTACTCCTAGGAGTATATGATGTAGGTTTTGAATAGTTGTTTTCATCTCTCTCGCTATATTTTTATCAGAAGAGAAGTTTGAAGCAAATTAGATTGGCCCAATTTTATGTATATTTAAAAAATAATCATAAAAATGATAAAAGTTAGACTAAGGTTCATCAATAAAGTTATTCTCTAATTCTAATAAGTTTGATTTGTCTGATAATTTGACTAGACAACTACGAGAGAAGTTTAAAGTCCTTTCATTTAAACTCAGTCAAGATGATTCTTCCAAGTAGCAAAGGGGTCAAGTGTAAGTATCTCCATCATGTAATATTTGGTGGAAGGATTTCAATAACCATATGAAATCCACATTTGACTAGTTGAAAATTTTAGAATTAATTTTAATGTAAGTACTCGACAGTAGACCTGATCAACGGGTCGGGGACTCGCCCAACCCGCCCCGACCCCACCCGACCCTCAAAAATGAGGGTTAGGGCCGACCTTTTTTGTCTCCGACCCGCCCCGATCCTCAAACTGAGGGTACCCGACTATGATGAGGGTCGGGCTTGGGTAAAGGTTTTGACCCCCTAACCCTCACTTAAAAAAAAAATTAAAAATTAAAATAAAAGTAAGATACATTTGGTTTCATTTGTTCAAAATTTTTTCGCTTTCACTTTCCCATCTCCCCATAGCATCTTCCCTCCATTTACCTTACCAAATCTCATTGGTTCGTAACCTTGTAACGCTTCTTCTCTAATGTTTGGAGTAGACTAAGTGGTCATTTTAGTGAACTAATCGGTCTATTGGTTTAATGACTAAATTATGCATTAGAGTGTTTGTAGTAGCAATACGTTTCATCGAAACATTATATTATTGTTTGACTTTTTATTTTGTAAGATATTTAATGTTGATTGTTGACCTTTATAATAAATAAAAATTTAGTAAAAAAATCTCATTTTCTATATCGAGAGGTTTGAGGGTCGGATTTGACCCAATGACCCGAAGATACCCGCAGGGTCAGGGTCAGAGGTATGTTGACCCGCATGAGGGTCGAGATCGAGAAAATCCTATATGCCGACCCTCATGACCCGACCCGACCTTCAATTTGATCAGGTCTACTCGATAGCAGTCACATATAAATATATAAGTATCATTTAAACAAAAAATAATCACACGTAAGTAAATAAAAACAATGCAAACGTAAATATCAAAATCACCAAAAACTTCCTATTATATATTATATCAATCATAAATTTCAAAATTAGAAAACAAATAGTAACGATATTATATGCCAAAATTGACTCAAATAAATCAATCAAAATACTCTCAATTCCAATAAACAAAATATTGTAATATGAGATAAATATTTTTTTTCTATAAATGAGGCACAAAGGTCGATGTGGGTTCAAAACTAGACGGATATTAATATTACAAAATTATAAGATCAACTTAAATGAAAAAAAAATACATTGAACTAAAATACTACAAATTTATTTAATTAGTAAATTTAAGTCCTACCATATTTTCAATTAAGTGAATTTTAAAAAAGTTTTCAAATCAATCTCTACCACATTTCAAATTAATCCTTCATTAGTTATGAATTGGACACCTACGAATAGAACATGAACATTTTGTTTTGAACGGTGGGGATTAATTAATAATAATAATGACTAAATAAAAGCAGAAAAGGACAATACGAGTAGAAAACGAGTAAGGCCTTCAAATTACTTTCACTTTTTGCTTTGTTAATTACTTTATTTAATGTCTTAATTTTAGGGGGTTTTTTTTGGCTTTTTATTAGTTGCTTTTACTTTTTGTTAGTACCAACCATTCATGTCCTTTCAATCCAATTGCATTTTCCTCATCCTTTCAGTCCAACTGCATCTTCCTTTCTCTTTAAGTTTCCAAGTGAACCTGTAATTTCTGTGTAGGTTCTTTTACACATTCAATAATTTATTACTCTTCTATGTGATGGTTATCTTATGGATAAAGAGTAAGCTTTTTTTGGGGTGTTATGCAAAGTTATAAGTATCGTATTAATTATTGTATTATTTTTTTATTGGAACGAGATATATCGGATTTATATATCGCTGTATCAGACTTGTACCGTTTTCAATTTCAGAAAATTTAAAAAATTAAAGTAAAAAAAAATTCAATTTTTAGTGTACCGGGCGGTATTTGATCAAAAATACCTGTACCATTCGGTATTTGACGGTACAGAACGGTGTTGCCCCATATTTAACCGGTACAATACTGGATAATAGCTTGCATCGTTTCGTGACTAGTATGGTACACTTTGGCCGATACCGAACGATAGGGTATGGTATTTATAACACTGGTGTTATGTTTAGCCTAGAACTCAATCAATTTATTTTTCTCACCTATATGCATTATTACGTATGATATGTAAATATAATAATAATAATAATAATAATAATAATAATAGTAATAATAATAATAATAATAATAATAATAATAATAATAATAATAATGTTATACTTTGTGACTGATTTATTTAAAATTAAAAAATGACAATTGATTAATTTTTCATGCCAATCTAGCCAATCGCCACCAGTTTTATAGATTAAATCGCAAATTTTCATCAATTAAGTTGCATATTACAAGAAGTTAATATGACTAATAATTAGTTGATTTATTTATTAAAATAGCTTACTTCGCCAAATGTGAACGTCAAAAATACTTGCTAGTATAGCTAGCTTAAGACATTCCATACATGTATATCATCTTTTGTTTTTTTCCCCCCTTATTAAAGTTGAGCTAGCTTTCAACATAAGACATAGAGATCTCTCAATATATATTTTTTCTATTTTCAAGACTCAAAATCTAAATTTTATTATATAAAAATACGTACAGGATAACTTAAATCAACCTGTTTTGATTACCCTTTAATTCCGCCTTTCTATTTATTCCGAAAGCGAGAGGGAAAAAAAAAAACAAAAGGCAGAAAAAAGGGGGAAAAAAAAACAAACCCCTTGATACCACCCACATGTCCATGCCGAAGCTCAACAGTAAAGAGTCCAAGTTTTTCAAAGTTTCCCATCAGAAATTGGCATCCCATATGACGGCATGACACACAACCTGCTATAATCCTCTTTCAGCCCCTACTTTTGACTACCCATATACTTCAACTCTATATAAACAATGTTATTTACACATAAGATCCCTAATATGGCGGATTACTAGCGCTAATTTTCTTTCTCTTTTAATCCAATCAAATGTGCTTGAGCCAAAATCTTGGACCTCTTTGTTCAGTATAAACTCTTCCCCCCATTTTTTTCTTCATAAATGGACAAAAGTGAACCAGAAAAGACGTGAATAATCGGGCTCATTTCATTGGGCTATCATCAAATGCCACTTCATTTGCGAAATCCGGGGTGGGATTTGCAGAGAAGACGGAAACAATGAAGAATTTGGTGGCCGTCTTCTTCTCTATCTTGGTTTCCCTTAGCTGTGTTTCAGCTGGGTTCTATCGCCGACAGTCACTCGATCCTTTAAACTCCATCTTGGGTAATGATCAAATGTTTAAATTTTTGTTATTTTGGTTGTTGATTGGATTGCTCTTCATGATTCTTTATTGGGTTTGTGTTTTCATCCTGCTAACTATGGAGATTTGTGATGTGGGTCGGTCTCTGTGCTTTTCTTGAACTGGGTTTTGTGGAATGTTTATGTATTTGATTTTTTTTGTTTTTTTGTTTATTTGCTGCTCAATGATTTTGCTCTGTTTCGAGGGTTACATTTTTTATTGCTGCTGCTTATGTGCTTAGTTTAATGTTATTTTGAGGTCTTGATATCATCACAATGTTGCACTGAACAATATTATACTTCGTTGTGGACCAATATGAAAGTGAAAAGGAATTTCCGTCCTTATTCAAGAGACTTTGAATGTTGATTTTTAGAGTAATCTTTGGTTTAGAATAGGAAGGCTCTAAACCCAAATTAAAAAAAAAAAAAAGACCTGACTTTGGTTAGGAAGTTCTTGTCAAGGTACATCGTGTTTCTGTTAATGGTTGGTCTTGGATGCATCTGCAACATCAATTTCCTGTCCCCCCTCCTTATTTCTATTCTCGGTTCACAATTATGTATTTGGCCCAGTTCTGATTTTGTTCTGATTGCTAATACAACTCTGGACTGTATATGTAATTGCCCTTTTCCTTTTCCTTAAAAAAGGAGCCTTTGCCCTATTCGCACTCTTCCTGAGTTTAATATCATTTTATGCTGACTGATTTGTGCTGATAATGCAGGGAATGAGAATTTGGGCCCTTTGAAGAATGGAATATTGGGTGAAGCAGCACCAGGCCCTGCATCTGATGAGCCCCGGATCCCTCTCATATTGGCCGAAAATCGAACAAAGAGACCGGATATTCTCTGCAGATTCAAGACCTATGATGGTGGTTGGAACATTTCGAACAAACACTACTGGGCTGTAAGTGGTTTGGTTTGTTTATTTCCAGTTGGGTTTCTTTACGCTGGTGACTCAAACTATCTTTAAATGTGAATGATGGCCTTGTTTCTGTTCAATTCTCCTCTTATTATTTGAACACCCCCCCCTCCAAGTGAAGATTACGTTTACTATTATCTAGGGTGTTTCTCATAAATTAGTATCAACCCGGGTTTTGAAATAAATTTTGAACATGTCAGGGCATTTCTTCTGAGACTGCTAGCCCTTCATATCATATTCTTTTATTCTGGTGTGGTTAGTTTGCTGTTCTGTTTTCTTTTCTGGTAAGGACATGGAAAGGGATGCGATCTTACGTGGTTGTTTCTTTCAAGTTCTGTTCGTCCATCAGTCTTTTTGTCACTAATAGTAGTTATTGACATGTTTGGTTGATGATTGTATTTGTGACATCTCATGTGAATCATGGCTTTTTGTGGTGGGTTGTGGTGGGTTTGTTATTTGAATTTATCTAATGTCGCTGAAGGTTGGCAGCTTGCACTTTCAGTTGAAGCCTCTTCGGGTGGTAATGATTTAGTGATTTCATTACTGCAAGACTTGATATTTAAAGATAGCACATGTACAAACTGGTCCTTGGTAGATCTGGATCTTAGTTCAGGGATCATTGGACTAGGATTTGCAAATAAACCATTGGTATTCTGTCACTAAAGGGGTATGATGATGCTGGGATTAAGATCGGGTTGATTATGTATTTACCCATCTCAGTATAAAATACAGTGATTAGTGATATAGAGGTCCTTGTTATTTTCTGGAAGAACCGACGGTGTTAAATCATTTAAGTGATTAAAATATGATAATTTAATTATGATATTGTTGGTGGTGAATTGTCCATCTTACACATGATCAGAAAATGTTTATGAAGGCTACTCCCCACTTTCCTGAACACACAAGTGATATTACCTGATTACAGTTATTTTTCAATTGAGCAACTTCAACTCAGTTGATTTGGTTTTCTGATGTGAAGTGGGCATGCGTTCTTGTGTTTTTGTAAGTTTGTCGAGTTTAAGATACCTTACGCAATTGAATCTACGGCCTTTTGATTATGATTTCTCTCCTTGCAGTCTGTTGGATTTACAGGTGCTTCTGGATTCATACTGGCAGTCATGTGGTTGGTCTCTTTCGGTGTAGCACTTATAGTCCACCATTGTTTTACATGGACGATAAACCTTAAATGGAAAGGATCCAAGCATTCACAAAAGATTCGTCCTATTCTGCTTATACTTTTCACGTGTGCCTCTACGTAATAATCTAACCTTTATCTCAGCTGTTATTGCCTTATGTTCTGTTGAATTCTGTTTTCAATTTGAAGTTCCTAAAATTAAATGCTGATGCTTTTTGAGACATTTTAATCACTTCTGTCAACTGTGTCATAATCACCTTGTCTTCAATTGCTGACAAAAGATCCTCCACATGTCAATAGAACCTTTGGCCTCTTTTGCATAATCCTTAAGCTAGTACCCCCACTTCTGCTTCCATCTAGTTCTTTCTGCTATGTGTTGGACGAACTGTGCTGCCCATGTTTATATTTCTTGTGCATTTAACATTTGAATTTTAAAAATAGTGATTGTTTAGTCTATGTCGTTTACCTTATTCTCCAAGTACTATGAATTTTAAAAAAGAACCTTTAAGGCAAGGCAAGAAGATATATTGAGTATACCTGTAATCACAAAGCCGTCTGGTACTTGGGGACACAATGCAATTGGAGAGAGAGGGGGGAGGGTTTCAGCGGGGCTTACTTTTAAAGAGTTACAGGCTTCTTTGGTATCTTCAGAGTATACAATGCCTTTTGTCCCACGGAATTGATGAGCCAATTTTAATGCAATTCAGTTTCCTGAAACACAAGGGTGCACTTGTTTGCCCTCTTGCGTGTGGTCTTGAGACTCTTTTACCTGATGCTTTGACAATGTCTGTGTGCAGGGTTGGTTGTATTCTCTTATCTGTTGGTCAGGATAAATTTCATGCAGAAGTCTTGCATACGTTGAACTATGTCGTAAACCAGTCGGACTACACGGCTCAGATGCTAAGAAACGTGACTGACTACTTATCTCTGGCAAAGTCTGTTGATGTGCCCCAATTCACGTTGCCACAGAGTGCTATGCAGGACATTAATGAGCTGAGTGCACGTTTGAATTCTGGGGCTGAGACTCTTACACAGAAAACCAATGAAAACTCGGTGGAAGTTAGAAAAGTATTCAATACCATGTATGAAGCTGTAATCCTTAAATTTTGGATTATTGCATTAATTCCAATTAAGCATTTTATGTCACGATTCTCTTCTTTCAAGGTCAGAATGAGTATCAATTTTCATGCGTTAATGCTCCTCCTTATTTCTTGCTACAGAAGGCTGGTGCTAATTACAGTTGCTGTTGTGATGCTTGTTTTGGCTTTTGTTGGTTTAGGTGCGTGGTATTCATGTTGCATATTGACCAGGGTGATTTCACTGATCTTATTGTTTGCTTCTAATGCTGATTTTGTGATTGACTTTTTTGACAGTGCTCTCTCTCCTGCGATGCCAACATGCGATCCACATGTAAGTCGTTGTGCCTTCCATTTTATTTTCCTTGGTTGTTATAATTCACTTTTCTACAGGATTCTCTTGCCTTTTCTCATGTTTCCTTTCGCCCTCCATTATGTTTTCTGTCAGTGATTTGGTTTGCCCTTAACCCCTTTGTGTTAGTGAAAGCATTACTTATTCTTACCAAGCTTGATTTTTAAACTGCAGATTCATTTTCAGCGGATGGATACTTGTAGCTATAACATTGATTCTTTGTGGAACTTTTGTCATATTCAATTCGTAAGTGAGCTTTCATTTATTACTAGATTGCATTTGATATTGTTGGTGAACGTTAAGATAAAATTTCAACAAATCTTGTCCTATTCTGCTTTCACTAGTATTCTAATTGCTGTCAGTCAATAATGGACTCGCCTTGTGTCCTGCAGTGCAATTTCAGACTCCTGTGTGGCCATGCAAGAATGGGCGGATAACCCTCAGGCCGAGACAGCTCTTAGCAACATTCTTCCATGTGTTGATGAGAGAGCAACCAACCAGACTCTGTTCCAAAGTAGAAGTGTTGTTCGTTCTCTTGTAGACTATATCAATACTTTTATATACACTGAGGCCAACACTGATCGGCCACCTTCAGATCAATTCTACTACAATCAATCTGGACCTTTGATGCCTCCTCTTTGCTACCCTTTTGATGACAAAATGCAAGACCGTGAATGCTCATCTCAGGAGGTGTCAATGATGAATGCTTCTGTGGTATGTTGATGACCGTTTCTGTTTCTTCTCCTTCTACCTGTGTAAAGTCGATGTGTGAGGGAGCAGAAGGCCACCATGACATTGCAGACCAACCTCGTGCATGTTGCTTTTGTGGTCATTTGTAGAGTGCACTCAAAACTCAAAACATATCTGAGACTGAATCATGCATGGTTGTATACTTAACAGCAAAACCCAAGCTCATGTAAATAGAAGCCGAAAGTGCCTGGAGTCAGTAGCTCTTGCAAAGGCCTGTAAAGCAGTTTGAAGCATCTGCAATGATATCCAGCTGTCCTGTTGCTAGTAATAGTTTAGGCTTCAAGTTTTATGGTGTATGTTATCCTGGAGCATATTTGGATAATATGAGCTAATTGAACCAAACCTAACTATGGCCCAGACCCTGAGTGATTTGTGGGACATGGTGCATGGGATTGAATTTAAGCAGCCTTACTTCTCTCTAATTTTAATGCAAAGAGGTTACTTCTATAGGACCCTAGATTCTCTTGTTTCAAAGGCAGAATGCGGACCATAGGGATTAGGAGATAATCTGAGCTGTTCAAACAAAAAAGAAGAAACATAGTGTTCAGTTATTCCGTTGATCTAGTTCCTTTATACCTAATTAAGTGGTGACTGTACTGCAGGTGTGGGCGAAATACATATGCACTACATCCTCAGATCAGAAAAACTGTACAAATCGAGGCAGGCTGACTCCATACCTCTACAGTAAACTAGTGCTGGCGGTAAACGCAAGCTATGCTGTGCTGCATTACACCCCTGCTATGCTCGATCTTCAGAACTGCAATTTTGTGCGCGACACTTTTGTGACTATAACTTCGAGGTTTTGCGCTCCCTTGGAGCATTATCTCCTTGTGGTTGAAATTGGGTTGGGCCTTATCTCCACTGGTATTGTGCTTTGCCTCATCCTCTGGCTGGCCTATGCAAACCGCCCCCAAAGGGAGGAAGTGTTTGTCAGGCCGTCTTCAACAAAGCACAGCAGCAATATTCAGGGAGGTGATCATGGAAATACCAAAGATGGTGTGGTTAATATGGTTAATCTTGTAGTTACTTCTCCGGCTAGAGTCGTCCCTCATGTAGAACCATAGTTTGTTCGACGTCAGCCCCCCCCCCCCCCCAATTTCCTACATAGGTTTTAGATTTTTCTGTTCTTTTGTTTTTTTTTTTAGATTGTTATAATGCCAGAGAAACCGAGATGGGCGAAGCGCCATCTTGAGTTGGAGGGCTGATAGTCATTGAACGTAGCATATAGAAGTATTGTATAGCAAAGTGTGTAAGGAAAAGAAAACAAAGTTAATATTCAGATTGTTTTCATCATATTTAGAGCTTATTTCATCACGCTTTCCGCTTCTGAAAATATTCAGCTGTTTTGTTCGCTTTGTTGATGAGGCCTGAAATGAGTACTTGAGGAGCAGCATATGAAGATAGTCACGGAAACTTGCAACTGTTTGCAATGGTCTGACCTCTGATAATTATCTTCTGCAATATTCCAAATTACATACAAATCGAGCATGAGTTTGTTTCGAGTCATTTTTAGTGGCAAATAGGTCTTACTGTATGTCATCTGTGAGCCGATAGTTGTTTTACTTGAATACAACTGGTTCATCAAGTTGCTGTATGAAAAATAAGAGCTTGGTTAGCCCTGGAATGATGGTCAAGCCGGGAGTTCTTGTATGCCAGCAGTTACTGTCATATGTGGGTATGGTTGAACTTTTGTAAGTGCGTTATAGGAGGTATCTCGTCACTCCTTGCAGGTTGGAGTTGTTAAAGGCACTACTTTGATCTTTTGATCCACTAACTATTCAAAAAAAACAAAAAGGCCTCTGGATCTTTAGCAGAAATTAGGGTGGTCAGGAAGGAGAGAAAGAGGTTTTTAAACTGGCTAGGGCGAAGGAAAGAAAGACTAGGGATTTGGGAGTCGTAAGGTGTATCAAGGACGAAGAGAGTAAGGTGTTGACTGAGGATGCTGAAATTAAAGAGAGATGACAAAGTTTCTTTGCTAAACTCCTCAATGGGGAAGGGGGGGGGGAGACGACTGTAGTAGGGGCGGAGAGTGTAGCGATCAGCGTGCGAGCGACAGGATAACAAATGAGGAGATTAGGGAGGCTTTGAAGAAGATGGCGAATGGGAAGGCAGTGGGCCCATACCAAATACCAGTAGAAATTTGGAAGTTTATGGGGGAAGTGGGTCTAGAGTGGCTCACAGAGTTTTTCAATGTTATTTTCAGGACCGTCAAGATGCCCAGAGAGTGGAGGGCCAGCACAATCATCCCACTGTACAAAAACAAAGGGGATATCCAAGATCGCAATAACTTTAGGGGCATCAAGCTGCTCAGCCACACTATGAAGCTGTGGGAGAGGGTAGTTGAGAGAAGGCTGCGAGAGGAGGTAGAGATTTTAGAGAGCCAATTTGGTTTCATGCCAGGCAGGTCGACCATTGAGGCGATCTACCTCCTCAGAGGGCTCATGGACTTGTTTAGGGACAGAAAAGTGGATCTCCATATGGTGTTTATTGACCTGGAGAAAGCTTATGATAGAGTTCCAAGGGAGGTTGTGTGGAGGTGTTTGGAAGAGAAAAGGGTGTCGTCCGCGTACATTCGTGTAATCAAGGATATGTACGAGGGAGGGCGGACGAGTGTTAGGACCCCGGGAGGGGTCTCTAATGACTTTGCTGTTTGCATCAGGGCTCCGCCTTAAGCCCGTTTCTTTTCGCATTAGTTTTGGATGAACTCACTAGAGGAATCCAGGACGAGGTGCCCTGGTGCATAGTATTTGCAGATGATATCGTTCTTATTGATGTGACCAGGCAGGGGGTGAACGACAGGTTGGAGAGTTGGAGGCATACGCTGGAGGCTAGAGGTATTCGGTTGAGTAGCTCGAAAACGGAATACCTTCATTGTTGTTTCAGCGGAAGGATAGAAGAGGGGGGAGAAATCGTACTGGATGGGAGGGCCATACCGAAGGTCGCAAAATTTAAGTAGCTGGCTCGATCATCCAGCAGAATGGGGACATTGACGAGGATATTAGCCAGTGGATTAGAGTGGGCTGGCAAAAGTGGAAGTCAGCGTCAGGGGTGCTGTGTGACAAGAGAGTGCCCATGGGATTGAAAGGCAAAGTCTATCGGATGGTAGTTAGACCGGCTGTTCTCTATGGATCGGAGTGTTGGCCTCTAAAAAAGACGCAGGTCCAACAGTTGATGATAGCTGAGATGAGAATGGTCAGGTGGATGTGTGGTTTTACGAGATTAGACAGAATTAGGAATGGAGTAATCAGGAGTTTAGTTGAAGTGGTCCCCATAGAGAAGAAAGCGAGGGAATCGAGACTCAGATAGTTCAGCAACGTGAAGAGGGGAAGTGTGGCTGCCCCAGTGAGAAGGTGTGAGATGATCACCTCCCCCGGTGGTAAGAGAGGGAGGGGTAGACCGAAGAAGAGCCTAGAAGAAGTGGTTAGAGAGGACCTGAGAGTTGTCGGTCTTACGGAGGACATGACTCAGGATAGGAGGCTGTGGCGGGACAGGATTAAGGTTTCTGATTGTAGGGGTTCGGCTCCGAAGGGGGCAGTAGCTTGGGCGGTGTAGGGCGGGTAGGGTTTTGGTGTGCTTGTCTGCAGGTTGTGCTTTTTTGGGATGTGACGGCACTAAGCGCCCCTGGTCTGTTGAGTTATGTCTCTACTCCCTCTTTATTTGCTATCCGGCCCCTTTTCTCTCTCCTTTTCTCTTTCTCAGTCAATGGTTTCGCAATCGTTTTCTCTATAAATCTTTCCTCACAAAACTATTTTGTGGGTCTTATGGAATCAACCTCTCTATGGGTAGGAATACCGGTAGAGGTAAGGTTGCCTACAGTTGGATCTCCCCAGACTCCGTGAAAGCGGGACTCACACTGGGAGTTTGTTGTTGTTGTTGTTGTTGTAGGGCGGTCAGGAAAGGGAGTTATTGACTTTGTTTCATAAGTTACTAGATGTAATATGTTTGTCATATAGGAACTTATGATAATGCATTTTTCAAATGTCGCATATAGCTTTGGCTAATTTCGATCGACTTTGGTTTCACATAAATTTTGATTTAACAATGTTCTATCCATATGAACTTTAGTACGCATAAAAATTTATCGTTGATTTACTTATACGCTTGTTAAATAAGTGTTATCAACTTGTGCAAAACTTTACTTTATATTAACATGTTTTAGGGTTATCGTTATTTAAGTTAAGAGTAATTTCCATTATTATAGCTATAGAAATTAAGTTCTACTCATTTAAAGATCCTGGGGGCGGGGAGACCGAACAAAAAAATATACAATTACATGGTTAGCAATCCGATAAGGCAGTTACCTCATTAGTATTACCTGCTTCTTGCCATCCTTCCTACTGGAGATCAAATTTGGGGGGAGAGCCTTTACTTGCCAATTATTTGAGAGACAAGGATGATGGTGTTGGACCTTGGGCCCCTGCAGCAGGACTCCCCTTCCCCTAGGCCGAGGGGTAATGGACCTAGACGCATTATGTCAGAACTAGATCATTGAGTGTCAAATAAAGCTAAAAATTTTCAGCTTTCATAAAAAATTGATCCTGCCCTCTCTCCATGTGTGTTCTTGATTAAAGACTGAAAACTGAGATGTTAGTTTTTTGATGTATTAATTTGTAATTTTGGTCACGCTTTTTGACATTTTGATATGCATTTTGTATGTACACTGTTTCACATGAAACAAAAAAATTTGATATTACACTGAGATGGATGGAGATGTTGGCTTGAAACAAAAATCATATTTACATGTAATGATTGTTTGACCTGCCTGAGAAATAAAATTTTGGTAATCAACTTACTATAGTTTTAAATTTACAATTATAATCGGTGTTCGACATTAAAAAATTAAATTAAATTAAAATGCATGAAGACATTGGTACAATTATAATTCAAGGATGTAAAGAAGTTGAGATGGAATGAAGTAGGCAACGAAAATTAAAGTTATTGGGATGGCTTCACATCCTAATGTAATTTGTTTAGTTTAACTTATAGATAACATAAATTGATACCAACAAATTCTTATTTTATTTATTTCACTGTCTGATGAGACTATCAACCAATTATACTTATACATTCAGTAAAATTACGTTTATGTGACATAATAAATAGTGGAGGCTTCTAGCAAATTATGCAAGGACCAAGTAAAATCTCGAGTTATACTATTATTCAAGTGAAACAGAAAATACAAAAAAAAAAAACAAACTAGGTTTTATACGAATGATTTTAATTTTATAACAAGACCTAAAAAATATGAACCAAATGGTTTCTCAATAATTTATCATTTAGGCAAATTAATGGGGAGGATTTTTTTTTATTTTTTTTTGGTTATGAATGATAGATATAGTAATTTCTTTTCCTTTTTTTTTCAGAACTAGTTTACGTTACCATACTAATGCATGGAATATTGAAATGTTAAAAGTCTATATAAGAAGGATCAAGGATCCATTCCATTTTCGTTGTTGTCTTTAGACAAATTGCTCAAACAATAACCTTCTTCAACCTACGTAACAAGATATATGAATCATACATTTGCATATTTAGGAACTTGAAGACAAATGTGAAAGCCATCTATATAAAGGTGCGGAAATATGCATCCTCCATATTTGATTTGATATTTTGATATTGAGTAAAATACAAATATGTTGCCGTGAGGAACACAAGTCTTAGCAAACACAGTTACTAGAACTAGAGTTGGGAAACGGGTTCAATTGGATCGACCTATTTAATAAACGGGTTGATTTCGTGTCGGCCTTGAAAATAGCTTATATTTGCTTAAAATTGAAAAATAACAAGCTTTCACACAAAATGTCAAATCGGATCGATTTCTGATCGAAATCGAGTCAATTCAGATCGGGTTCGTGTTTCTCACAGTAACTTTGAGTCGGGTTCACGTCGTGTTATCATGTCAGGTCAAGGTTGAGAGAACCGACCCGGTCGACCGAGTGGGTCGATGGTTCAACCGGTCGGACCGGGTTTGGACCGGTTGACCCGGTTTACCGTCCAACCGGGTTAGACCGGCACAACCCAGTGAACCTAAAATTTTTTTTATATATATTTGTTACATATATTTTTTTCAAATTACTAACTAAAATCTAATAGAAAAGTTACAAGTACAAAATAATAAAGAAGAAGAGAAATGAGAAATTTATTTATGGTCCCACATTGATGGACTAGAAGGTGATTACAAGACTCTCATTGCATAAATATGAGTTCTATTATAGATTGAGAATTGAGAAGTCCCACATTGCCAATTTGAGCATATTCTCAAACTTGGTAGCCTTATAAAAAAGCACGGAAGGCAAGCCAAAGACAATACAAAGTCATGGGCTTATAATTAAAGCTATGTTTTGTAAAAGAACTCAAGGTTTTTGTGTGTTTTTTCACCTATAATTGACATTCACACTCCAAAAAAAAATAATATAATTTAGATATATATAAATAATATAGTAACACAACTAATTAGAGGGTCATAATTTTTTAAATTTGGATATAATAATTTGGTAAACCATGCTTGAGTATACAAATTACAAGAGTTTGATGATAAACAAAAAATATACATTTATTACATTAAATGAAATAAAAATTACAATAAATGAACTACTACAAAATAATGTGGAAGAAGAGATCATTAAAATATATATTTGATGAAAAAAAAACTTTTTGATTTAACAACATAAATTGCTAAAATCTAATAAAAAAAGTTACAAGTACAAAATAATGAGGAAGAAGAGAAATAAGAAATTTAATTATAGTCCCACATTGATAGAGTAAAAGGTGATTGCAATACCCTCATTACATAAATATAGGGTTTGTTAGATTGTGAGAAATGGGATATCCCACATCGCCATTTTGAGAAAATTCTCAAACTTGGTAGCCTTATAAAAAAGCATGGAATGAGTAGGCAAGCCAAGGATGCTATTGAAGGGTTGAGTTGTGCTCAAAATTTTCATAGCCAAAAAAAAATATTGATTTTTTACAAAAAGCTGGGAAAAACCGGTCCAACTGCAGGTGGGCAGGCCGGTCCAACTAGGTTGTACCGGTTTTTCCTGGTTTGGTAGATTAAATGGTTTTGGAGAAGTTTCGGACCGTTGCTGTGGCCGGTTCTCGGTCCAACTGGTTGAACCGGCTGGTCCGGTCCGGTTCTCTCAACCATGTGTCAGGTCAAACTTTCAAACTCTGAACAGAACTGATACCCTCTTCTCATTGTCTGTTCTATTAATTTATATAAAACAATGAGTTTTTCCATGAAGAAAATGATTGATTTTAGCAATGTTTGTACGAAAGCCATGTGTATGTAAAACAATGAGGGGTTTTTTTTTTTTTTTTAAACGAAGACAAGTTGATTTTTAGCAGACGTGAAAATGAATGTCCTCCCGTAAAGCGTCCATATGCGTCAATATTTGGGGAAAGGGTAAATAGGACATTACACAATTACGATATCTGGTGGGACGAATTTTGTTGGACAACCCTGCATTGTTTATCAACAAACCACATCATTTCGATAGTCTAACGCCATGTTGGCTCAAGTTGAAGTTTCAGATTTTCATTTTGCCACCTTTTTTTAATTCCTGGTTCTTTGTGTATAATTTTTATTCTTTTTCTTTTTTTTTTACTCTTTTTATTGGTTGGCCCTTTTAATTTCTGAAAATCTTGCAAATAATTATCCATTGGGCAACGGTTTCATTATTTTTTTTCTAGGTTTCTCAGCTCTTTATATGTGTTGTACTTCCTCCTTTTTGCAATAGTTTTCCACATTTTCTTAATTACATTTTTATGGCTGAAAATTAACATCAACAAGCAATATTGTTTATCACTCACAATATTCCAAAATAAACATAACTGCCTTTAAAGATGATGGTTAAAGACAATGGTTAACATTACCCGCCCGCCCGACCAACGGAAAGGGTTTGACGCCCTAAACTACAGGTAGCTCGCTTACTTTGGTGGCTCCTCGAGGGTAAGATACATAGGCCAGCTTAGAAACATAGTTCTCTTGGTTTGGAACAGAATCAAGATATAGCACAGCTTAGAAACTACAAGCAAGCATTTTTGGCATATGAATACACAGCGTTCACATCAGTAGAATAAATGAAGGGACTATTATCAGTTGAATTACTAAATTATTTGCAGCTCCACCGCAAACCTATCAGATGGTGGTGGTGGAGGATACGACAGAGTTGTGCAGCAAGTCACCGACAATACTTGCAGTGCAAGATGCATACGACAACGAGGCTTAAACGATGTGATAACTGAAATCAGACTCGCTCAAATGATATAATCCCTAATTGCATAACGGTGATCAAGGAAATGGTGTTTCATATTACAAAAATCTGTATTACCAATCAGCTCATGTTATAACTTCCATTGTATGATACAGAACAATTGAACACAAAAGGGTATTGAAGTATATCTACTTCGGCAACGCAGAATGCAAATTCGTGCCCGCTGCCAAGAAGCAACTATCAAATCACATGTCTATAAACTGCACAAACCATAGTGCCGCATGCCTATTGAGTGAGTAATGGTACAATTGGAGACCTCTCTTCGCAAGTCTGCTTTGCTTTGGCGTGCACTTCTCCGAAATGGGCTCAAATGTTCAATTTCCTAAGCTCCATCGCCATCTTTGTTTTTGGCCTAAAATAACATCAGAGGAAAGCAAAAAAAAGACATTAATGCATGGGAACAAGTTGTTCATGCCACTGGCACCTCACTTAATCAGATTCAGTTTCTTCATTTCAATGATTTTCTGTTGATTTCTTCACAATATCTTGGAAAAGAGCTCATTACCCTACCAAAAAGTCATATGTTCTTTAAAGAGTGTAGATGTCTATACTTTCGACTCTTCTGTTGTGAACGCCAAAAGCAAGCGAGGGCTCCAAATGCGCAGCTTGCAAGAGCAATGGCCACAGCTGCTCCAACAGGCACGACTACTGCGTTGGGGGCCATCATCTCTTCAGAACGAGTATGCTGAACTGTCTTATTTGTTAGAGTGTAATCACTTGTGATCAAGGATACCAGCGTGCTGCCATAGTAACTAGTCAAGAACTTAAACACTTCATCTTTGTTCCAGTTAGTTTGATTGCTGTCGTTATTTTTTGGCTTCAATGGGAGATAACAAGCAGGGCAAAGCTGCTTTGGAGGCCAAATTATCTTTGGGTACTTGGGGTCTTCTGTTCCCATACCAGTTTCCTCTTTCAGAAGTCTTTCATTGACTTTATTATGTGCACTCCATAGCCAAAGGGCAAAGTCCTGTGTTTTGTTGAAAGGATTAGAGACGCTGCAACAGCATGAATGTAAGTCAAAACCCCGTAATATTGCTAAAGATCTAGAAGTGAAAACTTCTCTGAAGCAAGAGTTGATAGAATCGAACAGCCTCACCTTGAACACATCTGATAGAAATGCTGACGACATTCCTCACAGATGAAAAAATTGTGAATGAAATCACAAATGCTTGTAAATGCCATGTGGGCCTCTTCGTCTTCAATCCTCACAGAAATGGAGTGCAATAGAACCCACAATCCACAACTGCAGTTTAGAAATATTCCAGTTAGTCACAAAATTCTAAAAGTGCAAATGACATTAAATTTACAGACTTAATGGAAATTTGACGACCCTGATGTATCACCGCTTGAGGAACATCAAAATTGATATTTCACATTTTCTATTGGAGTAGTGCCACATACCCAAAGGTAACAAATCCTCCATCAGTCAACAATTTTAGATGCATTTCTTCTTGTAATGCACTAGGGAACAGACAAAATGTATACAATCACCGCATTCAGCTCCGATATTGGGGAGACCCAAGGAACTTGTCAGAAGGATAGCCCCTCAGCCACGAGGGTGTGAAGCAACAAAATAGAAAAGGAATCAATCCTAAATCGCCACAAGAGAAATAAAGAAATTTCTTGAGATGCAGAAAATAGAGGAATTTTTTACAGTGTTTGAAACTCCTCCAAAACATATATAACGATACATCAACAAAGACAAAGTGGTCTTGGAAAGAGGCAGACATATACTCTTTGCATGAGAATGTTGATTTTGAATCTGTTGAGACTCCTTTAAAGATGCCATGAACTCTTTGTAGGATACATGTTTGTATGCCTTGGTGAGGGCAAATTGGTCTATATTTTGACCTTCATAAACTCAGCATCGATGCATTGATATTAGGCTTCATGCAGTTTAGTTGCTTCATCCTTACAACAAGATTTGAATGCAAAGCATTTTATATAAGCCTAAGTTACCTAACTTAAATTAAACGTTTCTGAAAACACACAACCAACAAAAAGGACCCATCAAAACATTCTTTTTTCGGGGGGGGGGGGGGGTTCCAAACAGGGAGAGAAAACTAACCAAAAAGGAATTTAACCCTCTCTGTGTTCTCTTTCCCTTCCCCTCCCCAACAAGGACAGACAAAAAACCAAACTACCATGAATAGAGCTTGAATGCACTGCATGGAAGCTATAGGTATCAATTAGCCTTTTTTAGCCGTCTTATTTACCATCGTAAATTTTGATTGGTTGAATGAGCTAAATGATTGCTAAAGTTGGGGCAGGAGCTCAAAAAGTAAAGGTGCCGCTGAGCACTTCCACTTTCATATCATGAAGGAATACTGCTTGCAATCAAAGGACCCAGGTTACCAACTGGGGGAGGGTGAACCAAATAAGTTAACTATGCATCTGAATCCAATTCCCATTCTTTAATTGTCCATGGATTGCATCACACAAGTACAACTAGAGATACGAAAGTGGAAGCAAGTGTTCTAGGACTTGAAGGTACTTTTACAGCAGAATAGAGGGAGCAGTAAACGCCATTATCCAACTTTACATGCCACTGCACAATCCACTTAGTAAATTAGGTCATAATTGAAGAGACACCTGCTTCTTATAGGCTCAATATGCTAACAGAAATTGAGCTCACCTAGTCGCAGGCAACAGTCACATTAACTAATCCATAGGCATAAGGATGAAGCACTCACAACAAACAACAAAGCCCATTATCTTCCTTATTTCTTTCTTTAACAGACCATACTTTGAGATGAACCAGAAGACCCTTGTCAACAAGCTTGGACAACTGAACTATGATTTATGATGCATATAAGATAGACAAACAACTAATCACTGTGCAATGCGGGAAGATATAATTCAGTCAACTGAACTAGGCACATGGACATTTTGAAAATATTCACAAATTTAGTTTCACATGGGAGGGGAAGCGAGGCAAGCTCTCCAAGGAAGAACTTTATTTATGTTCAAACATTGCTTAAGATTAGAAATCAGCATCTGTAGTAGCACTATGGAGGAAGAGAGACTCTCAGATACAATTAAGTCAACATCATGCAAAGAACTAGATCATAGCTCAAAAGTAGTCTGTGAATTGATCAGCAACCGCACCAATCAAAGAAACAGTGAAAACTTCTGAACTTCTGAGGTTCCTATTTTTCCAAAGGGAGTAAAAAGAAAATAAGAGGCGATAACTCTTAATTTATATGTAATTTCATCCCCCCCCCCCCTTTCTACCTAATTACTAGGCCTTGAGATATATTGTATGTGATCTGATGAATAATGCTAGTTTCATATAATTCAGGTTAAGTAAGAATATGCAAAATTGAGAGAATTAAGCGAATTGTCATAGTTCATGTCACCACATTGAAGTCCACTCCAGCAGACCAATTTCGCCCCCCCCCCCCTCTGGCTCCCCAAAAAAAAAAATCCACTTAACAATGGCCTGTTCTTAGCACTGCCTAACTTCAGTATTCCCCAGCCATGGACCCAGAACAGCATGCCCATATATCTCCCTCAATGCCCATCATGTGAGGAGGCCCCTAGGCCCAGCTCAGGGACTCGTTATTGCCCCCCAAATCACGTCTCTTACGTTAATTCTTGAAAAGCTCCCTAATGTAAGCCAGCATGAATTTACCCACTCCATCCTGCAACCTGTATCCTAAAGAGATTCAGCTGATGATAAAATCACTCACCACAGAAAAAAGCAGTGGTAAGACATCAATCAAATGGCAATGAATGATCTTCATGCAACTCTAATCTTGTTTCTAAGGCTTAATTAAGCCCTAACCAAGTAACAATTTGTTTTTCTTTTGTTTTTTCAATTTGTGATGTTTGATTTTTTCCCTACATGACTGCATGGCCAAGAACTCATATTTACACACATCAACATGTCATGTGTGCGATTTTAGTGTGGGGTTCAGACTTGGCTCCAAACAATCTACAAATTAAAAATAAAATAATTATCCTTCAAAAAACGGACCAACTAAAAGTCCCCAAAACTAAGCAAGGGCCCTTCATTTTCATAATAATACGTTACTGCTCCTTCCCGCAAAATTTTTTCCCTTGTTCCTAATGAGAAAGTGTGGAACCCCAAAAAATTAAAAAAATTTTAAAAGGGGGGGGGGGGGCGAAGTGAAGAAGGAATCAAAGGCCCTGCTTGACAAACAGCTGTTAGCTATTTCTATTGGCTTTTTACTGTTAGCTGTTTCAATCAGCTGTTTGTATTAGCTGTTTCAATCAGCTGTTTTTTAAAAAGGTATTTGGTCAAATTAGCTATTTCTAAAAAATATATTTAATAAAATTCCATTTATGCCCATATCTCTTATTTACCACCAAAGATGAATTTTTTTAATAAGTGGGTCACTTATTCTTTTTCAATATGAATTAAATTTACGTGATATGTGCAAATTACCTTCACTTATATAATCACATTTTATTACTAGTTATTAAATTTTCTTATTGATTTATACATGACTTATTTTTTTATCTAATTTTCTTTTCAATTTAAATTAAAAGTTATGTGATGTTTAAGGCCCATAACACAACCTTATTTTGTTGTTCACTTAGAAAAATTTCTATTTGTTATTAGTTTAAATTTCTTTCAATATGAATTGATTTTTTTGAAGTGGGCAGAAATAGAGAATTAAAATTTGCATTACATTTAGTATTACTATATATAATTAGCAAAAATTGATGATTTTATGTTTTTAAAATAAATTATGAAGGTATGGTTACTTTGTATCATTATTTAGTTTGAATTTGAAGAAGCAAGTAAAAACTTAGGAGAGAGAGTGCAAGAAAAATATATGGATTTTGTTTATGATATTTAATCAAGGGCAATTTAGCATTTTATATTAAATCTCCAAACAACCAACTTGAAAAAGCTACAAATGTTGCTTTTTGGAAAACAGCTTTTTGGGGGTGAAAAAGCTATTCCAAAAAGCCATTCACCAAACGATCCAAATAGCTGTTTGAATTAGTCAAATAGCCAAAATCACCTCAAAAAGCCATTTTTTAGCAAAAGGCCATTCAAAAAGCCATCTACCAAACAACCCCACAGACCTATAACTCTTATTGTAATATTAAACTAAAGATCTATAGAAATAATCAATAACATAACACCCCCTTAATTTTGTTTTCCAAGATAAGACTAACGTTAATAGGATGGAGTAGTATATTATATGTTTCCCTTATTATACGCTCTGCACTGGCAGTTCTAGCAGGCAGAATCTTTTTCTTTGTGGTTCTTTTTTTGTTTGGGGAAGGGGGGCGAGTGCATAAGATTGAAGAATTACCTAAAGCCCCTTGTGTCATTCCTACTTCCTCGGCAGAACATCTGCAATGAACAGTCAAACGAAGCCAAACTAATAAAATTAATATAGACTTCTACCTATTTGGCAAACCTTAACAAGGTTGAAAGAGTTGCAAGTAAACAAAAATGCACGTTGAGTTAAAATTAAAACATTTCTCCAAGTATTAATAACTTGCCACAAAACAAGAAAGCAACTCCATGAACCCCCCCCCCCCCCGCGCGTGCAAGGACCAGAATCACACTACGGCTGCAGTATTGGGACTTTGAGGGACTTTACTCCGCCTCATGAATGATTATTTCTAAATATTTGATGAAGGTATAACAAACATAGCCTCTCGGCTTTCTATATTGAACTGGCCCAAGCAACAAACTAAACTCATCCCCCTTTGTGTCCCCCCCCCCCAACCAGGGGGATCTATTATTTTAACCTCAGCAAATCAAAATGCATATTTAAACAGACTAAAAGGATGTCATGTGTATGCAAACAGGGCCAAGTGCGAAAATTTATCACGCCCTTGGGCTCTTATGATTTATGAAGGATGTTATCCACAACTCCCCCCCCCCCAAAACAAAAAAGCAGTGTGTCAATCATGACTAAGCATAAAGCACTTGACTCCAACTATACAACGTTCTCAAATAACTCAATCTGAACAGTTAACCGAGAAATTCTTTCCTTACCTGCTGGTCTGCTACACTAAGTCGAAAAGTAAATAAGCTTCAAAATTACCAAAATCCAACTCCGTTTTGTCCTCCTTTTCCAAGCTGCCAACACATCTTCGACATTCTTTGGTTAAACCACATTAATACCTATCAAGCACACTAAGAAATGCCAAAGCAGAAAAATCCATGGCAATGAATAAGGGGGTGGTCAAATGATTCTTCTCCTCGAATAGAGAATGCTTGCTTGCTATGTTAAAATTTCTTCTTTAAAGCATCCCGTAGGTGGAATCTCACTTATAGTGATTGGCTAAGGAAAAAAGCAAGCTTTAACGGGAGCTTCAGACTTCCAGACAATGTGGAGAGGACAATTACAAGAAATCGACCCTTCATGATGGTAAACATAGAAAACCTTTAACAGTAAAGGCTACCTTTGAACTATAAGGCCAACAAATCAGACCATTGCCTTTAGAAACAACCTTCATATTGGCACGTGGAAGCCAATAGTCTAATAATACTTCCCCCTTTTCAATCATATGGTCCTTTCAAGAAAATTTTGTTTCAATGGATCTGATGATTTTCATGATTATTGAGTTGCCTCCTCTCTTTTTTTGGATCAGGAAAAGAATAAATATATTTCATTGACAAAAGGGTGGATGAAGAGTTAGCATCCTACAAAACGCTATACACATCCCATATGCACACTATCTACAAAATCTAAGAGATCAAGAGAAGAGTAACAAAAGATCCCTTTGTTCCAAAAATAGAGAGACTTGATCAAATAATCTTTAAAACATTGAAGCGGCATCTCCACACCCTCAAAGACTCTCCTATTTCTTTGAGTTACCTCCTTTAAATATGCCATCCTTGAAAAAGATTATAAAGTCGAACACTTCAATTATAGTAGTTATTGGTTGAGCCCCACAGCACACATCATACCAAAACAACACCCTAGACCCATTCTTTGCCTAAGGTCCACTAAAGATTTGAATGGCCCTGAGTACATTGGGATAGATTTCCAACCATCCAGTCCATAAGCAAAAGGACTCTAACTCCAAATGGATTCTTCCACCATATTTCACCTTGAGCACATTGTTCCATCATAGTATCCTCCTTTTTAACACAACCTTAAAATCACTCATCATAGATTTCCAACTATCCAGTCCACAAGCAAAAGAACTCCAACTCCAAATGGATTCTTCCACCATATTTCACCTTGATGATCACATTTTTCCATCACAGAATCCTCCTTTTTCCATCATATGAAGAGGTCTGAAGCCTAGCCCTTCCTCTTGCATGGAGATGCAATCATATTCCCACCTGACCCCACGGAATTCATTAAATAGTCCTATATGAAAGAAAGGAAGCCTCTCACGGTTTTCTCTAAATTGGCATTGCCAATTGGAATGTGTAAACAAAGACTTGTAAAAAATGAAAAGAATCTATCTCGCACTTTGCAACGAAGTCAACCTCCCCCTTTAGATGAAAGACTTTGCTTTCTATCATGGAACTTCCTCACAATGGGCTCACTAATGGCAAAATCATATTCCCTGTTTCCGTATCATATCCCAAGCAACATATGTGTATAGAAACAGTTTAGCACTCCTCTGTAACCAAAGACATCAGATCGAGGAATTGTCATGTTTCTTTCTGGCTCAAAGCCAAAATAGCTCAACGAAAGCATGATGTGAAACCCCACTTGCATTGTTATAGGCATCAATAAACTTTATCCATAAAAGAGGACAAAACTCGCAATTAATTACAAAGGAAAAATACTTGCTCACTAATATCTCCAGGCTCAGTCTTCATAGGCATCATTTGATGCTCTAGCTGGACCCCATCAAGGAAGCTGAGTTTGAAGCTACCAAAGGCAAGAGGGTTTTGCTTTTCCGTTAGCACCGTCCCCTCTCCCATGCTTTTCCGAGTCAACAAGGCCGTTCTAGGACGGAACGGCCGAGTTTTTTAAATCCCTGCTACCGAGGAAAATATTTTATGCCCATCAGTCCTTTATCTAGCACTGACACAAAGAGAAGTAGATAGTATAGGAATAGACCAGAACGACCGAGTTTTAAATCCCTGCTACCGAGGAAAATATTTTATGCCCATCAGTCCTTTATCTAGCACCGACACAAAGAGAAGTAGATAGTATAGGAATGTCTATTTCCCCACGAGGAGAATGTCC
This sequence comes from Selenicereus undatus, assembly GCA_017589665.1. Lineage (NCBI taxonomy): Eukaryota > Viridiplantae > Streptophyta > Magnoliopsida > Caryophyllales > Cactaceae > Selenicereus > Selenicereus undatus. Next base: position 86,175,618 of record JACYFF010003369.1, on the reverse strand, counting down.
CCAGAACCAATCTCCTACGTTTTAAGGTAGCACAGTTTACAGTGAAACCAAAACACATAATCATCTCTAACAGTTCTACTTTAAGTCACACTAAAAAGAGCTAAAGAGAGAGAGAGATAATACAAAGGCTTATTATCGAGACAAAGGTCCAAACTTACGGTACTTTGCTACTAAAACAGATGCGAGAGCCATTTCCCATTATATTTTTTGAAATGAGTAATCCCATCATTGAAATATTTTAGTCAGCATAAGACACAAATGGCCGAACCTAACTATCTAATTTTGTGCACAAGCAACAGGGGGGAAAGGTCATTATAATCGTCTCTAACCTCGTAACCAACCCAGTATAACTAATGAAAGATGGATAGTACAAGCCAAACTTAAAAGATGAGCCTCCTTCCTAAAATATATAAATAAGCCCTCTTCTTCTTCTTCTAGCCCTCTTTTTCTGCTTCTTCTTTTTCTTCTTCTAAATCACTCTAACTCTAAGAAACCTTTTCAATCCAAAGGTCTGAAAAGGACTTCAAACTAATACTTTTACCGAAATAGACATAGCCAATTCTATATTGCACAACTCTACCCTGGTAAAACTATCAAGAGTATGGCGAACATTGACACCAACAAATTTACCTTAGAGACTGAGATAATAGGAAGACCTTAAGCAAGCAACACCACCTTGGAAATTCTCCTCTGCATCAATTATTAATAAGATAATGAAGACAATCCAAAGCAAGAGACTGGCACTTAATCATATTTCATGGATCCGGATCCTAAATTTGCCTTTCCCTTTGAAAGCATTACACTGAGGCTATCGCTATAAACAATACAATGTGAAGAGACACGGCAAGAGCATAGTCTCTAGTTAAGGCCCCCTGAAGAATCAAACCATCTCTAAGTCCCATCATCAACAGAAACCAGGAAACAAAGAACCTGACCGGCCACTAGATTCATCACTATCAAACCATGTATGGATGACCCTCTTTCAACATCCAAGGATATTAATCCATTTGTATCCAGCATATGGAAGCAGTCCACAAAGAAAATCATGAATCCCAAAGTGGCTTTCATGAGTAAGAAACCTCAAACAACCCCCCCCCCCCCCAAAAAAAAAACAAGACCCAAACCAAAACCCCAAAGAAAGAACAAGACCGTCCAGATCAGGACCCAAGAAATAAAATATTAAAAAAAAAGTCACCCTTGATGAGGAAAATAGTTGCCAACATGATGATCCAAAAATAAAGTTTCAAGGAAAGCACTCACCCAATATCCACGAGGAACTTCTTGTCCACAAATTTGAATACTCTGAAGCAGACTCTTTGCCTTCTCAGAAGGGCCTTTTTCTTGATTTGCTGTCACTATTTTTGAGGGATACAAATCATCGAAGTTCACAAGAATCTCAGCACCTCCCTTACGGCATCTGTACCAGACAGAAATAAAACATTAAGGACTTAAAGCTTGAAGCTCATTCAGTGAACGAGGCCAGTACACCACCAACCTACCGACGAGAAGGATGATGAGCCACCAAAAGTTGAAGGAATCTTATAAGGGAAGCCCTGGTCCCTGCTTTGATCATCTGTTACATGAATATGATAAATCATCATGAGCACTGAAGGAAAACAGCGAGGACACAAAGGAACAAATGAGAGTAGCCACAAAACTGGACAGCACCTTATGTCTCAAAATAATATCAAAAGCGGCATAAGTAGCTTCCTCAACATCGTAAATTGCTTTTGCAATCTTTCGGGCAACATGCAAATGAAAACTCAACATCACAACTCAGGACATCAAATAGTAAATTAAAAAATATAGCATTATCACGCAAAGGTCATCTATGAAAACCTGTCCAGGGTCTGAAGCATTTGACTGAAGGTGCTCATGTTCATATTTCTCGTCCTTCAGGCCATACGAGCTGTAGAAAGACGTCCAAGCAACATTCATTAAAACAGATCAATAAAATTAATGAGGAAAGCATAATTCACGGTGGTGAAAGGATTGAAGTAACAAGTGATCTCATCCCAAAAGAATCTCCTTCATATGGACCATATAAAAAGTTAAGCTCATTGATTAGATTTTTGCATTTTCTGATTCAGCAGAAAATGGAACTAAAAATATGCATACTCATTGCTATTTTTATTTTTTGTTTTTTTCCTTACCTGAACAAACTTATCCATTAAGTTTATTCTATTTCAAACCCATCCTAGGGCAATTCCTTCTCTTTCTTTTAAAAAATATCAGTTCACAACCTAGTGGTGGCTCCTATCATTTTGCGTTGGGAAAGGGGAGGAGGGAAGGAGGGCACAAAGGTTGAAAAGCTATCAGCCACCAAAACAAAGCTGCAGCAATACATTAAAGGCCCGTTTGGTTCACAAGTAGTGGAATGGAATGGAATGGAATTCGAAATATGGGAGGAATGGAATAGAATTTGATATTTTGATTCTTTGACATCATGTGTTTGGTATAATTATGGAATAGAATCAAATTTTTATTTTTAACCTTTTTATATCAATGCAAATTTGTTTTCCTTCACATTGTCTTTCCTCCTTTCTCTCTGTACTACCAGATCTATATTCCTCCTTCCACTCCGGCGAAGGGCCGGCGACTTTTTCCTCTCTGGTGAACCTGACACTCAGCCGGTGATCTCGACATACCCTCCCTCCCCTACTTGTCCTCTAGGCAGATATGGGCATCACGTCTTCTCCTCCGGCGACCAATTCCACCACCCTTCTCCTCCTTCTCCGGCCCTTCTCTCTCCTTTGGCGGCATCCATCGCCTCAATGCCACGTATTCTTTTCTGCCTGCTTCTCCACCTTTTCTTCCTTTTCTGCCGCCTCAGATCTGGGCATCGAGTTTTCTGCCGCCTTCTCCTCAAGGTATCAAATTCCATTCCTTTTCCTCCAACCAACCATGCCCTAAGATCAATTGTGAAGTGCATAAATCAGAACATGGCAACCCACACTCCAATTTTGCAAATTGGTGGACTGCCGATGGCTTCGCGCTCCTTTTTGGGGGGG
>JACYFF010003369.1:86144809-86172597 GCA_017589665.1 Selenicereus undatus | reverse complement strand
CCCCCCCCCCCAAAATAAATAAATAAATAAGGGGACCCTTGCTGAGCTGTTGCCCTCATAATTCTTCAACAGGATGAAATCATGAAAAGAGAAAATACCAGATAGACGTTCTTCCAAGAGCAAATATGAGTTACCAAGCTCTGCTTGAAGCAATGGTATGCGGAGTGGAAGTTTAACTTCCTCCCCACGATTCAATCCTTTGGAGGCAACAAATTCAGCTCATTGGAATTTGCTTGCGCCAACATCCTGTACTGGACTGGGACTCATGGGCTTGGCCCATTCACCCTCCCCTGGGCTTAAATAGCCCAATGGGCTTACCACTAGATAGGGCTCAATCATACGTACAAAGGTCGGGGATCGTTGGATCAATAAAACAAGTTTGGATCGCAATACACACTTGAGCTTGGATCCCGGAACAGGGTAGGCTCAGTAGGAACGCTAATTTGGACCGTAATTCGCCGCAAAAGTTTTTCCGGATCACTAAATGCTTTCCTTAAAAAATAAAATAAGGGGGGATACTAATAGATGCCAAATGCCATAATAAGAATACATAAATTAATTAATTAAATAAAAATTATCTCATTAATTATATTATGTATCATCCCCAGACTACCCTTCTCTTTTTTCCAGTCACAACTAACCCCTTTATCAATGATCTTGCATTATTGAAAGTAGAGCGAGAAGCCCATCAACTGAAGTCCGCTTTGAACAACTATTGTACCATTAAAGAAACAATCACTAACCTTGCTAACTCGGGATCCATAACTATGGCAAATTGGATCACGACCCACTGTGTTTCGGATCCAAGGTGAATAGCGCTCCGGAATGAGGATCCCGGTTTGCAGATCCAGGGGGTGCAGCGAATTAGGTAACCAAGGGCTCAATGAGTCCCCAACTTGCCATGGTTTAAAGAACTTTAAAAAAAAAAAAAAAAGAGATGTGTTGCACTGAGCATCCCAAGAATTCCTTTCAACGCCATGAGCACTTCTAATAAGCACAAGCTACAAACAAAAATTGTAGAAGAGTATGTACCAAGGAAATATCAATGAGATGTTCGACACCACATGCCCAATTTTAGATTCAAACTCGAACTGACACTCGTAACCATGTCCCAACCCACTAAATGGTTCTTCTTTCTCCTCATTCAACCGTAACAAACAACATGCCTCTTGAATCCCTAGGCTTTGTTGCCCCCCTACTGGTATTCTAAAACACAAGGGGCCACTTGTGCATCAGCCATCAGTGGAGGTTTAGGGTGTCTTTGGATCAGAGATTCGGGTTAGCCAGTTGTTTCTGTAGCTGCCAGTGTGATTGGGACCAGATTTCCGGGCACCGACAACTTTCCCGGTCATCAAAATTTCGTCAGCGTTTTCCCCCCAGCGCCATTTTCTTGCTCAAAAAGGGCTGACTTTTTCCATGGTGGTGCTATTTTCTCCGATCAGCCTCTGTTCCTAGAGGTTACTGAAGGTGTTGGAGGCCCTCTTCCTTTTAGAGTTGTTGAGTCTAGTCAAAAGAGAAGGTCTTTGAGTTTCGATGGTTCGCTATTTAGATGGTTCGTTTCTGCTTCTCTAATGGAGAACCATCGTGGGCAAGAACTTTGAAGCGGGCCGATAGGCATCTAATTCTTCAATTGAGAAAGAATAGCAACGGTAGATTCATCGTCTTCTCACTTTTGGGTAATGATGGGCGGTTTAGGACGGTTATCTTTCCTGAGGGTGCTAAGGCAGAAGGCTGGTTTGGATTGACTAAGATGCTAAAGGATATTTTGATTGATAAATAGCCATCTCTTCCACCAAGGAATGCTCCTATTCCTTCCAAGTTTCCTGTGGGCAGGGACAAGTCTTTTGCTAATGTTGTTCGAGGTCGTTTGGCAGGTTCTCCTTACTCACAATTAATGAGGTGGAACTGTAGGGCTTATGGTTCTTGGGATGTTTTTGCGGTTGGGATTGGTAAAGAGCAAGATTGCAATTATAATATGCTAAAGTAGAAGGTCTCCGTAAAGGACAACGTTAATGATGTGTAATTGTCTCCCTGCAAAAAGAGTGGCTCTAAGGAATTTTTAGGTGTTTCTTATCTAAGTGTTAATTACTTCCAAGTGTTGAGAGAACATTTGGAGAACTACCCCTCTCCCAACTGTGAGTGTACCTCCCCTAGCAATACTCCGTTTGCCTCAAGGATCCCAAAATCACCCCTGAATATAGTAGAGGAGTAGTTGCATCCTTCAGCTCGCTCACCTGCTACGGGGTGCGTTAGTTTACACTCGCAGGAAAAATCTTGGGAAGGCGAAGCTTGTTGTTGATGCTGGGTTGGGTTTTCCTACACTGCAGGAGTTGGGAAGGCCGCCTTTGTTTGAGGAGGCGTTGCATCATGATCACGCTCAAGGTTTAGATGGTGTTGCTTTGCCTGGTTCTATTAATTCAGAGAATGTTGGTGAAGGTTCTGCATGGATTTTGGACATAATCATTTTTTTCTCTCAAGTAGCGTCTCGCCATTGAAGGTCAAGAAATGGAGTATCTCTCTATTCTTGCCTCTTGCTAGAAGCAAATAGCATGAAAGGTGATCATGTGGTTGAAGAGAACATGGGGGATGAAGTTGTTGGGGATAGGTCATATTATCATGGAGCAAACCGTTAATGGTCTATCTTGGAATGTCAAAGGGCTCAATTGTCCAATTAATCGAGGGGATGTTAAGTGGGTTGTGCATAGATTTTCTTGTGATGTAGCCATTCTACAACAATTCAACATGGAGGTTGATAGTCGTCCCATTGCTATTAATCTGTGTGTCGTCGTCCGCTTGAGTGGCTTTACTTGCCTTTAGTGGGTCGTTCAGGAAGCATTATTGTCATTTGGGATCCTCCTGGAGCTTGCTGACTCCCGTATTTGGTCATTTTCGATTTGTTGTAAGTTTAAGACTTTGGAGGACAATTTTGAGTGGGATCTGAGTGGGGTTTATGGGCCTAATGATGATTATTTGCAATGTGCTTTATTTGAGAAGTTGTCACTTTTTATGTCTTCTTGGGACAACCCGTGGTGTTTCGGTGGGAATTTTAACGTCATTAGGTCTCCTTCACACAGATCCACAAGTGGTTGTTTGTCTTGGGTGATGAGAGAGTTCTCCAATTTTATCGATTGTGGTAATCTCATTGATACTCATTTAGAAGGTGCCCGCTTTATTTGGTCTAGCCATTAGGAAGCCATAAGGAGGTTCCTATGTCATCTTGCATTGATCAGTTCTTTTCTCAATTGATTGGGAAGATCACTTCCAGAGGGTTCATCAAGTGATTCTTCTGAAGATAACTGCGGACCATTTTCCCATTCTTCTCCGAGTTGAGAAAGTTTTCCCGGGTAGACCTTTCAAATTCGAAAATATGTGACTTGAGGTGGATGGCTTTTATGACCTTGTCAAATCTTGGTGGAATAAACTGAATGTTACGGGCCCCTCTAGTTTATTTTGGCAAAGAAACTGAATTTTTTGAAGACCAAACTTAAAGAGCGGAACGGGGATGTTTTTGGCATTTAGAGCTTAAGTTGGCTAATTTGGTGAAAAAGGAGGAGTCCTTAGATGAGTAGAAGCAGCAACAGTCCTCTCGATGGATAGAGTTGAAAGATTGGAAGTTTAAAAAAAAAAACAGAAAAAACTTTCTTTGCTGCATAGCTGCATTAATATTTACTGGTGTCAAAGAGCAAAGCAACACTACATTGTGGATGGTGATCAAACTACCAAATTCTTTCACCAAGTGGCAGATAGGAGAAGAAAGTTTAATGTCATTCACAAAATTAAAGTGGATGGTGAGCCGTATGCTGATGTTGGAGGCGTTACAAATGCAATTGTTCACTTCTATGAAAATCTTTATCATGAAGATCAACCATCAAGCCTTTTTCTTGATGGCATTGCTTTTGCCTCTCTTAGTCTTGACAATTTCAAGAATCTTGAAAAAGATTTCGGATGTTTGGAATGCCAACACTGATTTCGGCACCAAGAAAGCTCCAGGGCCAGATGGCTTCAATATAGCCTTTTTTTAGCATTGTTGGAGTATAGTGAAGAGGGAGATTATGAGATTTTTTGTTGACTTTCATAATAAATGCATTTTAGAGAAAAGTTTAAATACTAATTTTATTAGTTTGATTCCCAAAGTGGGTCGTGCAGATGACATTAAGAATTTAGGGCCATTAGCTTGGTGGGGAGTGTATAAAATTCTTGCCAAAGTCCTTAGCTTCAAGATTGAGGAAAGTTGGAAAAGCTATGGGTCCCAACCAGCATGCCTTCATACCTTCCTTCCTGGATGTCAAATTTTAGATGCTGCCTTGATTGCTAATGAATGCATTGATTCTTGCACCAAATCGCGGAATTCAGATATTCTATGTAAGCTTGATATTGAGAAGGCTTACTAAAATGTCTCTTAGAGTTTCCTTTTGGCTATTCTTGAAAAGATGGCCTTTCCTAGCAAGTGGAGGAATCGGATTTCTTTATGTATTTCCAGCGTGCAATTCTCTCTTGACTAATGGTGAAACATCTAGCTTCTTCTCTAGTTCAAGAGGTCTAACGCAAGGTAACCCTTTGTTGCCTTTATTGTTCATTTTGGTTACGGAGACTCTTAGCAAGTTGGTGACTAAAGCAGCTAAGGAGGGTGTCTTAGATGGCTTTCATATTAGTATCCCCTGAGGGTTTGTTTTTTTTAATATAAGGAAAAGGTAATATATTAATAAAGAAAAAAGAAGCTCAGATGCACAGTGAGCACTCTACCAAAGGCTATTTACAACCTAAATATAAACTATCCACACAATCTGCCAAATCAATAAAGAAAAAGCTAAACTTCCCATTCTTCCAAAAGAAGAGAATTTTGATGAAATTCTCTTTCAAACGCTGAAGAGTAGTTTCTACGTTATCAAAAACTCTTCTATTTCTCTCTCTCCAAATACTCCAAAAGATGACAAGAGGTAGGACCATGACTTCCTCCTTCTTCTTCTTCTTCTTCTTAACTTTCCTACCAAAGGAACCTTCCCAAGCCAAAAGATGGTTCCTAATAGAATCAGGAGCAACCCAGGATATTCCCAAGCAACTGAAAGCTAGACCCCAGAGAATGCTTGCAACCTGACAGTGAAGCAATAAATGATCCACAGATTCACTACCCCTTTTACACATGAAGCATCTATTCACCAAAACTTTCCCCCTATTTTGCAAGTTGTCATACGTTAGAATGTTCCCGTGTGTAGCTTCCCATACAAAGAACGAAACCTTCAAGGGGGCTAAGGACTTCCAAATGAGATTGCAGGGGAAGCCTCCATCAGAATGCATCTCCTGTGGTGGGAACTTCCCATCAAGAAGTTTCGAATAAAAAGATCTAACAGTGAAGCACCCCTGAGAGGTTAGATCCCACCGCACCCTATCAACTGAAGATTCTCCTACTTTGGCCTCATTAAGCTTATTGAAAAAGCTGACCAAGGAATCATCGTCAACGAATCCATCTCGGACAAAAACAAGTGTCCACTCCACACACTATTACCATAAACCTACTCCCGATGCTCAGCAATAGAGGCATTTTTGTCCACTGCCAGAACATAAAGCCTAGGGAACAAGTCTTTCAAAGGAAAGTTGCAGCATCAGCGATCATGCCAAAATAGGATAGAGGAGCCATCTCCTACCTCAAAAGAACAATGTGGAAAGAATCTCCCCCAACCTTTGGAGATATATCTCCAAAGACTATACCCATAAGAGCCCCTCGGGACAGAGGGAACCCAACCAAATCCATCGTCCCCATATTTGATGGTAACTACCTTCCTCCACAAATTGCCCTTTTCATTCATAAATCTCCACAACCACTTACCAAGAAGGGCCTCGTTAAAGAGACGCAAGTCCCTTATACCTAACCCTCCTAAAAGCATTGGTTGCTTCACAATGTTCCATCTTACAAGATGAAACTTGAAGTCACTCCCAAAAGAACCCCAAAGGAAATTCTTCTGGATTGCTTCTAACTTAATGGCAACTAGAGAAGGTAAGGGAAAAAGAGAGAGGAAGTAAGTGGGGATGCTTGAGAGAACACTCTTGATGAGAGTTAATCTCCCCCCTGCTCTGAGGGTTTGTTGATATCTCATTTGCTCTTTGCCAATGATACCCTTATTTTTTGCAAGCCAAATGAGAGTAATTTGGGTTGCTTAAGATGCATTTTGTTGCTTTTTGAAGCTATGTCTGTACTAAGGGTCAACTTATATAAAAGTGCATTCATTCCCATTAGCGACGTGCCTAATGTTCATGTCTTGGCCCATTTCTTTGGTTATGGAGTTGGTTATCTACCTTCTTCTTACCTTGGTCTTCCTCTGGGCGCTTCTTATAAGGGCAAAGCAATTTGGGATCTAGTTGAGGGGTTTCACAAGAGACTTGCAGTTAACACTTGGAAGTTTAAGCTTTTGTCTAGAGAGGGTAGACCGACCAAACACTTTGTGGAGTCTGCCTATCTACTTCATGTCTTCCTTCACCATTCCAACTAGCATTGCTAGTCGGTTAGAGAAAATCATAAGAGACTTTCTTTTGGAACACCAATGAAAATGGTATGGCCTCCATTGGGTCAATTGGGATGAAGTTTGTCGTCCTAAACAAGAGGAGGGCTTGGCAAAGGACCTCTTCTCGCTATGAATGAAGCTTTGAAGACCAAGTGGCTTTGGAGGTTTGCAAAGGAAGATGATAATATGAAGAAAAAGGTGATTAAGGCAAAATATGGGATCGATGATTTGGGCTGGTGGAGTAACAAGAGTTCTTATTCTCACAGAGTTGGCCATTAAAAATCTATTCTAGCAAGTTTTGAGAGTTCCAAATCTTTAGTGCATTTTGAGGTGAATAGGGGTGTTCATTAAACGGTCCAAACCTGGATCGGACCGAAGACCGGCTCGGACCGGACCGGACCGAGGCCTTTCGGTCCGGTCTTCGGTCCTGGTTTTTGTCCTTTTCGGTCTTCGGTCCGGTCCGGGTTTGGACCGGCTGGACCGAAATAGGACCGGGACCGAAAACCGAACTTAGGGTTTTTTTAGTTCCTAGGCGGAGGCTTAAGAGTTCAGGCAATTTTACCTCTTCTGCTTCTCGATTCCCACTTCCCAGCTGTTGCCCTCTCACGCTTCAGGCTCCTGCTCGCCCTCTCGCACTCAACTCGGACTGTCGTCGGTCGACCTCCTCCTCCAACCAGGCAACAACCATCTTCGGTCGACCTCTCCATTCTGCACAGCCGGTGTTCTCTTCTTTTCTGCAACAACCGATGGCTGACGACTCTCCATATTCCTCTTTTGTTGAGAATTTGGCAACTGGTTTGATTGCTTGAATGAATTTGCATATTTTGGTCGAAAATTCCGCCATATATGGTGATTTTGAGGTAAGTGTTTTGAGTTTGGCTTTGAAATCTTGGTGTGAGTCAAACTGGAGGCTTTGATTCGCAAATTTCTTGTTTGGTTGCTATGTGTCAGTTGTCTATTTCATGTTTTGAATTGATTTTGCTATTGTCAAGGGTTTCGATTTTCTGGGTGTTTTGATTTTGTGTTTGATTTGATCTGGTGCTCTGTGTTTTGGTGTTTAGAAATTCATCAAAAACATGCTCGGTTGCTGGGTTCCTCACTTCCTCCTTCTTCCTTTTGTGTTCTTCATCCCCCGGCTCTTTCCCGAATTTATTTCCCTGTACTTTTGGATTGATTAATGCTCTGTGTTTTGGTGCTTAGAAATCCATAGAAATCCCCCAGCTCTTGTCAAGGATTTGGTGCCCTCTGTTCATTTTGGGGTTGATTTAGCGCAACGACCCACTTGAGACCGGTCCATAGTCGGTCCGGTCTCGGTCCGGTCCGGGTGCCACCGGTCCGGTCCCGGTCTGGACTGGCTATAGATCGGTCCGGTCTTCGGTCTTCAAAAGAATCTTATTCGGTCTTCGGTCCGGTCCGGTCCTGGACCGATGAACACCCCTAGAGGTGAAGGATGGCTCAAGGGTTTTATTTTGGCATGATGTCTATACTGTGAGGATTGACCTTTAAAGACCCAATTTTCTGATCTTTTAAGTCTGGATCGTTTAAAGTATGCCACGGTACAAGAAGCAGTTTCTTGAAATGGTGACACTAGCCACTAGAATTTGACTTTTGTGAATTGTGATGAGCTTTAATGATTGGCAAGAGTATAGTATTTGCACTTGCTGGCAAAGAGGTTTTACCCCAAGGCAATGATGAGATTGTGTAGCCCCTAAACTCTAAGGGGTCTTTTACCATCAACAGTTTTTATTCCACACAATTTGAAGCGGTGGATGGTTGGGATTTTGCTGCCAAGTCCATTCGAAATCTAAAGCTCCCACAAAAGTATGATTCTTTACTTAGGCGGCCACCATAGGCAGATTCCTATGGAAGACATGCTTAAAGGAAAAAATTTTAGCAGTCTAAGTAGATGTTCTATGTGTTTGGAGGAAGAAACTGTGGATCATCTCCTTGTGCATTGTCGGTGGGCTTCTTCGCTTTGGAGGTTATCTTTCTTTCTAATGGGAGTCAGTTGAGTTCAACCTTCTAATGCGAGAGATGTGGTAGTGGCTTAGAGGAGAAGCATGAAGAAGATTTGGGTTCTTGAAGTTTGAAAAAATGGTTCCCTTGGCTATTTGCGTGGGCTGCTTGGAAGAAAAGAAATCAATGTATTTTTTATGACAAAGCTTTATCGTTTCAAGATTATAAGCTCTATTTTTTGAGGTTGTTGTATAGTTGGAGTGTCAAGCTCAATGATAACAAAAACTTGAACTTTTTGGATTTCGTAGATTGCATTATAGATGAGAGCTTAAGTGCATAATATTTTTGTATTGCGCCTTTTGTACATGGGTAACATCCCCTTGGTGTCTTTTTAATTTACCTCTTGATTACTTATCCCAAAAAAAAAAAAGAGGTCCTGCATAAAGGACAAAAGTAATGTATCTTGCCCCTCATGGAGGTTATGTCCTCTTTCAAAATGAGGCATCTATTCCTCCCCCTACTACCTAAAGCTCGTCGACCATGGGTACCCACAAAGGCAAACCCAAACAAGCAAAAGCCGCTCAAAATCACGCAAACCAATGAAGTAAAGCTCTCCAAGGCACTCTAGGCCACATTATAACCACAAAGATCATGCTTGGACAAATTTGACCAAAAAGGCAAAGAATATAAATAAGCTCAAACATACAAAGCATAAACAAAACACTCTTACTTGAAATAGCCATCTGCTACCAAATCACCACCAAATTGAAGAAAAAGAAAAAGAACGCCCCCCCTTCTCCAAGAATCAGGAGCCTTAGAGGATGTAACCAATTCTAGGAGCCTTGTACAAAAGCACCAAAAGTGTATACTTGGTGGGTGGTCTCCAATATTTCTTCTATGCGAAGGTGTAAAAGCATTGCTCTCTAAAACTCTATCAAAGAGCTTTGATGTATGATGTCATATGCCTTCTCAAAGTCCGACTTAAACACCATCATTGCCCCAAACCACCCAACTCCCACTAACCGAGAGAGACCCACCCTCCCTTCCATCCTAATAATGATGTCTCGCCACTTCACAAGCACAAAAAGGATATGAGACTAAGCCCCCATCAATCTTCTAGAGAAGATCTTAGTCACAGCCTTATATGCTTTGTTTTACCACATATGTTGGATAGAATTCTCCAACTTTGCTCAATCAGCAATTATTGGCCATAAGTGTGATCAAATACATGTTCACATTCTTCCATGTTATGACATTCTCACATAAGCCCAAATCAAAATAACATCTCCACTTGGGTGCTCAAACTCTCGAAAAAGGTCAAAGATAGAGAGCATAAACATAAAACTCTCTTACTTGAAATAGGCATCTACTGTCAAACTGAAGAGAAAGGAAAACCAAGGGTCCCCATCTCTCTATTAACCAGGAGTGTTAGAGGAGGTAACCAATCCTAGAAGCACCATCCAAAAGCACCAAAAGTTTATACTTTGGAGGGATTACCACCTAATGCAACTTCTATGTGAAGGTCTAAAACCATTGCTGTCCAAAACTCTATCAAAAACCTTTGATGAACCATATCACATCACTGCCCCAAGACCCCAACTCGCCCAACTCCCACCAACTCAAGGAGATCCGCCCTCCTTTCCTCCTAGCAACTATCCCTTACCCCTTCAAAAGCACGAAAAGGATATGAGACTAAACCTACCTCAATCTTCTAAAGAATGCCTTAGTCACAACCTTATATGCTTTGTTTACCCACAGGATACAATTCTCTAACTTTGGTCAATCAGCTCTTATTTGCCATAAGTGAGGTCAAATCCATCAAATTCTGAAAATAGGTCGAAGTAAGACTTTTGCGGGGGGGGGGGGGGGGTGAGTATCACAAGTATGCTGAAGAACACTAGTATTGAACCAATGGCAAAGAAAGCCCTCGAAACCTACTCCTCAAGATGTCTCACCACCAAATGCTGACTCGGGGGGAGCACTTTCAACATGTGTGTCACCAGTTCTAGAGTCTAAAGTGGAAGAAGGATGCAAAATTTGGCAGAAAAAACATTATAACCCATCTATACCTACTACATTCCAACTCTCTTCAATAAGACCCTTTAGACTCATCAGCTTCATCAGTAGAAAGCTTGAAGAACAGCTTGTGGGCTAGAATCATCTTGCCTCCCTAGGGCAAGGCTGCATCTTCACCTTATGACTATACTTTACCCTCATGAATTATAGACTATAGTGCCCCCTTCACATTATTCCTTAACTCCCCACACTTCCTAGAAGGTCCCCTTCTCCTCTAATCACTACCTTGTTAGTCTCTAGTGTATTCTACAAAAACCCTGCTCCCTGTGTTACCAAAGAGTTCCTTATTCCATACCTTGACTTTCTCCTTCAAGAACTTCATTGTGCATAAAAGAAAAAAAGCGGGGAGGGAACACAATAACACATACAGACCTTCTATAGGGAGCTTCCTCCCTTCCCCCTCCCTAACCCATCAAGTAAGGCAGGACACGAAAGCCACACTCTTTAAAGCAAAAGATGGTATAGCACAATCTCTTAAGAAAGTGATGAAATAAGGGCCAAGAAGACTCTCTTGAATCCAATATGTGACCTAGCCCAAATATGCTCCTCCAACGAAGAAAATAGTAGGTCCTAAAAAAATTTTGATTACTATATTTCCATTTTGAATAATAGAGCCTAGAATTCATATTCTTTGTCATATAAATGCACTCGCAATTTTCAAAGGCGACAAAACTTCCCCCTCCCCCCACCACATAACAAATATTAAAACTCTTTATTTTTGGGAGACAGGGAACTTTTGCTCGTCAACTGACCTTGTTGAACTCTTTATTTTTGGGATAAGGGGAACTTTCACTCTTCATCGTTTGATATAGCTCACCGTGTTCATAGCATGTATTATGGATGTATATAGTCTTTTATAGGATGCACGCAATGCAGTCATCCCATAATCCCTTTATATGAATATACGTATCGCTCCTCCTTAAAAAAAATGCACTTATAGTCCCAAATTTTCCACATGCTTGCATGTGTGTGCCTTTCGATGTAAGGGTGGCATTGTTACAGGCTTCAAGAATCCATTATTTAGCAGTGAGGTGTAAGGTTACTTCTTCCCAATCTAATGAATGTCTTCAATAGTTGAGTTGTGCCGAAACAATAGCCCGAGAGGCGAGAAGCTCCAATCACTATTAACATGTCTCAATTTCTACTCATGGATGAATGAGTGACTCAACATCCACTATACAAGAAGGAACCCAGAAGAAGAAGGCAATGTTGAAATGCCCACCCATAGAGAAATGAAGCCACTTCAAGAAAAATAACATTATAACCCAAATAAAGCTCTCAGATCCCACCAAAAGGAGCCACATTCAGCATTCACATGGAGAACAAGGCCCAAACTGACACTTCCACCTGATACATGTTCTACAATGATACATACAGAGTATAACTCTGCATGCATGAAAATTTTCTGAAAAGTAACAAGAAAATTTTTGGGGAGGGGGTACTGGAAAACTTTAGGAGAACATGACATCAAATTCTTCAAGGTATTAACAAGAGCTAACAAAAAATACCTCTTCAATTTTTTATTGATCCAATCAAGCAAACGTTCCGCTGTACGTCCATCATTGATTGACTCTATTTCACCATCCTTACCATCCCAGCTACTGACAGAGGCAAACTTACGAGGCCGGCCCCAAAGAAGCATAGGATATCGATCAACCGAAAATCTATCACAAAGTTTAGAATTTGTCTGTGCTGCCAAAAAAGATAAAAGATGGGAATAATCACTGACAACACGGTTAAAAGTGCCGTACAAGATTAATTATTGATGCAATGCAGAATGCATTGTAATAATCTGAAGAACTAATACAAGGGGGTGAGTTTACTTTGAATTGCAGTAAATTCTAAGGTTAAACTGATCTTGTCCAAAGAGCTGCAGTTAAGTTCCAAATCACCTCTCCACCACTTGATATCTCAGTTAATTGGTGTCAAAATGGGTTAAAAAGTCTTCCATGTAAGATTCCCAATCGGACCATTGAACTCTTGGACTCTTAAACAATCACATGGAATTAAATTAAACACAGTAGCTAATGATATATTCACAATTACGTTACACAAGGAAATCATCTCCTCTCTTTAGTTCCACTCTCTCCTTTTTGCCAACTACGGCTGTTCACTTAGCTAATAGTTATTCATACCCAAGACTTGTCAAAACCAACACAATGGTATTCAATTTGGGATCACCAAAAACAGAAGAGGTTTCATTATGATCTAGAGGAGACAAAAAGGTCTCGCTGCCACTGTGTCCAAAAAGATGTGCAATGGGTAGTGGGAAATGTCATCCTCACAGCACAACAGTGATGTCTCCAAAAAAAATCAAGGACCAAGTGCTTCTTCTTCAAGGGTATAAGAAATGTGCAGAGTCATGAATGTGCAGATTCTGCAGAATGCATGGATGGATGCCCCTCAAGGGTATAAGAAATGGTTCACTTATTGCAACTGACACATAGGCTTGTCCCTAATGATTAAAGAAGTGACTCCTACACACACAATTGGAAATAAACATAACTGCAATAAGAGAGCAATTCAATAGTACCTTCAACGCACAATCCACCCTAGTCATCAAAATGATTCCAGGATGCGCTGCTTTAGGCCCATTAAATACCCTTGCCACTTTTTCATAATGAGGCTGCATGAAAACCATTCCAACATGATTGAAACAATTAGATGGAATTAAGAAATTCACCCCCCCCCCCAAACCTTTTTTCCATTTCTACTCTTTTCCTCTCGGGGGAGGGGGAACCAGCAGATTTCACGGTGTACACTCGATACCTTGTAATTCCTACATGCTGGACACCTGTTTGAATAGAGTGAACATTTAAGGAATCAGTAAATGACAAACTGGAGCAGCAAAATGTCTAACAAGAAAAATTCTATATCATTAATCATGTTATAATACTAAGCAGACAAATATTGCAGCATGTTTTCCACGATTGGTGTTCCTGGTACAAAATTATAGCCTCTCGCATGTCCTGGTGTATCTTTTCTTTAACCATGTCCCACCTTACGCTAAGATCTTTCAATGTGAAACAGTTGTGATGGTGCAACCTTTTCTGAGGGAACAGAAAAGTACAGGATTTAACACTCATCAACTGTTATACACTTACATTGGACATTCGTTTGAAGAGTTACCAACCATCCAACTTTATCTTTGTGCATGAAGAATTGACATTAACAATACTACCAATACATTGAATCATGTCAAAGAGAACACAAATACAAGTCCATGCATACCCAACATTAAGCAACCCCTGCCATATTAGTGTCCCACTTCCTTTTTCAGAAGTACGCTACTTCCACGGACCAGTTCTAATGTATAGACTACATTGAATCAAACTGAAGTTATCAAAGATTCTAGATCACTCTGTCTTCTTGCGGTAACCAATTTGCAGCAACATGGATTAATCTTTTCAGTTTTCACAATCATGCAACTTCCAGAACAGTGTCATATCATGATCATGCTTCTCCATGATCCTCAATTTGAGCAAAGCGCCCCAATCAAGTACTCCTTTCCCAGGTCCAAATGCTTTAATTAGCAGTTCTCTACATCCTATACTACCGATCTAGCTACACACTAGATTACGCTATCCGAGCAGCACAATTATCAAATCCACTAAAATCGACTAAATAATGCGTCAATTGTCAAAAGCCTACGCCATCATGCCCTAAGCAAAATTAATCGCAAAACCTCAATTACGCAACCAAATTGCAACAAGGAAACTTAAATTTTGCAAAAATAAATGATCAACGGGTATCACAAACCAGTGAGCGAAGAATTCGACGATGGCGAAAGAAGCAGGAGTTTCGCGAAGAACATCGTTGAAATTGGTCTCGTTCAACTCGACAGCGACATCAGGAAAATGACCGACGCTACCATCGTCGACAAGCGAGCGAAGCAGGGAGCGAGATCCGGCGGAAAACGACGAAGCTTCGAAGTTCAATCGAGAGAAAACTAACAGAATCACCAGAAACGGATACATGGAATGGAATTAACAACGCAGAGGTAGAGAGAGAGAAGTAAAGCAAGAAACTCTTTAATGGAGGAGTTATGCAATGCTCGATTGAATTTATTCAGGCCGGATGAAATGAAACTCCTGCTGTGCTTGCTAATTGTGGAGAGAGAAACTCGAAACTACTGCAATGGCTGCTTATGAGAGAGAGAGAAACGGATTCGGAGTTTCGGACACCGGAAAATGCTTTTGCGGGACCGCTGCGACAATTTGGCTGCATTACGCCATTCGCAGCCACCGGAGTAAGTTTAAGTGGGGTCCTCCAAATTTTTATAATTGAGTTTTTTTTTTGTTGTTGCAGCTGTATTTTATGGAATAATACTTACGAGAAAGGTGGCATACTTTCTCCATGTACTCTTTTTTTTTTTCTTTATTTTATTATTTTTTTGGCTTCAAAATAAGTTTTTCTTTAAGATTTAAAAAAATGTATATATGTATTATAAGTAGTTGCATAATAAATTTTTATATGCTATTTCAAGTTGGAGATCCATAGATTACAGAAGTGAAGAAATGCGAGTTTCAAAAAATAAAATTTTTGCTAATGTAAAAAAGCGAGAGTTCCAAAATTCAAAATGTAGATTGGAAACATCCTTAGGGCATTCCCAACCCATGACACATGTGGAAGGGATGGGCCCCGCATGTCAGCCTTCTGCCTCCCATCCAAGAAATGGGGCTCCTTGTCTCGTGTGGGAGACCGCGTACACGGTCTTCTCCACGGGATAGTTTTTCATCAATAAAAATATTTTTTCTTTTTTTCTTTTTTTTTCTTATTATATATAATTTTTAAGTGATTAAAAAAAAGTTGTGTGTTAAGGTGGGTTAATAATAAATATTTTTATTAGGTAATTAAAATTGGAGCTCTATGGGTTAGAAAAGTGATGAAATGCAAGTCTTAAAAAAATAAAAATTTTATTGATGTGGCATACTTGAGTTCCAATTTTTAGAGTTTAAGCTGAGAATGCCCTTAATAATGGACTAATAGTTGTGTTGGAATCCAACGCTAAATTCTTGTTCTTTTTTCCCTTTATATTAAAATTAAAGGTAGTGTCATGTTTCACGCCCACAAAAGTAGTGTTAGTGTATTATAGTTTAGAGCATTTTCAATGGAGTTCCGTTTTGTGGAACTCCAGCATGCATGTCAACATAAATTCCACAGTTCTGAAACTTACATTCCTTCATTTTTCCAGCAAATATAACTCATTTCAGCACAAATGATTTAATATTTGTTGGTGAAACCCACAACTAAACATATTTTATTTGTTTTATGTTGGAGAATTTGTTTTTGCATATTGGGTTTTGTATAAGTTAAAAATAAATTTAATTTTTCGGATGAAAAAATATGTAATTTATGTTTCCGGAAAATATAATAATTTATTTTGAAGTATCTAAAAATTGATGAGTTAAGTTGTATTGGTTGAACGATTGAAAGCATACAGAATAGAATATAGAATGCAATTAATACAAATGCATATATGAGGATTGATATTGAAGAAAATTACAACCCAAGTTTTCGAAATTTAAAACACTAATTTAGATGAGAAAAAAATACAACACAAGTAAATGACGAATAACCCTTAACATCTATAGCTGTGAGCTTTGTCGCGCCCTATATCGATTTCATATTTCCTCGATTAGGTCTGATTGGAGACGTGCATGTAGAGTTGGGTCATGAATTTCTGCTACTCTACGAAGGTAGGCAGCATAGCACGGATGATGACCCTGTTGGACATTTGGTTGCGGGGTGTTGTCCTCGACATCGTCGTAGTCGAAAGCAAGGTCGTACGAATCTCGTTCGCCCTCGACGATCATGTTATGAACTATAACACATGCCTCCATTATCAAACCCAACTCACCTTTATCCATGCTCCGAGCAGGATCGCGAATGATAGCAAATCAGGCTTGTAGAACCCCAAATGCTCTTTCCACATCCTTCATAACAGATTATTGACGTTCAACGAACAATCTTGCCTTGGGTCCTTGGGGAAGAGAGATAGTTTTCACGACTGTTGCCCATCTTGGTTAAATACCGTTGGACAAAAAGTACCCCATATTGTACTCGCTACCGTTGACGACGTACTCACATTTTGGAGCCCGACCGTCGCACACCTCTTTGAAAACATCTGATCGGTGAAAAACATTTAAGTCGTTCAGGCTACCCAGACACCCAAAGAAGGCGTGTCATATCCAAAGGTCATATGAAGCAACGATTTCAAGAATCAAGGTGGGGACTCTGTAAATCCCTTTTGCGAACATCCCTTTCCAAGCCGATGGACAATTCTTCTATTCCCAATGCATACAATCTTTACTCCATAACATGCTGGAGAAATCACATGTCTCGGCAACTTGCAACAGTCGATCAACATCAGCTTGTATTGGTTTTCTCAAATACTCGCCCCCAAACACTTGGAGTACACCGGCAACAAAGTTTTTCATACACTCCATAGTCGTGCTTCCTCCAATATTTAAGTACTCATCCACACAATATGTCGATATCTCATAGGCGAGCATACGCATCGCTACGGTGCACTTCGTGAGCGGCGACAACCCACGTTAACGAGCACAATCGTGCATCAACTGGAAGTACTCAAATCGACTACTGAGGGCTTTAACAATGCGGAGGAATCGGTGTTTCCGCATCCGAAATCTACGGCGAAAGTGAGTTTCCTTGTAGATGGAATTATCTGCAAAGTAGTCTTTGTGGAGGCGATCGTCTGCATCTTCTCGATCCCTCCGAATTACTCTTTTCTTCTTTCTTGGTCG
Source organism: Selenicereus undatus (assembly GCA_017589665.1). Classification (NCBI taxonomy): domain Eukaryota; kingdom Viridiplantae; phylum Streptophyta; class Magnoliopsida; order Caryophyllales; family Cactaceae; genus Selenicereus; species Selenicereus undatus. Next base: position 86,155,301 of record JACYFF010003369.1, on the reverse strand, counting down.
TCGAGATGATGAAGGTCGTCCCCCCTGCCCATGTTTCACAACTAACTGAAATTACTCTGCGTGAAATTGATTGTTGAGTATGGTCTCAAGAATCGATGAGGCATCACTAGAAGAGGATGATTCAAGTACGAATATGAAATTATCTATTAATTCTGTTGATGAGTCATCACTAGAAGAAAATGAGTCACTCGTTTTGTTGTACCTGTGACAGAAGTTTCCAAATGTTATGGAAAATTTTGTGAGATTAATAAAGCAAATTAAGAGAGCACTGTAGTTAAAAGTGAAATATTAAAATTGAATTTATTAAAATGAAATTAACCATCTTAGCTACAATGCAACATTTAAAAAACTTTGAACACTGTGATGTGAAATTAAAATGGAACTCATTGAAATAAAATTACACATTTCATTCCACAATATAAAGCAGTTCAATTACAACAAACAATTGGGAAACGAAAAAACAACAAAAGCACAAGGTAAACAACATATTATTCATAAGACATGGGTCTCAATCTAGAGAAGGGCTATCATTGGACAAAGACGATGTTTTGGTGGTATTGGCTCCTAATTTCTTCCTGCAGTGGACCATATCGCGCTTGATCATCCGGACACATCTTAGCAATGTCTATTCTCAATATCTTGTCCTCATACTTCATCTGTTGGAAGAGCTGATGAGAGTCTATTAGTTCAACAGCTCTCTTAGCTGCTTCTGCCTTCACCTTAGCGACCTTCGCCTTCTTCTCTTGGGCGATGACATATCTTTCGAACATGGTGCTGTTATTCACATTTGTTGTCCCCAAGGTGGATAGCTCATTGGTGACAACATCAAGCACCGAGTCATGCGCTCTCTCTTTCACCTTTCTCTTGGCGACTTTTCTTCTAATGGGGCGGATCAGTCTACCAACTTGCTCTGTTGCTGTATCTTCACTAGCATTCGTTGTTGGTGTGTCGGGGGTGCTGGGTGAGTCGGATGTCTCACTCTTAAAGTACCCGCCTACCTCATTGATCCTCAGGCGTTTAATCGTCACATCTGCAGATTGATCGCAATTGACCTCCCATTTCGGTTGGTCCTTCAGTAGCACCCACCAATGCATCGAGTCGAACAGTTTGCCCACCATATCAACGTATAGATCTTGGGCTTTCTGCATAATATCGTCCTCATTCGCCCCACTTGGGTTTGCCCGATAAGCCTAGCCCACACAAGTGGAGCTGCCTGGTTCCAACGGGCGTTGCAAACTTTCGTTCCTTGCTTCGTAGCTCCATCGAGAGCGTGCTGGTTGTAAGCGCTTGCGATCTTCGTCCAGAATCCCGTCTTCTTTTGGTCAACCCCAACAAGGGGGTTGGTGCTCACATTGATTCATGATCTTACCAAACGACGATCTTCTTCCAATGTCCACTTGGAAGTCACGCCGACACTCTCACTGTGGGTGGGGTTGGGTGGAGGATAGGGTGTTGATGAGGTCGTATTACTTGGTGGGGGTAGCTGATAAGGATGGGGCATAGAATCGTAGTTGAAATTTGGAATGGGGGGGCATTATGGCTTTGGAGGGGAAAGTTTGGTGGTAGTTGAGGATATTGCATATGCAGGTATTGTTGAGGGTATTGTGGATGGTATTGCCAATTATGAGGGTTTGGGACAACATTCATGTTGTTCGCGGCATTCCGTTGTAAATTATCCCCAGTTAGTAAGTTCATGAAAGATTGTGGATGATTGAGATCCATTTGAAAGTGAACACCTACCAATTTATAAAAAAAAAAAAAAAAACATTCACACACTTAATTTGTCACATATTTTACGAAACAACATAAAATATTTTAAATTCCAATTTGTAAACATTTCAATTCTAATTTCTAAACATGCTAACTTTAATACATTTCTAATCGGCCACATAATTTCTAACACATTTTCAAAACTAACAAACCATATTACGAAGTTAACATTTGAATTGTAATTTGTATACATGCTTACTTTTACTCATTTCTAATCACAGTCACAATTTGTAACATATTTTTAATGATAAGAAACCATATTAATTTCTCACATTCACACATTCAACTTCTAACATTGGGTAAACAACAACGAAATTAGTTTATCAAATCAAGCATTTACCAAATTGTAAGTAACAAATATTTCAATTCTTACCCTGCCATTATTTTTTCTCAAAAAAAAAAAACAATTTATACACTAATTTTCTATCATGTTTTTAAAAAGAACGTGTAATAGAAATTTTCGTATTGAAGCGATTTAATCCTAACTAACAAGTTTTTAAATCCTAATTTGTTAACATTTCAATTCTAATTTCAAAACGTGCTTGCTTGTACTTAATTCCAATCACACACCTAATTCCTAACATATTTCCAAAAATAACATGTTTTTAAAAAGCACAAGCAATATTAATTTTCGTGTTGAAGCGATTAAATCCTAAGTAACAAGTACTTTAATCCTAATTTGTTAACATTTCAATTCTAATTTCAAATCATGCTTACTACCACTTATTTTCAAGCACTCGCATAATTTGTAACGTATTCCCAAAAATAACAAATAATATTAAAGATGCTTGCCCAACCAATTTTTGTTTCTTTATTTAAAAAAATACATTCACACATTCAATTTCTAACAATAACGAAAATAATAAATAGTAACTAACAAAAATTTCAATTGTAAGTGAATATTCGAATAATATTGTTACATATTCTGACCCTGCCTATTTTTTGATTTTGAAAAAAAAAAAACCCACACACTTGATTTCTAACATGTTTTTAAAAATAACAAGCAATGTTAATTTTCGTATTGAATCGATTAAATCCTAAGTAACAAGTACTTAAATCCTATTTTGTTAACATTTCAACTCTTTGTAATCAAGCACTTCAAATTCTAACTAAAAAATACCAAACTTCTAATTTTTAAACATTTCAACTCTAATCTCTAAACATGTACACTTATTTTAAACATGCTTACCCAACCAATTTTTGTTTCTTTATTAAAAAAAATACATTTACACATTCATTTTCTAACAACAACAAAATTAATTTCTAAATTCAAGCAATTAATATATTGTAAGTAACAAATATTTCAATTCTAAGTTAATATTCAAATACTTCATATTCTTACATATTTTTACCCTACCAATTTTTTTTGATTCTCCCAACGACCATTTACACACTTATTTTCTATCATGTTGTAAAGAAGAATAAAAAATATTAAATTTTGTAATCATGCAATTAAATTGTACCTAATACAAATTTTAATTCTAACATATTTTTAAAAAGAACAAACAAAATTCCTAACAATTTGAACACAACATTAACAAAAATTTTGAATTACTTACAATTGCCCTCACTTCACTTCACTTCACTTTAGTGTTCAACTTAATGGAGAACTCCAAAATATGTCTACAAAAACCCAAAAAACAAAATATATTAGTTACAATATGAAACAAAAATTATTTATACAAAATTAAAATGAATTACATAACAAATATTATTACTTACCCAAACTTGAATTTCTTCCAAATTTAATAAAACTCAAAATTACTATAACAAGTTTAATATCAGATTTGAGAGAGAGTGTGAGAAAGGTAGATAATTTTTTCACAAATTTTGGAACCAATTTAGGGGATCAATTTATAGAACAAAAATTCAACCAAAAAAAAAAATTTCGGCCAAAATAGTCGATGGGGTCCAATGCCCATGTCCAACGATCTGCTTGGCTCGTTTCCCCACGCCCACGGCCCTGTTCATCGTTTTTCTTTTCTTTTTTTTTGACTTTCCACCAAAACGCAGCGTCTCACGTACGGTGGGGGGTCGAAACGTTGCGTTTTGAGCCGCAAAACGCCAAAAAGGAAAAGCACGCGGGGCACCATGGCAGACCGGTCTGCCACGCGTGTAGGTGCCCCGTGTCCATCGCTGCGACTGCTCCCGGGACACGCGTGTGATACGTGGGCCCCACCCATGACCTGCATGCTGCCCGCTGCGAGTGCTCTTATGAGCGGAACACGATGGAATAGGTCTCACTGGTTTGTTCTTCACGGATGTAATTGTTATGTTCTTGTTTTTTTATGAGGGTATTTGATAGAAATAGCTTTTGAGAAAAAAGAGCTATTTTGATAGATTTTAGTTGAAGTTGGGTAATAGGTCGGGTTGGATCGAATTTATATTTGTGTGGAACTTAAACGTGTTGAGAATTTCTTTACCTGAATCTAACATGTTTATTAAACTGGTTGACAAAACTTGGTATATACCAATTTAATTTTTAAACAGGTTGACCTGCGTAACTTGTTTAAGATAAACAGATCGAGTTCAGTCATCTCATTACCCTTTTGCGCGTTTAACATTTCAACTAATACATAATTACATAGCGTTAAAAATTAAATTTACATATCTCATTAAACAATTACTCTCTAAAACTCATCTAATTCATTGTCATTCACAATTTTTAAATTTTTGTATTCTGAAATATCGAATAAAAATATAAACGCATAAATGAAAAAATGAATTAACTTATTTAATCCATTTAATTAAACGAGTTAAATATGTACTTTTTTGTGTTGAGAATCTCGACCTGAGTCTAACTACGTTGAATCCATTTAATTAAACGGGTTGAATATTTATACCTAAATTCACTTAATTTCGTGTCGGTTCCGAGTCAATAATCATGTTGAGTCAGCAATGCCCAACTTTAATTTTAGTTATTTTGATCAGATCAAATAGTTAAATAAGCGTTTGGTAAATAGTTGTTTGAAATAGTTGGTTGACATCAAACAACTATTTTTGAAAAAGCTATTTTCATTAGTCATTTCAAATGAAATTTTTGTGAAAATAAGACATTCGTCTAAAAACTTAGAAAAATTACACTACATGCTGTTAAATTATATTTATATAATATTGTTTTTATGAAATACGAATAGTACGAAATACCGTAAAGCGTTGTTTGAATGCTTATATCAATGACTTTCAATCTTAGTTAGATCTCGAATATTAACATGAGTAAGGGTCTCTTTTTTATTTTTTTGGAAAAAAAATATCATTGAAGTGACATTGTCTCTTTTGTTGTTTTCTTTTTTTTTTTATTTAACCAAGCATTGTAGTTTTTGGTTTAGATTTGCTATTTTCATTAGTGTATTATATCAAGATTATTTGGTTTTCTCACCATGCATATTTATGAACGTTTGATATTTATACTTTAGATTTATTTAATCCCCTTTTGATTATGTAGACAATGAGCTTTGGATTGATGCAAGTAAATGGTAACATTTGACATTATGTTTTATATGAATTGAATCTGATGAAGATAAAGTCATTAGAAATTCATATAAAATTCAATTCTAGTTCATAATCCAAAAAATTCTAATAAATGACAAAGTTACATTATACACATAGGCATCATTCACATAAATGCGAATCGAAAAGAAACAAGATAAACGATGAATACAATTTATATAAAATTAACAAGAAAGTGAAGTCTTATAAATGAAGTACTTTTTCGGGGGATCATGAATGAAATTGATTTACGCATATGACATGAATTTATTTCTTTTAAAAGGAAAATAAGATAATCAATAAATAAAAAATATGTTACAAAAAGTAATTTAAAAACAAGGATATAAATAAAATTTTACCAAACATCCTTATCAGAAACAACTAACTTTACCAACCAATTCTTCTACAAACAACTACCTCAAATAATTAATGCAAATAGATAATCTAAATAACTAACAGTTAATAATTAATACAAATAGCTAATTACTTTTCGCCAAACAGGTTCATAATCTATCGTAAAATTTATTTATTTTATATATTCAATGTCACTGTATTAGGTGTCATGAACTGAAATCTTTGTATTAAGATAAGATTCTTTGTAATAACTTTCTTTTTCTTTGCGCAAAATATAATACAAGCACGAAATATCACATTGACACGAGTCATGGACATGACAAAAATGCAAGACCAACGACAAATAAAAAGGAATTCTTAAATCATATTTCAGATTTTTTAATGTGTGGTCAGAGTTGTATTAAGATAAGATTTTTTAATGTCCCGAGGAATAAGACAACAAGAGAGGCGTTAATGTTGCCATTGTTGAACTCGTAATTTAACACTGGATGAACTCATGAATAAAGAATAATATTAGTAACTCTACATATGCATTACATAAACATATTTCACCAAATATACTATGTTTAAGTTTTCCACAAATACTTCATATTCAAAAAAGGTGAAGAACCACCAGTAGGAGGCGTATCACTTTGTTCTACTTCCCCCACATGGTCCACCCTCCACCAATGGAGTACTCGAATCATATCTGATAATATGCCCATTGCCCACGGGTGTATCGGCCAATAAATTAGATGATTATGCATGACTGCATGAGTAGAAGCCCTATCTCTAATGAGTAAAATTTACAAAACCAATGGCATATTTAACTAATTTCTCGTGCGTGACGATCTACCTTCAACAATGACATTTGTTTCTTTTGGGAGGGGGGAAGTTGTAGCCGTCACAAAATCAACTGCATTGAAAAACAAAAAATTAAAAGAGCTACTTAAGGAGTATATCCGACTTTGAAATTATATGAGACGCCATCTCATACATAACATGACCTTTTTAGCTTGTCAAAAAATAATAAAATAGTAGAATGAAATACAAATGGAAAAATCCACCACACATAGGTGGCAATGAGAAGTTAAGATCACTATGATAATTGAGTGCATAAAACATGATAGGGAGAAAAAATGCTTACTGAAAACGACAACACCTAAGTTGCAAAATGGTCGGTGTATATCTTTTTTCTGAGGGAGTGAGAGCCAAAGGTTAAAAAACTTATTGACCTATATAGGTTATAGAAGTAAACGCAATCAAAATGTTTACAAGGACGGTTACTATTACTTGGTTATTAACTTATTAGGATGCTTGATTTTCAAATGAAGTACGGTAATGAAAGACCAAATTAGGAATTGTGTTATGCGGCATAATTTTAATAGGAATACACATAGAATTTTATACAAATTTTAACTAGGTATTTTAACAATACTTTTAATTTAGAGACACAGTGATGTTAGTTGTTAAATATGGCGATATATTTTTTTTCCTCCCCTTTCAAATTTGATGTTATGTAATAATAGTGAAGGGTGTGTGTGACAGAATTAGTTGTTCTAATGTGGTTAACTATTTTGCAAAATGTTAGAGGTCATCAATAGCGGAACCGCTAAGGGGCAAGGTAGCTAAGAGTATGGCTTATAATAGGTTATACCATATACTATAGTCAAAGGAATGGGAGAAGGAAATCTTTAGGCTGACGAGGGCTAGGGAAAGAAGAACAAGGGACTTAGGTGCTATGAGATGCATCAAAGATGAAAATGGTAAGGTGTTGGTTGAGAATGCAGAAATCAGGGGGAGATGGCAAAGGTACTTTGCTAAACTCCTCAATGTTGAAGTGATGGAGGATTCCCGAAGCAGGGTAAGTGAGTGTAGGGAGAGGAGTCTGGATCCGCGAGTGTGTGACCACATCAGCAGAGATGAGATTAAAGAGGCCTTAAAGAAGATGACCAACGGGAAGATAGAGGGCTCAGATTAGATACCAGTGGAAGTGTGAAAGTGTTTGGGTGAAGAAAGATTAGAGTGGCTAACGGAACTTTTCAATGTTATTTTTAGGACCGCTAAGATGCCCAAGGAATGGAGGTCTAGTACAGTCATCCAGCTGTACAAAAACAAAAGTGATATTCAAGATTGTAATAATTTTAGGGGTATAAAGTTACTCAACCACACTATGAAGTTATAGGATAGGGTGATTGAGAGAAGGCTGCGGAAGGATGTTTCGATTTCGGAGAACTAATTTGGTTTCATGCCAGACAAAGCAACCATAGAGGTGATTTACCTCCGTAGAAGGCTCATGGGTATGTACAGAGATAGAGATGTGGATCTTCATATGGTGTTCATTGATCTGAAAAAAGCATATGATAGAGTTCCGCATGAAGTGTTATGAAGATGCTCGGAAAAGAAATGAGTATCACCCTTGTATATTCGAGTTATTAAGGATATGTGTAAGGGTGGTAGGACGAGTGTTAGGACACCAGGAGGGGTCACTAATGACCTCTTCGTTGGTAGGGGCCTGCATCAGGGTTTCGTCTTAAACCCTTTTCTTTTCACTCAACTTATGGATGAACTTACAAGAGGGATTTAAGATGAGTTACCTTGGTGTATGCTATTTACAGATGACATTGTTCTTATTGATGAGACCAGACAGGGAGTTAATGTCAAGTTGGAGCGATTGATGCATACACTGAAATTTAGAGGTTTCAGAGTGAGTAGATCGAAAATGGAATACTCCATTGCTGTTTCAGTGGAAGAGAGGATGCGGAGGGAGAAGTCACCCTGGATGGGAGGGCGATACCTAAGGTCAATAAGTTTAGGTATCTAGGCTCGTTCATTCGGCGGAATGGAAATATTGACGAATATATTAACCAGCGAATAAAGGTGGGTTGACAAAAATGGAAGTACTCCTCATGTGTGCTGTGTGATAAGAGGGTGCTCCATGGATTGAAAGACAGGGTGTAACAGCCCAGGAATCTCGACACCGAGGTATTGTCTGCTTTGGGGACTAGAAGGGTGCCCCTGCACGGTTCTGTCCTTCAGCTAACGGGCGTTTAAGCCTTTCACCAAAAGGCGCCTCGATGGTTGAGGAGAACGAACCACCCTTTATAAAGGTGGGGATACCTCAACACATCGAGGTGCCTTTTGGTGAAAGGCTTAAACGCCCGTTAGCTGAAGGACAAAACCGTGCAGGGGCACCCTTCTAGTCCCCAAAGCGGACAATACCTTGGTGTCGGGACTCCTAGGCTGTTACACAGGGTCTATCGTATGGTAGTTAGACCAGCTGTTCTTTATGGATCAAAGTGTTGGCCCCTAAAAAAGACGCATGTTCAAAGGTTTATGGTGGCAGAGATGAGGATGATTAGGTAGATGTGTGGTTATACGAAATTAGATAGAATTGGGAATGGAGTTATCAGGGACTTAGTTAAAGTAGCTCCCATCGAAGATAAGACGAGAGAAACAAAACTCCGATGGTTTAGCCATGTGAAAAGGAGGAGTGCGGACGCTCCAGTGAGGAGATGTGAGTCGATCAACATCCCTGGATGCAAAAAGGGAGGGGCAGGCCAAAGAAGAGTTTAGACGAGGTGATTAGAGAGAACTTGAAAGTTGTCGATTTGACGGAGGACCTGACTCAGGATAGGAAGATGTAGCGGGATAGGATTAAGACCTTAAATCGCAGAAAGTTGACATCGTAGTTAGCTTTTGGCTGCGGTGACTTTTGGCTGCATGCTGGTGGTGGTGTTTTTTTGTTTAGTATGTTTGTTTGCAGGTAGTGCTCTCTATGGGATAGTGGCACCGTTTACTTAATTGTTAAGATATGTTACCTATTTCTGATTTACTGTTCTTTTGTTACATAGCCCCAACTTCTTGTCCTTTTAAATGTCCCCATTAATTGTTTTTACAAAATGTCTTTGCCTTAAAATATTTTCAAAAATTTCTTTTTTGTGGATCTCTTGGACACAGCATCTCTACGGGTATGAATGTCGGTAGGGGTAAGGTTGCCCACAGCTGGATCTCCCTAGACCCCGCGAAAGCAGGACCCACACTGGGAGGTGTTGTTGTATTAATTAGTTCTTAGATACTTCAAAAAGGAATGCGTAGTAGATTGGTTGGTTGCTTGTTGCTTTGTATGGGAGGTCATGGGTTTGACTCTTTATGTTGCATTCTATGCAAATTTTTTTTGAATCTTTTTAAAAGTCTGTCGAACAACGATATCATATTTTATTTTCAAAAAATGATATCTCGCCGATGAAAACTTTCTGGAATGTATTAGCTACACACTTCGTTTCTAGAACTATTCAAATTTATATTACATATATTATTAATCTCACCCCCTTGCTTTGAATTCTGGCTCCGCCCCTTGCGGCCATACAATAGAATTTAGCAACTAATTGTTCTACTGTTGTGGTAACTTGTGTAAAATGTATAAAACGATATAAGCGAATAGTGATGAAGGTTTGTGCAACATAAAATGGATAAATTTGGAATTTTAGCTAAAACCGCTGAATAGGTGTTTTTCTCCACTTGCTATGGGTTCTTCTTATAAAAATAAAATAAAAATACTATGTGAGCATCTACTAGTTTGTTCAACCAATTCCTTTACTGAACACTTAAAATCACGATGAGTAATTCGATTATTTCACATTTAAACTATTTATGGTTTTTACTTTTAGTTGTTTGCCTTTCTAGGTTAGATTTTTTAAATGAGTTAAGCGAATACTTTTAAACTATAACACAACTAGTCTAAACCCGTACTTTGTATGGTGTATGTTATAATAGACAGTTTGAATATATGTATATATATATGTCTATTCAAGATAATAGATGAATGTTCATTAGAGACAAAGTTAGTATTGCAACTTAGAAAAGGAAACTCAAATTTATTGAAAAATATGAATAGATA
>JACYFF010003369.1:86096825-86139809 GCA_017589665.1 Selenicereus undatus | reverse complement strand
TTAGGTCATGTATATTTTATTTGGACATATTATAAGAATATGCATATAATTGATTGATATTTAGGAATTACGTATTTAGCTTAAGGAAAGTTAACTATAATCTGTATGAGCTTTTTCTTAATTAATTAGATATATTATGGGAATAATATTTTTTGAGATTTCAAGCCTTCTTTAAAAAGCAAAAAACATAAAACTATTAATATTCTCCAAAAAGCAACAAAAAAAAAACACCTTGGAAATTTTGGATTTGATTTAAATATGATGAAAATTGAAGCAACGGTTGACATCAAGAGAGAGATTGCATCCAACGGTCTAAAAACTCTCATTTATGAGAATTTAAGGAAAATCCACATCATTACTACATTGCTTTTATATAATAGTATAGATAGGTATCTTTCAATTTTTTGTTTTAGGTTGAGAAGATCCCTCAATCATACTCTCTTTGTTGTAGATTTTCCTAAATAAATTAACACAATTATTAAAATGGCATATAATTGTATTTAACCATGCAATTTCTTAATACATTAATCGGACCTTCATCTTTCCCTCCCTCTCTAGTTTTCTACTTGTAAAAAAGAAACCACCGAGATTCCCAAAAAAAAAAAAAAAAAAAAAACGTATGGTAGCATGAGTAAATAAGTAATATATTTTTGGTAGACAAAGGCATCATCAATGGCATGTTTGGTTGGAATTAATTAAATTTATAATGTAAACAACTTTGTAATTGTATTTTCACTACTAAATTTGGTTGTATGTGAGTAATGAATCAAAATATTATATTGCCAACATGATTACCAGAGATTACGTAGTCATGATTACATTACAAAGTTGATTATATTACATAAGTGCTATGCTCTACGCCTGACGGCTATGGCAATGTGGATGTCATCATCTTTTCCAAGTGCAAGCTATGATGAGGAGTAAGTTATGGGTTCATCAAGACAATGCTTTACGCCTGACGGAGGCGGGTGTGCTCATAGCAACAACTGGGAGTACCATTTAAGTAGCAAGCATGTTGGTGTTAGGTGTTTCAGGCATGTGGCTTTTTTATATTTTGTTATTTTCTTTTTTATCTATTGCCTCCACTTTAAAGTGGTTGTTACTACTATTGAACAAAATAATAATAATAAGTAATGTATTTACTTTTCAGTTAAGACGTACAAAGACCCTGATAAAACTGTCATAATCTATACATTCATCGAATAAGAAATTACGCCTTGGGATTATTCTTTCCACTCACAATTGCACGTCGTTTTCCTTGATATTTATTCATGACTCCAATCAACTTCTGGGGGGTTCATGTATCTCCAGTCAAGTTATTATAGAATTTGCAAAATTTGTGTTTACAACAGTAAAGCACACTAGGAAAACTTCTCCAATGCAAACAACAATTAAAATTTTAAAAAATGTTTACTTACTTTATAGAGTTTTATATACAATGGTTTATAATATAGTTATATACACTGCTTTAAAAAATAGTTAGCAAATCAGCCTTGTGTCCTGTTTTGGGTGATTAATTCAACAACTCACTTACCCCCCCCCCCCCCCAAAAAAAAAAAAATTTTAAAACAAAATTTTGAGGGGGGGGGGGGGGGGTGTTAGTTGAAGGATACAATAGGTGAGTTATTATTTAGGGCATTATGTTGCAACAAGTGGACGGTGGTTCAAATAAGACATTATGGTTGTAACAAAGAAATTGGTTTATATTGTATGTGTGTTCATTTTGATTTAAATTATGGAGTTTCTAAGTCTTCACTTGAAGCAATAAATGATCTAGAAAAGTAGAGATGCTAATATTTTTCGTCTAATTAAGTGTCACTATTTGTTAACTTTCATCCACTTGGGAGAGATGGTATGTTTGGTTGAATGGTTTGAATTCCACTATGTTTCTGACCAACCAAAATATAGCTGACCAAACCAAAATATAGCTGACCAAACATCGAGTATTGGATGCCATAAATCCCAAGTTTGAGTTGCTAAACACATTAATCCCAAATGATGAAAATGGACCCGACACTCCAAGCTTTCAGACTAATTATATGAGTAATTCATACTTGGGAAAAAAATATTATTAGTTCTTCCCTAGATTTCATCTTAAAATTCGTCATTATTTCCAAAGCATAGATTGTTGAGAGTAGACATGCTGAAAGTTGAAAGCATTGAGGTCAATTTCCCAATTTAAGATTGATAGCATCCAATGTCCCAAAACCTAGAATTCATGGGGTCCAAAACCCCTCCCCAAAAAAGTTGTGATCCCAGAGAACCCCAACATGGGACATGCTTAGATTGAACGTGGTGAATCATGATAGTATTTGACAATCATAAAATAAAAAAGATGTTTCAAATGTCCTGCTCAAACAAAACAAGCATTAGGATAATAAAAAACGAGGCAAATGATACATAAATGAAGTTGTCAACGGTTGGAGAAGGGGGTATAACAATTGTCATCACCCTACACATCAGTTCGTCATATATATATATATTATTTAGCTACAATTGAGGTCTATGAAAGATTTAACCTTGCTTTATATAAATTTTAAGTCTGTTTATTAGGGTCGATATATTAACCTAATAAGCCTTACTTACTACCTTAGGCCAAACAAAGCACTATAGAGAGTCCTTTATTTAAAAGGACATCAGGACTCTACCCCATGTAATTATGTGTACCACTCTATACCTAGTTCCATGCCATCCACTTTGATGCACACATGTCGTGTCTTATCAGCTATGCCAACATCGTTATATCACTTCACCGAAACTTGTCTATGAGATCCACCATTCAACAGCTTTGTCCAACCAAACACAACAGCATTAACTCCGATGTCGCATGTTGTGGAGATAGAATAAGGAGTCGTAGTTCAGTTGCAGAGATTTGACCTCATAACTAGTTTACAATAGGAGGAGCATTACACTTATCCTATCATGATCCTTCTCACTAAATTTCTGAATTTAACTTGTGCGGGATATCAAACATTTTTTTTGAAGGATATGTTTTTATTTTAGATTTTGTCTCACAACGGTACAAATGAGGATAATCTCATTTATTTTTTAAATAAAATATTTTAGGGTGCAACAAAATTGACCAACACAAGAAACTAACACGAGCAAGTAATCAGGTGCGATCGGGTAGCACATACGGCAACGGGCAAATCAATCTCAACCAAAGAAATACAAAGATCATGGACATCATCCACGATGCGCCTTTTTCCTCTGCACGATTGAGCAAACTATACTAGGGATGACAGTGGATCCTACTATACTAGGGATGACAGTGGATCCTAGATCCGATCTAGATCCATCAGACCCGCTCCATTTTTAAGGATCTGGATCCTAAAAAATTAGACCTATTGGATGTTTAGAGGATCCGGATCCTATTGGATATGTGTCGCATCTGGATCTGGATCTAGGACTTTGAGGCTCAGACTCGATCCTGGACCCTTATACAGACCCGTTTGTTGTTTTTTACTATTCGTATAGCATAGATGTTAGGGTTTTTAGTTTTGATATCAATTTTCTCACTTCTCACTTCTCTCAGTCTCGCCTCTCTTCCTCACTCTTCAAGCTCCCACGACCTCCTCTCCTCCAGCATCCACCACTCCATGTTTCCACCCCATCTCCCCCGAGTCCTCGTTCTCCAGAGTCTAGGGCCTTCACACCAGCCTCGTCCCTCTTCCCGGCGACCACAGTTCGGTCTTGTTCGTCACGGTTTCGCCAGAACTAGCCGCGCTACCCCTATACAGATCGGTCATTTCCCGGCACTTCCGTCCATTTTTCGGCGCTTCAGGTAATTTTCCGGTGCTAGTCGCGGTTGTTTCTCCAATTTCTACCTCTCTCAAACTTGAGGGCTTAAAATAGAATATCATGTTCAAATTGTTTTCATTTTTTTTGTGGAATTGCATTTCAATTTGTTCCATGTGTTTGATTAGCTTTATTTGAGGGATAAGAGATCAACAAGGGCATAGCGGAATGACGAGTCTCGTCGTCTATGCTTCCTTCACTTTCACTAATGACTAGTATAGCATATGGTCTTCCCTCCCTCCGCGTCGCATCTAGTACATTTTTCTTATTTCACCAAGGATTGACCACCTTGTGAACCTAAATGGTATTTAGTCTTGTTGATGTCAAAAGCAGTTCACTAAAGTATTATAATCTTAAAGTCAACAACCCATTGCATTAATTAGCATGTCCAAATAGGGAAGAATCAATTATATACTTCATAAGCTAAATTAGAATTCATTACAAGACTCTTAATCTAAGTTGGAATTCATTTAATATCTTCATGATTTTAGACTCTATTACCTTAAATTTGTATGTATGCACTTTTGTTTTGTTGTAAAGAATAAAAAAGTGAAAAAAAAGTGACTCAAAGTAGCAGAGCCCGCTAGACCCTTTAGATCCAGAGAATTTGGGGTCTGAATCTAAATTTTATAGACCGTATAAATTAGGATCGGATTTAGATCCAAGTCTAAAAAAATAATCTAAATTTAAATCTTAACGAATCCAATTCAGATATGATCCATTCCATCCCTAGACCATACACTTACCAAAATTATACGTCCACACACAAAAAATCCCCGTGTGTGTACCTGTCACAAAATATCCAGCCAGCGATCCACCCAACCTCTCGAAACCTCGTAAATTCGAATATTCGACTCCGTAGGGCTTCGTTCAAATCACCGGCAAACCAGCGAACAAAGGAGCGAGATATACAGAAGGTTCAGAGAGAGAGAGAGAGAGAGAGTGAGATTTCGCAATTTCGTCTAGTTCTTCGGCATTTGAATCCTATCGTATGTTATTAGAAGCAGGCATGTCGATAATTAGGGTTTTTTTGACTGTGAATTTTCTGTTTGGTTGGTGTTTGCTATTGACTTGTGTTCAAATCGATTGTTTTGAATTTGATCTGATGATTTTGATCTTAATAGGAGTCATTGAAGACTTCTATAGAGCTTCTAGATCGCAGCCGCCATCGCGTCCGCAAATTTCCGTGCGTGAATTTGGTTGTTCATTTGAAAATGAAGTTTCTCGAGTACACACAGCTAAATCGGTAAATCTTTGTTGATCTATTGATTTTGAGCATTTACAGAGTTCCTGATTGTGTTTTAATGTTATGTTTATGTAACTGGAGGTTTCATAGATTTGGTAGTTGAATTGGATTTATGGAGGTTTTAGGGCTTGTCATTGTGGATTTCAAAGTGATCTCTTTCCGTATTATTCGCAGGATAAGCGATTTCTTAAGTCATCTAAATCTGGGCGAGCGCACCATTAAGGGAAGCCTTGAGGCGTATTCATGTAAGTGAAAGTTGCCACCTTTGTGTGGACTTATATTTGAAAGGGGAAGAAACCATTTGAAAATAGGGATGACTGAATGTATCACCCCTATTTTTTTGGTCTTAGTGGTAGTTTTGTTTCTTAATTCTTAGGTAAGCACACAGGACACCTTTGTGTGGACTTATATTTGAAAGGGGAAGAAACCATTTGAAAATAGGGATGAATGAATGTATCACCTCTATTTTTCTTGGTCTTACTGGTAGTTTTGTTTCTTAATTCTCAGGTAAGCACACAGGGACAGACAAAAGGCTATCACTGAGCTTGGAGCATGAGGTAACTCGCGTCTACTGCTTAGGGAGGCATCATTGTCTATGCCTTTGTGTGTGTGTGCGTGTGTGTGTGGAGACTTTGTGTGTGACTTTTGAACCACTTTGAAGTCTATTATTATTCTTGACGATGTGCTGTATGTCTAATAGTTTTACTTTTGAAATGTAGATGCTTGTACGTCTACATTTTATTGGTTGAATTGGTTATTGCCCGTTTAGTTAACAAAGACAGTTTATTGCTGCTGCACATAGAACTTTGGAATTTTGGTAGAGATGTTGTAGTATTTGGATTATTAGTTCAGAAATTTCACCTTGTGTTACTGTCTTGAGTTATTGCATGCATCTAATGGTTTTGGAAAACCCTTTCGTTCTCAGCAATTGGGATTGAATAGAACTTGGATTGATTGCGGAAGTTTGAAGACAAAGGCCGGAGTTGAGTAGCCTGTATCGGAGTTGAGCCACATGCCATCAGATGTTTCTAGTTCTAATGGCAAACTATGCGCGGGCATGTTTAGAAATTTATGTGTTGGTTCATTCCATATGTCAGGCTGTAATGTCACGATGACTTGGCCATCTGATCGAGATCCGTCAAGGAAGTATGTTTAAGGCACTCAAATAAGCTTAGATAAATCACATTCAGCAGCCAAAGTCCAAGAAAAGACCTATATTTTGCTAAGGAACACAAACAGTAGGTTCGGGTTCTAATTAGCAAACACAGCTAGTTTTCGTAAGCTTGATTACTCAAGCTTAAAATGGGCATATGAAGCTGCAAATCCACTTTCTGAGAACCCTTTTATGTAAGCTTTGAGTACATGAGAAGAGTTATTGGTTAAGTCTAGAAGAATTAGGTCACATGGGATGATTTTCAAAATGCTACATAAACTGATCCAGTCTGGACCACCTACACGTTTTGACCTATATCTCTCAAACTACTGGCATTTGGAACCTCCATGAGGATTTTCCTGAAAATAGACATCTTGAGCTTTCCAAGGGCTTTTGAATGAACCAAGTGCATGTATTTTGGGAGATATGACATATTAAAGTTAGAGCTGCTGTACTGGAAAGTAACTGACTGTTCCAGTGTCAACTCGATTTTGTGTGCTTAATTACGTAGGTCTCCTTGATGTTTAAGTCTGATATTTTTGCATATTTTGGTTCCCTAAGGTCTTAGCTGACTAAGCATGTAAAAATATTTGTGTTAAGTCGTGTAAAAATAGGAGAAATAAGGTCATTTTGCAAATCGTGCCAGATTGCACCCCAATCTGTCCGGTTTGATTAATTAGGTGTTTTATGTATTTAAAATCTAGGTTAATCTTGATTTCTCAGTATGGGGGGTTGGTAGACATCTTAAGGTTTCCCCTATACAAGGAAATCCAAATCATGCTCACTTTTTGCATGATATGTGGCGTCCAAAAACAGTCTCCAAACTAGTAAAATTGCTAGGTTGCACCCGATTGGTGCATTTGGTGGTTATTAGTCTTCCAATGGCATGGTTGGTCCCTTTGCTGCAAGGATGGTGATTAAAGGGAGTTGGAACACAATCATGACTTCCTTTTAGCCTTGTGAAGAGCACAACCAATTGAAGCAGGAAGAAGAAAGGCAAGTGCATCCGGATTGGCTAGCTGTAAAGTGCAGGTTCCCAGCAGCCTTTTTCTCTCTCCTGCATGTTCAAGTAGCCTTCTTAAGGCTAATTGAGGAGTTTAGGGATGTGTTTAGTCTTTAATCTTTTGTTTAGGTAGACTCATTGCTTCTAATTAGTTTATTTAAACATGCTTTGTACTTAAACAGAATGTAAGCTAGTTTTAAGCATGGTTAGAGGGGTCCTAAGCACGAAGAAGCCTCTAAGCCCTTTCCTAGGCAGCATGGACGTGTATAAGTTGGTATTTAGCTCATTTTGCAAATCAGTTTTGAGTATTGAGTAAAAGAAAGCTGAGCTTTGCTCCTTTGAGTTTGTTAAAACACTTTACTTATCATAGCTTAGGCCAAGTTAGGTGGTAATCAAGTGAGTCTTAACTCTTAATTAGGTGGTGTTTCTATATCCTAATTAAGGTTAAGGGCCCTAATTTTATTCTTGGTGGTGATTTTTGTATCCAAGAAATAAGTTTAGTTTCTTTATCCCCTTGAATTCCCCTTTTGGATTCACCTTAAACTCAAGTTAAGATCAGTTTGTTCTTAGCTAATCCTTGCATTCCTTTGAGTTTGAGTTGATTTCATTGGCATATCCATCGCCATCATATGTTTTACAATGTTCAGGTTATGTATGTTACTCGGACTCGAGTATAGGTGTACGATACGGATATGTGTCCAAGTTTCATACTTGGCTGTTTTCAACAAAATTTGCAGATTTTGATTGTAATTTTAAGTGAGGAGTGCCATACCCTTGTCCGAGTGTCGAGGATCTGACACGGATACGGTAAAATGAAATGAAGAGTTGGAGCAATATAGGTTGAGGTTGAGGGAATTAGGTAAGAAACTAGGTTGTTTGCTCCAATTTTTCTTCTTCTGTTGCACTCTCACCATATCCAGAAGTTGCTATCCTTTCATCCTCCCAACTTTGTCAGTAGTGCATGAGTGGACAATGTCCTATATGCATCACAGAGCATTCCGTTCTCAAGCATCCACATTAGTTCTTTTGCACATTTGTATCGACTGTGTAGTGGTTACGTTTTTGGTTCTTTGTGTTTGGGGCCGACATCTTGTTTTCAATTGTCTTATTTTGTGGGAGGAGGGTTGGTGATTGTGGTTGGGTTGTGAAAGGCCTTTCTGTTCTCTTCTGTCAGCACTGGTCATCATCTCTGAACATCTTCCCACTATTGTGTGAATGCTGTATCCCCTCCTGCAAAAGTCACTTTGGTCTCTAGGCTTCTAAGTATATGAGTCTCATGTCTTTCTATAGCGTCCGCATGGTGCTGACAGGATTTGCTTTCTCTCCAGATCCTTGATTATCTTGGAAGATCATCTGACACAGATTCCCCTTCACCAGCTGATTATCTGATCAGCAGATCCAGGTTTCCAATAGTGACCACATGAGTTGGTTTGCATACAATACCCTTTTGAGTTTACTAATTGTTTACTATCTTTCCAGCCGGAAGACGCTGATTTACCTGATCCTAACGCTGTACCACATGTACCCTGATTATGACTTCAGGTAATCTACTTTTTATTAATGTTTTCTGCCTTTAGCGATAAAATGTTTTTAAAGGGAAGATTATGGGTAATGTCATTGTCAGCTTTTTGGGCGACATGGCAACCCACATATAATCGTCTCAAAATTGGCATTGGGAGTGTTGTCAAGAGGTTTGACAGACGGTTCTGATAACTGTCGCTCCTAGAGGAGCTGAGAGTTCAAGTCTCTCCATTTCCCAGCATTAAATCCTGGTTGCATGTTGGATGTTAAATCTTTATGTGTTGCTTGCATCATAGTTGTATGCACTTATAATTCAAATATGGTCTTGTTTGTTGTGATATTGCCATTTTCTTTGTTGCCTTGCAGTGCTGTGAAAGCTCACCGGTTCTTTACAGATGAAAGTTGGGACAGTTTTGAGCAAATATTTGATGCATATATGAGAGAAGCATCAAAGGTTTGCCGCCTTCGTTTCTTACTGATGACCTTAAGTTGTACTGTTATGGGTCTGAAACTCTGAATTGTGAGATGAGCATCTGGGGTCCTTTTAATACCTCTGCTGATTTCTTGTGGCATTAGTCATAATTTCTTGTTCATAAGAGATACTGTCTTTTGTTGCGACGGCCAAGAGGGCAATTGGAGGCAAGCTACTTGACTTTCGAAATCAGTTAAATTAATTTTTTTGGGTGAATCCTTTCTCTTTTGAATTTTATTGTAAACATTTGTAAGTCATCCTGTGGAGGCAGATGCATCATCCTCTTTGTTAGCAGAAAATGCTTACAGCTGAGGTTCGAGTCCTATATGACATGTATTCCTTCATCGTGTTGGCTGGTTTGGCTGCTTTGACATGTGTAAAGCAACATCAGGAAGTAGATATTATATTGTAAGGCTAAGGAGCTCCATGAGCTGAGTTGTTGATTCATGAAAAAAAAGTCACTATCCATAGCAGCATTTTATTGACAAAGCCAGTGCAATCCACCAAATTGGTGTTTAAGGCTCTAACCGGAAGTAACATGTAGAGTTTGCTCGTACACTTTCAGGGGATCTGTTTATAGGCCTCCAATAAAAGGTGAAAATGTCTGGTGCTTGTTTGGCTAGTTGAAACAAAAATTTGTGAAACAAAAATTTGGAGACATTTCATGCACTTCATGGCTTGGCGTTTATATGTGATGTCATATCAGCGATAACGTGTCAGTGTCGAGCAATTTCCAATGCAGCTGGTAGGAAATTGAAAAAGAAGATGACCATGGTTTTTCGTGGTGAATTTTTTTTTTTTGGGTAGTATTTGGGGAGGGAAACTGAAAAGTCTGTTGGGTGAAACTTCCCTTGGTGCTTGAAAGGGAATTTCATCAGGACTTTATTTGTGGGAGAAGGGGGACCTTTTGTTCTTTAGCTTTTGATGCGGATGACCTCGTGGATAACTTGTATTTGGATGTATATAGTCTTTTGTAGCATGCTATGTATGCATTCATGATTCATCCCTTAATCCTCTTATATAAATATGCACTTATTGTCCTTTTTAAACATGTCAGTGTTGAACATTCTACAGCGAAACATATTGTTGGTTTAGCCAGAACTGGAGCTGGTCCTGCCTGTGCAGCAGGGAGAATTTGTAGAGTGCACTAGGGTGACCATAGTATACATTTTGAAATGTTCAGACTTGTGGTTAGGAGCCTTGAATGTGTAGAGCCTGCTGAAGGGAATAAGTGTATCATTCAATTGTCTGCTGTAAACTTTGTGATTTATAGACACTTAATATGTACTGCAAGACAGAGTCAATGATATACAAAGAAAATGCAGGCATGCTATTGCTGTTCGCTGACTCTGACCGTGGTGATCGTCCAGCGGTTGGCTTGACCCTGTTCACTTATGAGCCCTGACCCTTGAGCCTTGCTGGGGGGATCCTTATCTGTTTCAAGACATTGCTTGCAACTATGTAAACATCTGTCATGTAAACAACTATATGTCAAGGTTTAAAAGACGACTTCACTAAATGCTATGCTCGCTATGGGGAAGTACCCTTAACTTCTGAATATGTTTAAGGTTACTTCTTTAATTTTTAGATGGGAGAAGGAAATTTGGAGATAACTATCTTTAATTGTACAGATGGGTTTCATCATCATTGCTGGAACTAGCTTTAGTTGTTTCCAACAAAGCTTTTGTAATGCGCCTGTATCTGCAACTTAGATCTGCCCCTCTTTCCAAGTCTTGGATCCTGTTTCCTTTATATGCCTAAAGAACTACTCTGGATTATATCCAGATTCGAGAAGATGACTTCTGAATAAGTAACTGTTTACTATCTATGATCTTAGTGACTGGTTTTGTGATTCTTATGTTTGTTCTCTTTGATTATAGGAATGGATTGAGACAAATGGTGGTAGTTCCCTCCTTGAAGACTTGTACAAGGCCCTGGATGAGGCAAGTGTTCAGTACCTAATGATTAACTTGCTATATGCTTAAATAGGGGTCAGAGTTGTAATATTCAGTAATGCAGGTCGTCAAGCTCTCAGAATGTGAAATTTACAGCTACAATCCAGACTCTGATGCCGATCCATTTTTGCAAAGAGGAGCCATGTAAGACTGCTTTTCTTAGTTCTGAATTCCCGTTGTGATTGTTGCTAACCTTGACAATGATGTATATACTCTCTCTTGACAGCTGGTCATTCAACGTCTTCTTCTACAACAGAAAGCTAAAGCGCGTTGTTAGCTTGCGGTTCTGCTGTTTAAGGTATCACTTCTGTCTGAATTTCCAAATCTCAGCCTCTCCGACTAGTTTCCTGAAAGAAATCGAAATTCATCATATATTTTGAGAATTATCATTTAAAAAGTACTTGACCGTGGTTGTAGTGGGGAATTGACAAGTCAGTACTCTTTGATGCTTCTGAACGAAATTGATCTACTTTGTTGATACGAGTCATAAACCTTCAATAGTTCTTGCTGCTAGTTGGGGGGGGGGGGGGAGTTTGGTTTCCTTTTCTAAGTTGTGTTTATTCCGTCAGTGCTGATTGCACTAGTATGTTGTTTTGCAGCAACTTGGTCGCTGATGAATTTCTAACTGATGATTTGGCCTTTGAGGAAGATGGAGAAATTTTCGACAACATGGATATATGAGATTACCCCTTCATCAATATACCTTGTTCATATCACCGTGACTGCTTGTTGTAACTGAGTTATGTTAGGCCTGAGCATTGTAGGTACCTTCTCGTATTTGCCTGTATTGGATTACTTCGTGCATACTTGCCATATAGACCCAAGTTACTCCCAACTTGGGATGCTGTGGTGTAAATACGCTGCATTTTGCATCCAATGTCTGAGGTAAGTACTTCAATAATGGAACAAGACGTCTGCGTCTGACTTCTTTCTACCGTTGGGAGTCTGTTACTCTTGCCTTTTATGCAATTTCTTACTGTCCTTTTATTGTTGCGTGATTGCTGCTGTATTGAGTTTCCATCGTTGGTCTGAATTCCGTAATTAAACTTGCTGGCTTAGTGAGTTCTCAGGATCAGCTGCGTCAGAGCTTGCTCAAGCTCGAGTCAAAACTGAGCTTGTGCCAGTCCCGATCTAGCCCCTTGGAGGTTGCTGAATTGAGCCTGAGCGCAGCGGTGCTCAGCTCGTCCCCCACCCCGTGAACCAAAAAAAGCTCCCCTAAGACCCTTTCTGCTGTCAGTCCATGCACTTGTTTCTCGTACTCTAGGTCTGAATTTGGTTTCAAGTTGGATATTCGTGTCGGGCAAGAGAGAAGTCTTTATTGAGCCATGCCTGAACTTGGAACTTCAGTGTAAGCATATCATACAAGAGTAGACTTTGGCTCGGTTCAAATAAGCACTTTGACATTTCAATCTTGTTAAATTTCAATCAAGAACATTGCTGCCTCAATTCTGTTAATTTCCAAGGGCTGATTTTGAGCAAGAAAGAACATTGCCACCGTTACAGAAGTACGTCAGGGAAATTTCTTCTTTCAACAGCACATCATTTTTTGTCAAATCGCCGCAATTTGAAGTCACATCTCAGACGATCTTGGTAGAAGTCGCTGTGTGGGTGTCGCAGAGAGTATCTTGCTAGAGCCTCGGAAGCAAAACATTTGTAGAATTTGAGGCGTTCCAAATGTCACAGATGTTCTCTCAAAGGTGGCTTGTAAGTTGTGACAAAGTTGTTGGATGAGGCCCATCTTTCCCCTTCTTAATAGAATTGGTCAAAGCTCTAATCTGACCTGATTCAAACTGGACTGAGAATTAAACAGCATTGCGCACAGACAATATTTTCTGAATTGGAATTATCAGGAGACTTATCTGTCACGTAATTTCATGGACCAACTGTCTCTCTCATTGCTCTGACTTCAACAACGCAACGTCTCTGCACGTAGTTCGTCATGTGTCTTCCCATCGACCCACCTCAAAACAAAAACATTTTATTGGGGTTTTTTTTTTTTTGTTTTGTTTTGTTTTGGTGAGAATGATTATGTTCATTAGTTGTGGAAATTAATGATATATTTTTGAACAATTAAAAACTTAAGTACTTAATTTTAAAGATTAAAAGAAATTTCTTTTCTTTTCATTCAAAAAGGTATGGGCTGTAATTTTTCTTTTGAAAAAATAAATATTTACATGGCCTCAATTTTCATCGGATCGTGGGATCACAATTGTGACCAGGCTCTTTGTCGGATCGTGGGGTACAAACGGACGAACGGACCACAGGAGAAGAGAGAGGCTCACAATCCTCCCCCTGCAAATGCTCTTATTGGTTGTGCCACTGCACGTAATTGTGAATGGTAGCAAAGTCTGAAACCTACTCAATTGAGTGAAAAAAACATTGACATTTTTACATTAGCTAATTATTCACTAAACATGAAATTTAAAAATTTTTGCATCATTATTTCTTGTGAAATATCTTTAATTTTAAGAGAGTAAATAATATTTGAATTTGTTCAAAAAATTAAATATGAGATACATAATGTTACTTGTTCAAACTATACACCTCCTAAAATAGTGTTCACAGATCAAATGTATCTCTCAATAATGGCTTTTGCATTTGATGTTACTAAAAGGAATAAAACAAAATAAATCATTCATTCATTTTAATTTTGACCCAATTGACTTTATATAACGGATGTGAGCATCTAATTTTTTCATAAAGTCTTTTATTAAAATTTGATCTCTTATATATGTGCGTGTGCACTCCTGAAAGAATATCCTTTTTTTTTTCCCTTGAGAATATCTATGTCAAATACAAGTACATTTGATATGACACCTCTAAAGAGTGTATATTTTCTGTAAGTTTTTAACAAGCAACCCATTTTTGAGGATAACATGTTTCCTTTTTGACACCACATTAATTTTTGTTAAATTAAGTCATTTTGACTCTATTGTCTTTATAAATATTTGACACGTGCATTTAAAACTTTCATAAGCATTTTTTTTAAAAACAAAAAAAGTTCTTTATATATATATATATATATATATATATATATATATATATATATATGTCAGAGGAGTGAGTATTCATATTATATACGAGTACAACATTGGATATAACATCTTTAAAAAGAGTGTATGTGATTTATAATTTTTTAACAAGCAACCCACTTTTGAGGGTAACATTTTTGTTTCCCTTTGGACACCACAACCATGTTTGTCAAATTAAGTTACCATACGCAATTTGCAAGGTGTTCCTAAGATGATCTAACTAATAAATATTAATAATAACAGGACTACATAGAGCTATTTCTTGAGAATATCTGCACAACTTTAATTAAAAAGAAAACATTTGTAGAATTTGGGACCTTCCGATTGTGATTGTTATTAATAATTAACACAAGAGAAAAGCTAAGGCCACCTGTAACACTAGAAATGGATAAGGGAGATCTGGATCCAATAGCAATAATCAATCGCTAATTAATTAGCTTTGATTGCGTCATCTATGACACATAACCTCATGAAGTTGTCTCTCTATATATAAATATAATATGATATGCATCATCCAAACAAATTAAAAGCTGCAGTAATTAAATTAACCAAGTTTATTATAAGTAACTAGTTAATGGGTAGAATGAATCCATATGCTCTCTGTCTTTTACTTTAATTTGCACGTAAATTCAATTCATTGAATGGAATAATATTTTGAGCGAGACTGTAAAAAAAAAGACGGTCCAATAAATAAATATTTCGCATTCATACAAGGTTCGAAGGAGGATCTTATTCGAAGGAAAGTATCGTATATAAGGTAAAACTGTAAAAATTTATCTTTTCATTTGAAAGAAAAGCTGTTGAGGAATGCCGCACTCTATTCTGTATTTATTATAGGCAAAACGTGAAGTAAAGTAGGGGCATAAATCAGCACTAGGGCATTGAAATCTACGCATACAAGTCACTTTCCATAACTTAAATAAGTCACCTTAATTGTTAGAGTCAAGTGTGGGAGGAGGACTTTTGTTATGATTTGTTTGATTGAAAGTAATATAATTATTATATAATAAAATTAATTATATAAAATAATTATTATTATAATAGAATTATATAATAATTATATTAAAATATTTAGTTATAAAATTTTTATAATTAAGGGAACTCTTTAAAAAATAACTTTTTAAATATGTTAAAGTGATTAATAATTTATTTTATAATAATTTTTTTATTTAAGAGTGATTTTATTAATAATCATCTTAAATAAATCACCTTAAATAAACTTCTCGAAATTATTAAATAAAACTATTTTATACACGACTTACTAAGTAATTTACAAGCTCATCTAAGGCAGAATTCACGTCAGTTACACCCCTACAAAATATCCAATTGAGAGCCGACATTTCGGATGTATTTTGGATACCTTTTGTTAATTTTTTTCTTTTTTAATATATGACTAAATTCCACTAACTCATCCCATGTTCAATCTAGGCCCCCACCTGACCTCCTTCTTGCAATGTAACTGTACACATTTACTATGGGAACGTGTTTCAGCAGTTTACGCAACGCCACTGTCGGCCCCCCCCCTCCCTTACTTTTTCTGCTACGAAAGCGATTTGCCGCGACTTTGCACTGCTGCATGTTGACAAGTGCAACTCAAGCGATAATGTATGCTTGCTTTGCATGGTGACAACTGCATCTGCATGCATTGTACGCCTCCTTTTCACTATAATCTAGCTGCTTATTCAACTGCTTTCTAGTTAACAAGACCTAAAAAAACATGGACTTGTCGTGTGTGATGTTATATATTCATTAAAAATAGTGTTCTAGAAAGAAGATATTTATGTTAGGTTCGTGGTCATAACTTGTTCCCGGATGTACTTAATCATTTGCTGTGTCAATATAATATGTCTACCTTGTTCAAAAATAAGCATTTTGTGAATGTATGCATGCCATATGCATGTTCTATATATGCGTAACAATTAGCCAGAGATGAGCTACAAAACATGTTTATGTAGGAAATCAATGAGGAGATAACCGTTAGGTATGACATTGTAAGAACTAAGACGTCATAAATTCATTATAATGAGATCTAAGACATCAATTAAAATGGGCAAAATTAACAATATGATATGCCTGATTACTTTCAAATATATAAAAGGTAACTTGTTCTATCTATCCCTCACAAAAGTGTATCTTTCTTCTTCGTTCTACACAAAGTAGGTTTTGAGGTGCCGGAATTACCTCTCCTAACTGTATAGCAATAGGATCCTTTTCACTTTTAAGAGTACGTACTCTCCAGTTGAGAATTTCTTCTCTTTTTCTATCCCGATACTTTACACAACTTATTTCTCCAAGTGTCAATCGTACTCGACCTCAATAAGGAAAGATATATACGTACGATACCAAAATCAACTCCTAGACCATGAATCTCAGCAAGGAAAAACCAAGCACAACCAATCTTCAACTGATGATGGTATGCCTAGGATATAAAGATTGATACATGTTAATTTTATCAGCTAAGATTAATCTTACAGGTTATATTAAATTATGACTTATACAATTAGTATCTATAATATTACGCGATGCAATTCGATTATTTTTTTGTTCATCTACACTAAATATCAGCAAAATAATTTAATTTTAGACACAATCTTGTGTTTACTAAAGACCTATATTATTTTCTCTAGCTCATCGTACTTGCCACTCTTTTTATTTAACACACATAAAAAAAAGTACAAAAATACTTTATATAAATCACAAATCACAAATCTAGATCTACATCATTAACTTTGAGAAATTTTATCAGTTAAATTATAGTGGTGGTTCCTTTTTCTTGTTGTCTTCATCTAACCAAAGATTTCATGGTTCTAAAGTCATTCATTAATTGTAAATTATTAGGGCTAAATCAACACTAACATGATAAGGACACTTGGCTTGTTTCTGTTCGACTTGGTCTAAATTATGGAACCCCAACTTCTTCCTTCCTACCTCATAACTTATGTTGTCCCATTATTTGTCTATTATCTTGTACATGTACTTTAATTATAATATATATAATACATATCCATCGATCTGGACAACTTGCACACTTTTTTCTGTATAAATATTAGTAGTAGTGTGTGCTTTGCCTTATAGTTATTATTTGACACAAAGAAAGAAAATATTCAACAACATGCTTACTTCTCTTTCTTCTTCTTGTTATAACCTAAACACAGATTCTTGCAGGCAAAAATATCTCATCAAGTTGCCAGCCTACCGAGTTTCATGCAGATCAAGCTTTCATCATGAAGGTGGTGGGTTCAATCTCCAATTGAAGAACTCAAGTTTGCTTATTTTGTGTTTGATCTAGGGCTGTCAAACGGGTCAGGTCGGGTCGATCCATTTAATAAACGGGTCAATTTCATGTCGGCCTTGAAAATAGCTTAGATTTGCTCAAAATTGAAAAACAACAAGTTTTCACACTAAACGGTCAAATTGTATTGATTTCAGGTCGAAATCGGTTCGGTTCGGGTCGGTTTCGTGTTTCTCTCAGTAAATTCGGGTCGGGTTATCGTGTCGGGTCAGACTTTGACAACCCTAGTTCGATCGATATGATCCTTGGGCAAAATCTATATCTCGATTTGATATGAAGTGATCGTTTCTGGTGGTGGAAATTAGGAGACTGATGATCATCACACCTTGTTGTTCTATCATTATTAGTAAGCGGTTTAGTTCAAATCAGTTCATGGATAACGATTATATAATGATATTTGGTACTCAATTGATCATCAAGAGTTTCATTAGTTTCTATGATCTATATCTATGTGTACATGCGATCCGGGTTAAATGAAAAAATAAAGGTGGTAGAAGAAGTCAATTTGATAATTCCTTTTGTTTTTCTTTCTCTTTTATGTGACTCTTCCCAGAAACCTTATTTTTGTACTGTTGGCATGTATATCCCCTTGGTTTTCTTTTGCCCTAAAGGGGGGCAGATAGAATAAGATTATATCCCTCTTCCTTAATTAGCTAGCATGCTCAAATATACTTACTTCAATCCTCTCATCTCTTGCCATGTATATATATTTTTTCAGCGTGTATTTATCATATGAAGAAATTTTAATGTATGGCGTTGACGTGACTTGTAGGAGTATGTACTCTTAGAAGTATGTATTCTTAGGAGTATGATATAGACTTTGATCTAAGCACTACTTTTCTAGACTAATTAATCTGAATTACCATCTATATATATATGCATATGTTTGATGCATATATGATTTTCTGATGTGAGTGAAATTTGATTGTTGAACAGGAAGACAAGCAAGCATGGTGGACAAGAACATGGGGCTTCTAAGGGAGAGAGTGGAGAAGATGAAATTAGAGAGTGATCAGATTAAGCAAAGAGAGATTAGTCAGAAAGATGATGCTAATGTTGCAATTAGGCGGGCATGCAGATATGGGTACGTCTACAAACACAAAAAGCATGAAAGCATGGCCCTCGTGCAATCCTTCAAGATGCTTCTCCCTATTTATGGTGGATTAGGGCTTGCCTTGCTTGCTGGTTTTACTTATGCCCTTTTTCTCTCAATTTCCTGCCATCTCAGTAAGATCATTGGTAAGTAATTAAGGTACACATCATGTGGGATTAGGCATCAACTATTGCATTTCTGCGAGTATGTACTCTTATATATGTATATATATGTAATTTGTATTTCTTTTTAATCTATACGTATTCCTCTCTCAAATTTTTTTGTGTTTGTGAAATTCTTGGAGGTACAAACTTTTCAAACTGTTTAGATAGATGTAGAGAGAGGGGAAAGGGCGGGGGGAGAGTGGTGATGTATATTCTATCTTATTTGGATATGTTATGAGATGGACGGAGGAAAAAATTATTAAAAGTCTTTTCTTCTCCTGTTTTCTCTCATATTTTAGAGGCGAATAAAAATGAGAGAAATGACGAAAACGAGCTAGGGTGAAGCGTTTCCTTAATTTTTCTTTTCTCCCCTTGAGAAAAATGAGAGTTAATTAACCTTGATTTCCCTCCCACCGCTTCTTTCCCCTCAATCTCAACAAGCTGTTCATGATTATTTTTTCAGACTTGGTTCAGTTATCATTTTCCCTTTTTTTTTTGGCATGCCGTCTGGATGACGTATTCTATTGTACATTGTGTGTTTTTTTTTTAATTTTTTAATCAAAATTTGGAATCTTAAATAAATAAAAACGATTGGCTCGAGATGCAATAATTCTCTCATGAAATATAGGATTTTCAAAGCACATGTTAATCTTGTGACAAACTTTCCTTTTGTCTTTTGTCCCCTAAGCTAGCTAGTTACTATAATATGTCTATATATACTTCGATTTGTATTGATTGAATTGGTCATCACATCATTGATGACGACACAACACATAATGGAGTTAGGCAAATTAAGGATTTTATATGAAGGGACCCAAATCATGTGGTATCGATCTTAATTTATAATAAAAATACCTTTTTTTAATTGAAAAAGAGGGAATAATTTTAGTACCTCCACAACCAACTGCCATTAGATATGAGTCAATTCTAGGCTAAGGGGAAGACCTATTTTGATACCCTCTCTGCTCCGACCAAATCAAATCAAATCAAATCATGTCCTTAAACTCATCCATCTCTTAATAACTGTGGGTAATAATCGACTCTTTGTAGATTGTAGGGCAGTAGCGAATTTAGAATTTTAAATTAGGAGTATCTATCTATAAATATTTAATAATTTATTATTTTTTTAGATTTATTTTAGAAGTGTCCATTTATAATATTGATATGAACTTTAAACAATTTTTTTTTAAAAAAATTTGGGGTGTCTATAGACACTCTTCCCTCCTACATAAATCCGCCATTGTTGTAGGGTGATCATGGTGGTCGTGTGCCCTTCTCCAGGCCCTGCCTGCCTACCCCTTCAGCAACCCAAACTAACATACTCACATAATCCATATTCACATGTATGTATTGGCTCACTTGACATTTGGATCCTCGATGATGAATTCACTTGACATCTTATCGGGTCGAGTTATATTAGTCTGTAATGTCTTTTTTTTTTTTTATAGATATTTAAGCATCGCAAGTAGCTTGAGGGGAAGGAAGAGGTAGAACTAGTGCTGGGTAATAGATTAGATCGGGTGGGGTTTGTGTTTGTGTTGAACTTAAATAGGTTGTGAATTCCTCAATTTAAACCTAACATGTTTATTAAATGAGTTGAAAAGTTTTGACTTTTACCCATTTAATTTTTAAACGGGTTGACTCACTTAACTCGTTTAAGATAAAAATACCGAATTCAGTCGGCTAATTACCCATTTATGCATCTAATATTTTCAACTAATACATAATTATATAACGTTAAAAATTAAATTTATATATCACATTAAATAATTACTCTCCAAAACTTCTCTAGTTCATCATAATTCACATTGTTTTTAAAAATGTTGTATTCTTCATTATTTAATAAAAAGATAAACGGATAAATGGCAAATGAAAAAATGAGTTGATATTTAATCCATTTAATTAAACGGGTTAAATAGGTACTTTTTCGTGTCGAAAATCTCAATCTGAACCTAACCCATTTAATTAAAAGATTGTACGTGTCAACCCATTTAATTAAACGGGTTAAAAATTTATACCCAAACCCACTTAACTTCATGTGAGTTTTAGGTTGACAATCGTGTCGGATCAGCTTTGCCTAACTCTAGGTAGAACAAGCCTTGCCTAGATCTAAAAGGTTAAGTTGTACTATTCCACACAAGTGAACTAAACAACAATCATTTTGAGCTGATCAAGAGTCAAACTCCCGACCTATAAGATGATGTATTTGGTGCCATTAAGTTAGAGCTAAGTTGACTATAAATATGTCTGATGGAGTTAATATGACAAATTAAACGTAAACGTATTTATCTTAATCCTACAGCGAAAAACGATTGAACCTTTATTTGAATCACTAGTCATGACAAAATGGAGAACCTTCACTATCCCATAGCCTAAAAGCCCCAGATTTTGTGCAGAAACTCTCTTTAGAGAATTCTCGATGTTTCTCTCTTATGCATTTCCTCATAGACTGACCCCCTTTTTATTAGAAGGATAATCGATGGTTAGGGTTTCAATTCTGAGGTGACTTCAGCCGTACGACCTATAGGATTTGCACCCTTATGGGGGTATTATACCTTAAGTCCAACAATGTCTATTTGGAATTGATATCTTAATATTGTACAAAGAACCAATTTCTTTTTTATTTTTTAAGATTCAAGATATCTATTTTAGGGTTATTTATGTCAAAAACTATAGAATCAATTTACTTGCTTTAATTTTGATGAATGGGCTTCGATAGTGATCATATGCATCTCCTACTGAGTATGTCTTCATCAAGAAAGAGTATTTGCAGGCTTCTTCATATATAGGATGGTCCCATAGTAGCTTTCAGAGTGATCTCCTTTGTTATTATTTCCTTCAATATGCATAATCTATAATTTCTTTAATGTGATGATTGTTTACTGATTGTAACTTTCAACAATTCAATATTTTTGGCATTCACATATCAAATTTGTGCGACTCAAGACCCCCCCCCAAAAAAAGCTATTGCCTTGACTTAGGACTCTTGTTAATCTGTCGCGCCTTATTATTTGTAATTATCATACAAAATTTTATCTTAATTGATTTGGTTTAAAAAATTGATATATATTGTTATAGATTAATGGATTTGGTAACGTAAACAGGAAGATCAAAAAGAGTTATGTAGTATATAATCGGACTATATTATTGGCACTATTCCGGATCAGTTATAAAATTACATGTACAATCTTTCTCTTACGATATAGTCAGTTTATTAGAATCTCTTTTATATCCATTGGTATATTGTGATGAATTATCCCATACAAGAATTGGTAATCAATTATAATTACCAACAGTGTGTGCTTTTTTATATATACATTGTAACTTACATATTTAAGCCTAATTAAGACATTATTTTTTTTTTGTTTAATCAACACCCTTATTGTTGCACTAAATTTAAAGGACAAAACGTTTCCATTAAATCATATATCCACTATCCAACTACCCAAGTATATACCACCAGGTAGTTCTTCTGTTGTACACCATTTGCTTGATAAACATACAAAGCATTGGGCCAAGTCTGAAGCCCATGGTTAAGAAACTTAAGATGAGAGTTGTATCCAAAATACATTAAATAACAATTGTACTCTTGGCCATTACTAGAGCTGGAAACGGGTCGGTTCGGATCGATCAATTTAATAAATGGATTAATTACGTATTGGCCTTGAAAATAACTTAGATTTGTTCGAAACTAAAAAATAACAGGTTTTCACACTAAACCATCAAATCGTGTCGACTTCGAGTCGAAATCGGTTCGTTTCGGGTCGGGTTCGTGTTTCTCTCAGTAACTTCGGGTTAGGTTCGTGTCGTGTTATCTTGTCGGATCATACTTTTTTAGCTCTAGTCATTACTCAGCAGATTTTGGAAAATAGTACTTATATTTATACTGTTTAGATTTTGTGAATTTGGATATTTGATTCGGACATCTATAGAGAACAAAAAATACTATTTGACCAAATATAAATTTGTATTTAAATATGCAATATGAATCGAAGTGTTTATCTATAAAAAAAACATAGGTTCAAATGTTGATGATAGCAGAGATGAGGATGATTGGAATCATTAGATGGATGTGTGGTTATATTAGGATGAATATAATTAGTAATGAACTAATTAGAGATATGGTTAAAGTGACTCTCATCGAGGGTAAGATGAGAGAAATTAAACTCATTTTCGCTTGCACATTTGAGTTTTAAATAATTTGAATTGTTCAAGTTTTAAATATGTTTGGATACATTGCATAAATATCAAGACATATATTTTATAAAGTCAAAATTTTGAATATCATTGCTCGAACATATTTATTTTCGCATGGTTTTCCAAATGAAAATTTCAGTAACGTAGGGCATATTCTTTTCGTAGGTAAATTAGCGTGGGTAAAAGGGTGAAGTAGGTTGAGTTTAGTTGAAGTGAGTTGAAGTTGGTATTTTTTTTCAGATCGGCTGAAGTGAGTTGAAGTAGGTTGAAGTTGGTATATTTTTTTTGTGGTGAGCTGAAGTAGGTTAAAATAATAAAAATGTAATTTTGAAGGGGCGGGTTGAAGTGGGTTGAGGAGAGTTGAGGTGGGTTGAAGTTGATTTTTTTTTTTTTTAGGTGGGTTGAAGTTGATTAAAGTCGATTGGAGTGAATTAAGATTGGTAAATTTAAAAGGACTTAAAAAAAACAGGCCGCAGGAATACGAAAATAAAATATCGAAAAAAAGAAAAGAAAAAGACAATGGGCACGTCACCGGCTTTCACGACATGAACAACCAACTATTCCCGCGGAGCGAGATCAAAACTGTGGCAACATTTCGTTCAATTCAATTCCACTCCATTTGCATCTATTCTTACACCATTTCTTCCTCCGTCCCTCTCTCTCTCTCTCGCTCCCCATCCTTCAACAATGGCGGAATTATCCGAAACGTACGCCTGCGTGCCCTCGACGGAGCGCGGCCGTGGAATCCTGATTGCCGGCGACGCCAAATCGAACAGAATTCTGTACTGCAATGGCCGTTCTGTGATGATTCGCAGCCTCGACGACCCTCAGAATGTCGAGGTCTACGGCGAACATGCCTATCCTGTCACCGTCGCACGGTTCTCCCCCAACGCTGAGTGGATCGCCTCCGCCGATGTTTCCGGCGTGATCCGCATTTGGGGGGCGCGCAATGAGTTTGTGCTAAAGAATGAATTTAAGGTTCTTTCGGGCCGGATTGATGATCTTCAGTGGTCGACTGATATGATGAGGATCGTTGCGTCTGGCGATGGCAAGGGAAAATCGTTTGTTCGCGCTTTTATGTGAGTGTTCGGTTTTGGTGTTCCTTTGATTTTGATTTTTGACTTGTCTGAATTTAATTGTGGGTTTTTGACAATGTGGTTGGGGCTTTGGATTGGAGGTTTTGAACGTTTGATTTGTGATTTTGGGGTAGTGAAATAATGATCCTTCATGCAGTAGCATTGATGTGATATCGCCCCGTTCCACAAAGATTGTCTAGTCTAGGTAATGATGAACATTTTTAAGAGGGAATGATCTAATGCACCATTTTCAATTGATTATAGAACGAAAAGAAGAATTTTAAAACTAATGAAAGCAAGAAGGCATTACCTTGAAACTCTCATAAAAGGAAAAGTGGACTGTCTTTCTGGGACGAAGTAGCTTTAACTGTCACAAAGATGAATACGGTCATGTTTGGCAAACAGCTTTTTGAAGAGTTTTTTGACAAAAAAGAGTTTTTTTAACCAAAGTTAGCTTGTTGACTAAGTGAAAAAGCTAATTGAGGTGTTTGGTGAAAGAACTTTTTAAAAGAGCTTTTTAGGTTAAAAAAGCTAATTTGAAAAAACTAATTCTATGAGCTTTTTGGAAGTGTTTTTTGAAGAATTAGTTTTTTGTCTCACAATTTTATCAGAAACAGCTAATTTTACCAAACAGTTTTTCAACAAACAGCTAATTCAAACAGCTAATACAAACAACTAACTCAAACAGCTAACAACTAACAGCTAACAGCTGTTTGCCAAACAAGGCCACGTGTTTGTTGGTCAATTTTCTGGAGTTCGTTTAGGGGGTCACAGGGAATTCAAATGCAAAATTTCAGCAACTATATGGGAAACTCTCATCACTAAGAATGTACAATATACAAAACCTGTACACTGTATATGTGCAATATTCAATTCAAGGACCATGCTAATGAGAACCAAACAAAACAAATACAGTGAAGCTTTGCTTCCTCATTAGTCATGAGATACTTCTATCTTGCCCAAGAAGCTTATGTTCCATTATCCTTCCATTAATAATCAGCGTGAAAGTGGAATACTAAACCATGCCAACTATCAATACAATGTTGTTTACAAGTTGCCCACCGAAGGCACAGAGCTGAGGGGCCAGATGGATACTACATCGTTGCATTGAAAATTCCATAGGACTTTGGATTGGATAAGTTGGCCACCAGTTAACTCAAAATAAAAATAGAGACAACCATGATATCTTAAATTAGTTCTTTAGAATGTTGGTCTAAACTGGACAATGTTGGAATTTTAGCATTCAGCAATCTGTGTTGATGTGCTCTATAATATTTGTGTAAAGTAATGAACAATGGCCATTATTTGGTTATGGAAGAGAAGGGAGATATTATATGTGAAAGGGAAAGGGTTGTGAAGAGACCCATGAATACAGTAGTTGCTAATTTAGAAGCACATGATTGGGTATCCTTGTATAGAGTCTCTCCACCAACTTGGGAACACAACCCTAGTATCTCTGTTCCTAGCCCTCCAAAGTCTAAACCACTCCCCCAGCGCAAAAAAGGGGAAATTTTTTTTATCTTGGCCTTCCAAGATTTCACGATGCTGGTTTTATTTGGTGGCTAGATTTTTCTTCATAGTCTAGACAAGGTATAAGCTTTAGACCTGGCAAATTGTTTGCTAGCTTCAAGTTTCATTCAGGTCAGATTTGTATTAATGGAACTTCGTACCGGGCTTCGTTTTATTTTTGGCCCTTCTGTTTGAGTTAAGTCCAAGTTTGTTATCAGTCGCTCGATAAGTTTGTCTTGGCGTTGGCTGGGAAAATTTCAGGTTGGTCAGTTTGGATTGTGCTACTTGGGTCAAAATTGGTTTGGCAACTTGCCCTATTTTAGATCTTTGGTCGGTTTTTCTCCCCATCATTTGGGTCTAATCAAGTAGCGCACACAGGTAGTTTAACATTGCTAACGGCTTGTATGTTTTCTAGGGTGGATGTTTAGGCCATAAAGCACATAAGCCTACTACATAGGGGGCCCTGCCTTTTTAAGGACTTGAGTGAGAACAAAGATCCCAAAGGTTTAGTTGGTGGGGGTGGGATCATTTTGGATTGAGGGACAACATGGCAATGATTCTTTGTTGTTAAGGTTTGCTGTCTGTGTGAATACACGACAAAAGGCTTCAGTTATTCATGGATATTGGGATCATGACACATTCTAGGGCTACTGAGTCTTTCTGATGTTGTTTCCTTTCCTTGCCAACCTATGTCTTGTTTTTGCCTTCTCTCCCCCACTAGGCAATCATGATACTTAGAACAATATTTGTGCAAATAAACATAGTCCACCGAGGTATTCTTAATACAATAAATTGATTTAGCTGATGGAAATTTAATCAATCAGGACATTGTATTGATGTCCTTGGTTTGAGGCGTAAAACGATGGGGTGTAGTTCTATATTGTACCACCTTAAAATGCTTGCTGGTAAATGCGAACATAGGGGTTCCTGTTATGTCTTGGTTAGGTTAATTTCCGGCAAGTTCATGTTCGAAATCGATAGAGATTTGAGTCACATCGGGTTTTGGTCAGGTTATGCTTGCTTTGGAGGATGTTCAGTTTGCAATCAACTGGTCCAATTAAGTTCGCCAAAGAAATGCAATCAATGTTAGGCATGCAAAATTTTTGGGTTAGGCGGTTGTTTGACTCAGTGAATTTGGATTTGGATCAAATTCAGGTTGCCTCTTTTCAGTCCTGGGTGGTGTCTGGTTTTGGGACATTTGGATTGGGCGGATGTGTGCGAGTCAATCCATCTACGTAATGTGTCCATGAACAGCTAATTCTTTTGCTTGTCTTAATTTGGTCCTGTGACCTGTAACTACCTCTTTCCAGGTTAACAAACTGTAAGAGATTAGAATCCATTTCACTACCTGAAGGCCACTCATTTTGCCACGGTTTTTTGTTCAGGGCCACAGAATCCTGTTTCTGGGTTGAAGTTCCTAATCTATCTCAGCAAATTGAGCTGCAAGCTTAGGTTCTCTGATGAACTTTATCTACCTATGTATATTGTTTTGGGATGGGAGGAAACCTGGAAAGAATAATTCCTTTGGGTTTGCTCAATGTTTATTTCTATGTTGATTAAGTGTTGCTATTTGCTTAGTGTGCATTTTGTGTGACATACATCTTATGTTATTATAAATCTTTATGTTTCACGATTATTTAAATTGTCTAATCTGCAGGTGGGATTCCGGATCTACTGTTGGAGACTTTGATGGCCACTCAAGGCGAGTTCTAAGCTGTGCATTCAAACCAACGAGGCCATACCGGATAGTCACCTGTGGGGAAGACTACTTGGTTAACTTTTATGAAGGGCCCCCTTTCAAGTTTAAGCACTCCCAAAGGTTCTTATCATAATACCATGAATCCTTGAATGTTGTATTTATGGTCAGTTCTAAATTTCTCGTCTTAGATTCAATTGCTCTGCTTCCAGTTGCATACAGTTCCTAAGCAGATACATTTCTTATTGATCATGACAAGTCATAATAATCTGTCAGTTCACAGTATTGCTATCCATGTCCTTATCTTGAAGTGGAAGTTCAATTTTACTAATGTTCCCTGCAGAAGATAGACCAAATGTTTATCTTATCCTTATACCCAAGCCTTTAGATACCATATAACTTGAGGAGCTCATTGAGTTGCAGCTTTTGTGTATTCACTGGTGTACTAGCAATACCGATGTAACTGCCTTAGTACTGAGTTTAAGGACTAATAGTCACGTTGCTGTGGGAGATTTAACATTTTGATTTGAAAATGCTATGGCAGGCTTTTGTCTAGCAGTAGGCTCATTATTGTTATGCAAGGGACCTTATGTAACTTAGGGAATTCATGTTGACATATTCCCAAACTACCTGTGAGGGTTACTGCTGAGTTTTCAGGGCTTATGTCGTGAGGTCGGGGTGTTTCTCCTTGAAGATTTCCCTTGTCACAAGTTCTACTAAGATGTGATGGCTTTTTGGGCTAGATGCCTTGCCATTCCCTCTTTGCCTTGAAATCCCCCATGAATTCTCTTGGAATCCAGAAACTTTTTCAGCTTGGACAAGTTAGTAGAATGGTTCAGCGTTCTTAAAGGTGGATCACATTAGTATGTATTATGTAACATGCAATGGGCTTTTTAGAAAGAAAAGAAAACTAACGGGGACAGCAGGCAATTGTAGTGAATTGATGTTTATCTTACAAGTATTCTGATCTCAATTGTTATAAAACTGTAGGGTGCATACAAATTTTGTCAACTGTGTCCGATATTCTCCAGACGGAAACAAGTTTATCACAGTGAGCTCTGATAAGAAAGGTATAATTTATGAAGGGAAGACAGGAGAAAAGATGGGCGAGTTGTCTTCTGAGGATGGTCATCAAGGTAGTATATATGCTGTTAGCTGGAGTCCTGATAGTAAGAAGGTAGTTAGCTCGGTCTCTAGATGTGTAATGACATGTCTTTTTTGCATGTGATCTGTTTACATGCTTTGTTAGTGTATTCATCTGTTTAGAATTATCCCTGGTGTTATGCTCCGTTATTGATCATTTCAATTTATCAGATGGAGCCGCATGTAGTATTCAATGACATGCTGTTCAGTAGGGTTTTTATTTTATTAGATAAAAGATTTCATTAAAAGGGGAAAGTTTGAGATTTTAGATTACTAACCCTAATTTTTTGCAGGTTTCATCTTGCATACCTTACTTTCTGTGAATTTCAGATTTAATATTCTAGACCTACATTTCTCTGAAATTCTAAATATTTTTCTTTTCTAGAAATTTCCAACTTAAAAAAGGAAAAAAAAAAGATACTGCCAGATGAAACAGGCCCTGAACCAAACGACAATGCCTTCCATTCTTTGGTGAAGTTAGGACAAGCCCAGTTTGTGGATTTCCCATCCCAGTGGGATGGGTCATGGTTGGGCAGGTTGATTTCATATAATTTATCTCATTAATTACATGTTTAAAGGTGATTAAGATAGCCCATTCAGAGTATGCTTCAGCAGGATATCCTGCCAGCAGGCAGGCGATTCCTGAGGTTGGGAAAGATCAACTTGAGGACCTACCATTTCATATGAAATGAAAGGATATTCCATCTTCGTGGAAGCTTATGGTTCTGCTAGGGGAGCAGACAACCTTTGAGTCAACTATTCTTTACCTTTTGGCTTCCTTTCATAAGAAAGTCCTTTTAATGTGTCTAGGAATAGAAATGAACAATGGGGACTGTAATTCCCACATATAACGATATCTGACTATCCTATATTGGGATTTGGCCGCGCAAATCCCCTTCTGCTCTGATCATCTGTCATTTTCATGGCTTTATGGCTGGGGATGCTTATTATCTCCTTTTTGTTGTGTATGCTTGCCTTTTTCCCAACTAGTATCTTTCTCTTGTTTACTGGGGTTTTACCGTTTTAGTGTTCTATTTCTTGCTGTTATGAAATCTCTTGTCATGCAGCATGTAATGTGACTGCATTGATCCTTTTCTTCCCTTCATCATGCAAATGGTCCTATTTCTTGCATGAATTTGCCTTCGAATATGTCTGTTAGCTTTTGAAATCTCATCCTACATACTTGCCTGTCTTCTGCATAATGCTTAAGTTTATTCATTATGTGTTGATTATGCTTATTTCTAATAGGTACTGACAGTATCAGCTGATAAAACTGCTAAAGTATGGGAAATCTCCGAAGATGGCAATGGGAAGATCATAAAAACATTGACTTGTCCTGGATCTGGTGGAGTAGATGACATGTTAGTTGGATGTTTGTGGCAGAATGACCAGCTACTTACTGTTTCGCTCGGTGGTGTCATGTGTGTATACAATGCTAGTGATTTGGATAAAGCCCCCATCACAATTTCTGGGCATATAAAAAATGTCTCTGCCTTGAGTGTCCTTAAGAGTGACAACACAATATTATCATGTAGCTATGACGGAGTAGTTATTAGATGGATCCGAGGTGTTGGATATGCTGGAAAAATAAACATGAAAGATCATGCACCTATTAAATGTTTTCAAACTGTGGAAGGGGAGGTCATATTTTCCGGATTCGATAATAAGGTTAGTAGTCTTGGATATTTCTTTGGAACGATTCCCATCTTGAAATTTACCTACACCCAATGATTTACAGCACACACACTACTCAGTGCACCATCTGGACTCGCAGAAACATTTGATCAATGGACCAAACCAAGCAAACATTTTTGGGAGGGGGGGGGGACAAAAAGTAGAAATCAAGAGCAGTCTGTTGTGTCAAGAACAGGGTGTGTCTAGATTGGTTGGAGAATTGTGGTAAGTATACATCTTTTTCTGTAAATTTCAGTTGGTTTCCGTGCAAAACTTTTTATGCATTCTTGTTCAATCATTATTTGCTTCTTGTGTGGAATCCTAATTCTATTGGTAGTGCATTAGGTGTCTCCCATATAAATCAAAGAAACACTTGACACCAGTTTATTTGCGTGCGTTTCTAAGCATGGCAAGTTGGCAACCCTCTCAATGTTGTGGAATAAATCTAAGATTTTTCTTTCTTTTTTTTGGGGGTGGGAGTGGGCCAGGGGAGGACGAAAGAAGAGTGCTATATTAGCAACTTTCATAAATTTGTTATCACTAGCTTTAGATCCGGTGCCTTGGACGGTTTGATTATTAATTTTAACCTTTAATTATATTGGCTGAAAAATTTCATGTGAATATTTGTTTAAAATTTTATAATACGTTGTATTATTCAGTTTATTTCTTCACAAAATGCTATAAACAGATACCTATTTGATTATATTGTATAAGCTTATCAGTGTTACTTGATCAATACCGCATATTATGCAGTAGAGTCTATGACAAAGGTCATGTTACATTTTTACACCTGGTATAGTGATATTTATTCTAATCTATTCTAGATGATTATCTTTGTTGTATAATACAGGCTATATTTTGCTTTACATATATTATTTTCTATTTCTTTTGATTAATTATACAGGCTATATTTTGTTTTACATATATTATTTTCTATTTCTTTTGATTAACTGCCTTTAATTTCTTCCTCAATCTTGTTTTAGCTGTCTTCCTCTTTATTTTTGTTTACTTTAAAAAAGCCTTTTCCAGAGTTAATGTTTTTGATGTGTTGTCCCCAGCTTGCTGCAAAATCTCCCTATTCCACAATTTGGGTGGAGCAACATTAGGATTGTTGTTGTGATGTATAAGACTGCTTGAAGCATTCGTCTTTTTGTGAACTTATATTGACATCTCAATCCTTCTTTTCAAAATTTGTAATGCTTTTGGTAGGTTATGCATGGACATCCTCTCCATTCGCAAGAGGTTGTGTACACCTTGATCTCCTTAGACTCTGCTTTGGCAGGATCAGATTGGTCAATTGTTTTTTTCATTATAAGACAATCTATGAACATACATAGTGATTGGTATACATACGTCTGTATTCTCACAAAAATTTCTGTCCTCAGTTATACTCTTGGGCAAACATTGCAATTCTGATTTGTTGATGTTGAAATTCAGGTGTGGCGAGCTCCCATGAATGGAGATGGATGTGGATCCGCAGAATATGTGGATGTAGGAAACCAGCCCAAGGACTTGAGTGTGGCCCTTAATGCCCCTGAGACTACTTTAGTGGCTACTGATTCAGGAGCTGTCCTGCTCAATGGATTGAAAAATTTATCAAGCATCAACCTTGGGTTTACAGTGACAGCATCTACTATATCAGCTGATGGAACTGAGGCTATTTTGGGTGGCCAAGATGGCAAATTACACATATACTCAATTTCTGGTGATTCTTTGACAGAGGAGGCAGTTCTTGAGAAGCATCGAGGTGCGATTACTGTAATACGTTACTCTCCAGATCTTTCCATGTTTGCTTCTGGTGATGCCAACCGTGAGGCTGTTGTTTGGGATCGTTCCAGCCGAGAGGTATGATAAAACAGAGGATGTTTTTCTTTGGCTCATTGTGAACTTTCATTAAAAAATCCTCAAATTTTCACACTAACATTTGGCTGCATGGTCGGTCCCTTCTTTTTTTTTCTTCTCTCTTTTCTTTTTTGGTTGGTTGGGAGCAGGGATTTAAAACGCGGATGCGGGCGTGTTTGCGGTTATGGTTCTGATCGAATTGGGCAAATAAGCTTCATAGTGTCCTTTATAATGATGATGAATTATTAAACATTTGAACAGCAAAAACAATGCTCCTGAATACAGCATCCATATCCACAGAGATTAGGCAGCTTCTAGTGTCATTCTTAATCTATTCATTTCAGATATTATTTTAGTTGTGGATCTGAGCAAATGAAGCAAAAGGTTCCATCGATATTAGTCAAATAATCTACAATATATCACTTGATATTTCATAGTTTATACTTACGAAACCCCTCCCATTACAAGAATGTCATGAGGTAGCCTAGACCTTAAGTAAAGCTTTCAGTGATAGATTGGTCAAACGGCATTGATACATTAATTTATGCTGTCCTCTACCTAAAAAATGATGAGGATTCGATGGGGAGAACTAAAGAGAAAAGGAGTAGGGTTCCCAGATTTTTCTTTTTTTTTTGTTTCTTTGTTTTTCGAGTTGGGGTTTGTTTTTTTTTGGGGGGGGGGGGGGTCATGATCTAGTAAAAAGTGGATGGGGTTCATCAGAGATCGACTTGGTAAGGTGATTTACAAATTTTATAGGAATAACAGATGAATTATGCTGTCACCTAGTTTCTTAGCTTCCTTTAATGTGAATTTTGATTAGTGGGATAATCTACGTGCATCTGCTTGCAAGGTTAAATGGAAAGCACGCATGCATTACTTTGTCCATAAAGGAGACCATCATTCTAAAGTTGTTTAAATTGGAATATTGGATGTATTTCTGCAGGTAAAGCTTAACAATATGCTGTTCCATACGGCTCGTATAAACTGCCTTGCATGGTCCCCGGATAGCACTATGGTAGCTACTGGATCTCTTGATACTTGTGTCATAATTTATGAAGTTAGTAAGCCTGCTTCAGCTAGGAGGACCATAAAGGGTTCTCACCAGGGTGGAGCATATGGTGTGGGTTTTGTTGATGAATTCAGCCTTGTTAGTTCAGGTGAGGATGGTTGTGTGCGACTGTGGAAAATAACACCACAGTGAAAAACTGTTTCAGTTATCATTGGAAGATCTGCCTCCAACATGCAAAACAAACAACCTTTTGGGATGCATGGTAGGATAGCGGCATTTTTCCCCTCGAATTGGTGGCTTTTGGATGTTTTCTGTTTTTGGCACTGATTAATGACAGGATCTCGGCTGGATGTGATCAGTTCCTAAGCTGTTATTTTATCAGGTTGGTTTCCTTTGATGAACTCTGGTTATATATTATGTGGAATGTTCTCCTTGCTTCCTCTTGCTTCTCAAATAGCTCTTTCTATAGTGACAATCATACCGGAATTTCTTGTTTCCTAGAAGAATTTTTTGTTCGTGAATGGCATTTAAGTTTCAAGTTACAACCCCACCCCCCCTCCCTTGCGACTGTTTGGTTTACTTTCTTGTCTGCATCAATAAGATTTGATCATAATTGTTTTGGATGCTTTAATGATGCATGAAAGTTGATAATGCTTGCAACCTATATTTCGTAGCAGCGATCAGACCCATGCATTACTTGGCATGTGACCATGTGTATAGTGTGACTCTTAAATCTAGTGCAACAAACCTGTCCAAGAAATCAAACCTCAAGCAATTGTACGTAATAGAGGGTTTATAATCTATATCCCTGGGGATGCCGTACATGTATGGATGTGTGCTGATGCTAACTTCTCCAGTCAGCCATTGTCAGCGTTGTTTGCCTTGAACTAGCTACTAAAAAATTCTCATGATTCTCTACTTGGAAAAGCTCTCTAAGTGAACAGGGCTATCGGCACTAATAATGATTATATAATTGTGTATTGTCATGTTAGAGTCACTTTGGCTCTCAGATTGTTGCTCTGTACTGGTTGAATTCTTCGTGCTCACACTGTTTTGGAATAGCGGTCATGTATTCAAACTGGTTGAACAAGGGTGTCAGCATTAAGTTTAAATATCCATAGTAATACTTGCATATCATTCAGTTGAACAGTTTAATTAACGTTGCTAATCGCTTGTGCAAGGATATGCATGCACATACATGTGCTGGATTTCTACTGTTTATCGATTCTTTTTTCTGCAGGCTTCATTAGCGGCCTTCGCAATATGCTACTACAACCAAATAATTTTGCCTCCAGTACTGATGCAGTGTAGAGGACTGCAAAAGAGAAGTATTTCTAGTATATTTTTTCCCTTAAATGTTTCAATTCTGGGATTAATGTCAAAATGCAATATGAAACAAGTAG
Source organism: Selenicereus undatus (assembly GCA_017589665.1). Lineage (NCBI taxonomy): Eukaryota > Viridiplantae > Streptophyta > Magnoliopsida > Caryophyllales > Cactaceae > Selenicereus > Selenicereus undatus. Next base: position 86,105,531 of record JACYFF010003369.1, on the reverse strand, counting down.
TTGTTAGAAGGTTTTTGAGACTCATCCTTTCTTATGCCTGTGCTATTCCTGAATTGTGGCGATTGTTGCAATTTGGGCTAACTAAACCAATTTTGGTTCGTCAATTACAAGGTTTTGACGGTGATCTATCTTTACCAAGCGGGATTTGTTGATGTTTCATTGTTAATAGATTGGTCCATTGGCAAACTTATGGTTATGGTTTCCTTAACCCAAGGAGTTGACCTGAAAGGTTTGAGTTTGACTGGCTAATTCCCGTTCATGCAGATTGTGTTTGCTTTTGGAGTTCCTTCTGGCTTTGGTTTGGGAGTTCCTTTTGGTTAAGGTTTGATAAGATTTTCAGGTTGGTGAATCTTAGGATTGGATCACTTGGGCTTATTGTAGTCGAACTTTGTTGATTGTTAGCTAACAAAACCATCCCAATGGGCATCAAGGTGAACATACATTGTCTCAGTATCCATATTTATTAGGTGCAGTTTGACTGAAAAAACGAATCTCATCATCCAGGAAAAGAGCCCCTGAAAGCTCAGAAAGAAATGAGGAGACCCAGCAAATGAAAGTAGGGTAACATTAACATGCAAATACCCCCCACCTAAAGAGCCCTTTTGAATCTTTCTATCTCTGCGTGAATTCGGTGGGCAATTTTTGGCTTGATGACTACGCCAAATCATGGAGACTTCAAAATGTTGACATACGAATAAGTTGAGGGAGGGAGTGATAGAGAGATATATGGGTAAGTTAGGGTTGTGATCAACTTGAGAGAATTAAAGAGTAGGAGGACCATAACCTCATCCACTTACCAAGAATCAGACTAGATCATTCCCTTGCATGAAAACAACATTGGAGTTATCCCATGCAGGTAATTGCCAACATCAATGATAACCATAAAGTTTGGATGTCTAGATTATATTGTTTTCATAGGAGAAATGTTAAATTTTATCGATTAAACTAACCTGATAAATTATTTGATAATATGATAGTTAGTAATATATATAAGCATCTGCACTAACTCTCTTTGTATTTCCATAATTGGCATACTTATACATACTAGACCAATGTTTTTTTTTTAAAAAAAACAATGGTGGCAATATAGCAAAAAACATAATAAAGACAAAGTTCAAAATAGACCCAATGTGCACTCATCGAACAACCATAGAAGACAGACTAACATACATGGAATTGAATCACCTTACGCTTGCATACTATCAAAATAATAACCATAGACACTATTAGCTTTTAACAATTCTTTTTATTTTTTCCTTCTAAAATGGTAAGTTGGCCATCCCTCTTAGGCCCTATTCGGGGTTATACAAGGGGAGCTATAGTTGGTAAGGGGAGGAGGGAATTGAACAGGTCCAAAGACTCGTTGAAATGGAAATACATTCCTTTTCAATTGAAATACTTTCTTCTAAGGTAAGAGCTGAAGGGATCTCTAATGCTACTTGAGTTAGAGCGTCTTGATGATTAACTTTCAAGATGCCATTATTAAATTGGTTTAGGATTCGATTGACCCCTAATGCTCCTCCTAAACACATACTTGAACTTTAAAACAAAACCTAGATCATAGAATAAAATGCATGAACCTAAGGAATAATAAGTCAATGATTGGAAACCTCCAATTAAGTGAAAATCCAAAGAAACCACCCTCAAAAATCTTTTTGAGTTTTGAAATAATAATTGGCTTTTTCAAATGAATGATTAAAACGAATCTATTTCAGGCAAATGTAAAGGCTTGACAAGAAAGCTCAACCATGCTGCAAATTAAAGCTTCCTCCTTTTTCATATATCAAACCACCGAACTTCCCTGAACTCACAACTGGAAAAAAAAAAAGCCGTTCATTTTAAAGTTTATGAAAAGAGAAAAAAAAGTTGGTGGTCACCAAAAATAAAATAAAATTATTCCTCTTTTTTGGATACCCTAAGGAAAAATTAAAAAGGAAAAAAGTACTGTGGAATATTTAGACCCCCTTTTTTTTCCTCAATCGTGATTGTGTAAAACTTATGTGTGGCCATAAGAGTTGGCTCATCAGTCGTCCCCCTATTTCAAAGTCTGGAATTTTTGGTTTGGTGGCGTGGATTCATTTATGCCGTCTCCTTAATTCACCATGGTTCGTTGCTACTTGTAAGCTGTCTAACCTATTGGGTCTCTATAAACTGTAATTTAACGGGTTTTGTACAGGTGTAAAGGAAGGGGGAGGCGAGGGGAGGGGGAGGCAAGTCTATTTTAAAATTGCTTACAATGTATATCATTAGCCTACTTCTTCAAATGTAAGAGCATACGAACAATTTACATGTAAAATGCATAATGTGGTACATTGATATAACATTCAAGATTGAAGCAAATTAAATGAAACTATCAGTCTCAGAGGAGCTTGTGATCATAAGCGATTCTGTCATAATGAGTGAGACATAATACTATTACCAAATTTCAATATGTTTTGAAGTCCTAAGCCATAAATTATCCTCAAAACAATATTGTAAATAATAAAAAATTACTAACATATACGTAATTAATAGATAATATATGCAAAACACCCGCACCAAAAGTTTAATTTAAGGTCGTGTTCGGCAATAGCATTTTGGGTAGTCTTTAGTGTTTTCACCAGGTCAATACACTAATTATTTAATTTTTTTAGTGTTCAGTAAACTAGTATTTTGACTAGCATTAATTCAAGTAGCGTTTAGTGTTTTACGCAGTGTTTTATTTTTGAAAAGCTGATAATATTAAAGCTTGACATTTAAAAATAGCATTTCATATTTTTTAGCCAAAAAATGTATTTAAAAATTTTATATTCAGAAATTATCTATATCCTTTTATGTCAATTTACATTAATCAACTAGCATAGCAACTAAATTTATCGAACATATTAGTTTCAACAGCTAATCTAAACAGCTATTTGCTAACAGATAAATTAGAAATGCTATCCATTATTTGAATTGCTATTCGCTACCTAAACAGTTAATTTTATCGAAACCTAAAAGGATAAATTGGGTGAGCAGCCAAGAAGAGGGCTTTTTTGGGTAGGATGAGGGAGGGTATGCTTAAGCGGGAAGCTAAGGTTAAGGAAAGAATATGTAAAAGCAGGTAAAAGGCTGCCATTGCCAATCAAAAGCCAAGAAGTATATATCTGTCCATGTCCTATAAATTAAAATAAGGGGTTTTTTGTACTCTGGAAATTTCAGTATATGATTCAATCCGGTTCATTGCATGGAATGTCAATCATTTTCTTTTAATTATATAAAGCTCAAAATGTCAATTTCTTTTTTTCTTTCGACGATGGTTCGAAGAGAGTAGAATTATACGAGTATGAATTTTGTATTAGATTTCAAAATCAAAGTTCCTAGCATTATGTATACGAATATTGCTTTACGTAGATGAGATATACGTGTGCAAAATGATAAGCGTTTTATTACAAGACACTTTCTAAGTGTTTTGTTTTCACTTAAAATGTATATTACGCATATTAAATTGAAAAAAAATGATATGATTGAAAAGTAGAAGGATGTCAAAATTTATAAATTGCGTAAAATTAGCATTTTGTACATAGTCTTTTACATTTACAAAATTACACGTATGATATGCCTCCGCGGATGGGGTTGATCCGGTTAAGATGTCAGTTTGTATTTGTTAGCATAATCGACGAGTATTAAAGCTTTGTAACTCATAATAAGTTGTAATTATTAAAAATTTGGTGATTTTAAATAATAAAACATATTAATTTGGGTTAAGATAAGGCATTTAAAAGTGTCTTGCAATAAGACACGTATTATCACTCTAAATATATAGTTATGTGTATTTACATGTCATAATAGTACGTACGTATAATTTTAAATACTTTTTAATTATAACAAATCTTGTCATTCTACTCTCTAGTTTCTTTGTGCAATTTTGGGTCAATTATTTCCATTAAAAAAATGTGTCCATGTTAGTGTGTCCACTCTTATAATTAGCATATATCATTATTTTGAAATCCTTTCAATACATAATCTTTTCTGACACACAAGTTTTGAACTTATTCCAATTTTACAGTTTTTTTTTGGTTGAAAAAAATCAATTTGTATCATATAGAATTTCTCCTTAATTCTATGTCAATTCATACGTGACTATATATATGTCAACAAAATTTTTAAAGTATATATCAAAACCAAAACTAAGTGCATTTACATATATACCCTTCCTTTTCCTGATTATCATCCCATCTCATCATCACCTACATCATCTATAATCTCGACCAATTTCTTCTCCTTTTATCATGCTAAGCATGCATGCATGTCCACTGATCTCAAATCAACCACAATTAATTAAGCAACAAAATACATAGGATGTTCTTCCCCATAATTACATGATGGAGCAAGAATTAGGGTTTTCATCACTAAACAAGTAAGTGTATTTCTCATCAGGGGCATTAGGGGGAGCAAAGGCTTGGGGGGCATTCTTGACATAACCAGAAGGGGCTTTCTTGTCATAAACTTGAGAAGCATAAGGGTATGATACCACATTGTATGGTATGTATGGCCAAAACTCTGCTCTTTTCCCTGTGCTCTTCACTTTGTTTAACACCTTCTTTGGTTCTACGTGCCCACTCACTGTTACTTTGCTCTGTTTTCTGTTCACCTCCACTGACTTAACCCCTGCTCATGCAAAACATCCAATCAAATGAGGTTAATCTCGCCATTATAACTGTTAATGTTGTTTTATATAAGAATTATCGATGAGTTTATATTAACTGGTTATATACTATTATTCAGCTCAAATATACTATTATCGATGAGTTTGTAGCCTATTATCATCGGATGAGAAGCATCCAAAGTGTTAGGAGAAACAAATATTAATGAGTGCCATTAAGAATATGTGAACGTAATCTAGTCTTGATATGACAATATATATGTATTTTACCCAAAAGTATTTTTCTTTTTTTTTGAAACCATGGTTTCTGTTGGTACTCCTAAATACACGTTACCTTGTAAACATTTACACAGGTAAAGTTCTTCTCGTAAATGTTTACATGAATAAGATTACATACGTGTAATTTTTTTTCGTATCCAGCGTACATATATGTTTCTGTGTCTCTCACATCAATTCAATCCTCCTAAGAACAAACCTCCTCCATCTAACCAACCAGGAACAAAATAATGCATGCATGAAATGCAAATGTTTTCTGGTTTATTTTTATGAAAAGAAGATTCAAAATTTACAAAAATGAAGAAAAGAAATCAACTGAAATTTGCATATACAGCAGGAAGAAGAATGTCAGAACCTTTGAGATGGGAAACTGAGTTTCTGACCCTTCTTTCACAGCCATCGCAGTCCATTTTTACCTTGATTTCCACTGTCTATTCACAAGCAAAATGAATAAAAAAGGCATTATGATTTGTTTAGTGGTTGGAAAAAAGGCCTAAAATCTTGATTAATTAAAAAAAAAAGGGTATGTGTAGAAAAGGTAACCTGCATTGGCTTGCGTTTTCTGTGGCTTGAGTTGGTGCCATCGCACAAGTCCAACAAATAGTCAAGCACTCCCATTTCTTAGTTTGATTTGGCTTCCCCTGCTTTTCTTGCTAATTAACCAAAAACAGAGCACACCAGAGAGAGAGAGAGAGAGAGAGGGAGTCAGTGAAAGAGGTGGGGAAGATTTGGTGTATATATAGCAAAGGAACGTACACAGACTCAAGAGTTACAACTCTCTCTCTCTCTCTCACCCACCCTGGAAAATTAGCATTTAGCTTTGGGCACGTTGGTGTGGACCAACATCATGCCCTAATTATTTATATGAGTAACCTTTAAATAAAATTCAAGGATTTTTTATGTAGGATGTCTTTCAAGAAAATTTTCGCCAAAAGATGTTTGGGACATCTATATATATAATGTACACTGTATATAGGTACGCCGTCGCCCTTAATTTTCACCCCTGATTAATTAGCCCAATTATTATATGGAGAATCGAGCAAATTGAGCAGCAAGCAGAGTGCTTAAAGATTAGAATGATAGCACAATAATGTAAATCTTATTTAACAATTGCGTATATTTAATTGGACATTCTTCTCCTAAATAATGCAATAAACTTTTGAGTTAAAATAGAGTTTTGTCTTGAATCCATTGAAATACTGATTTATCTTGCATCACTAACTATTCTCGTCCTATGGTAAAGTAATATTTACAGCTATTCTACCGACTGAGGATGAAAATTTTCAATTGATGAGAGTTTACATGAGAATTGAAATAAAAACCATACAAATTTATTACATTGTACATTAGTTTTATTACAGTTTATGTAAAAAATGAACTTACAGTTAACGGTTTTTCCAATTTTACCTTTATGTTTCACCTTAATTTAATTTATTATGCCGAGGTTATATATCAAATTATTTAAATCTTAATTAAATCATAGGGCTTTTGAGAATGAAATATAATTAAGAATCATGCAACAGGGAATTAATATTACAAATTTACATGAATAAAACCCTAATCTCAAAATTTTAGTGGAATATTTACCCTCAAGTCTCAACATTTGATTGATATCACTTATCAGCATACGCACAACATATGATATTAGCGACCGTACATAACCGAAAGCTTTACGTTAGACAATATATAGTCATGTACGTACGGAGAGGGTCACGAACTCACCACTGTAACTTTAGTGCACCAATCTTTTCATATAATCATAAATAATAAAATAATTACTGCTTCCAAAAAAAAAAACATAAATTCAAAATTCAACAAATAACAAATGTGTGAAAGAAAAAAGCCATGTGAGATTGCAGAAAACAAGCGTTTGGTTAGACACGTTTACTGCCTTACTGGGCCATCGATTATTAAATTGACAATAAAGCACTAATCATGGTTAACTTTGCAAGAAAATGGCGTATTTAATCCTTCTAAGCAGCATGGCAACACAATAATTGATCTTGTCAACAAGAATTTGGAAAGATTATTTAAAAGAATTTGAATTATTGGGGAAAAAATAAGTGTTTTTTGGGGGTATAATACTGGTTCAATATAGTCAGTACGGAATAAAATCAAGCACTAAATTACAAGGTATAAGAATGCTTTTTAGTTTCTAGTATATCATATGCTGATCCGATTATAGTGATTGTGATTCTTAATATCATCTATTTGGTTTAATCCGTAGATAATAGAAGTTGTTTCTATGCATTGATAAAATTCGGTGGAAAGTGAGAGGTTCAGGTAAATATATATTTTAGGGGCGGATAAAAGTTATGCAATTCCTTTTGGGGGGGGGGTGGATGATAAATCAAAATTAATATAGGGATGAATGATTCTATTCTCATATCTAATTTAGTAAACCTAATTATCGATTTAAAAACTAAACGTATCGGCTAAAACTCATATCCAAACTGCATTACGAAAAAATGCTAATCGATTGGACATGAGATTCCATTAACTCAACCTAAGTTGAATAATTAACCGAACTTTTCCTTCAAATTGGAAGCCAACTCAAACAAAAAGGAGCCTACTTGAACACATACCGAAATCTCATAATTCGAGCACGACCAAATCTGAACCTAAACCAACCCAAGTCAAGTCTAAAGGAACCAATTATCAGATCTGTTCACACATCCAGATCTATATTTTCAATCATTTTTTCCTTACATCTCATGCCATTATGAGCTGATTGGCAATTTGGCACAATGAATATACTAGAAAGAAATGTCCAATGATTGCTATTTGCTCACAGCAGCCGGAACCGTGTAAGGGGATGCAGCTGTAATCTGGTAAGACACTCATAAAAATAACAGCTAGTTTATTACTTACATATATTAATATAGAAGTTTTCTTGCAAGTTAAGTTTGCTGTGCGTATGAAGCCATGGAAATTAAGGGCTCTGAAATTGTGATTAGTGAGTGAGTGACTAAGTCAAAGCCTTTGTTTTTTTGCCAAGACATTGTGCAGGACAACCGGGTTTTGCTCCTTGGATTTTTCTGAAACAAACTGTGTACTGTGAAATATGATTGGCAAGGCGGTTACATCAAAATTATTTCAGATCTGACGAATTTGGATGGCTATACCTTCTAGACCATTGATTGAGTAATTGGTTCATATATATTAGATATATATTTCCATATTGGATTGCACCATATTGAGGGGGTCAAATCAAACATTTATTACTGTTTTTGCTGTGAAGTTTTACAGAATTGGCAATAATTGCAAAAAGTGTTCCTCTTATCATTTCAGCATTTCTAAGTCCGGTATAAGTTAAAATTTACCTTAACAGATATAGGGTATTATACGTCAGTAATTCAATTTTTGAGGGTATTGGACAGCAACAATCTTTAACCACCGTCAAGTGAACATAATTTGCACTCTCTGAAGCAATGAGATGAACAACTATCTTGCAAAACGTGGATGACGAAGTAATGTGGTGAGTCCGATTATGCACTGACCCTTCTCACCTATTACCTTCAACAATATAATATCCAACACTACAGGTATCAAACATAATACCGATTTCTGTACCATTGAGTTCTCTATTCTTTTAACTTATGCTGAATCAATTCTTTCTTAGATATCATATGAGCAAGATATTATTTTTTTACCAACACAAATGAGCTTAAGTGGTTTGGTACTTGTTCCCCTTAAACAAAGTCTCGAGTTCGAGTTTTGTAAATGAAGAAAATGTGTGATGGGAGAGCTCAACACCTTATTGGATCAACAGTAGCTCGACTCTAGTGAAATAGATGATTCAATAC
>JACYFF010003369.1:86061215-86096815 GCA_017589665.1 Selenicereus undatus | reverse complement strand
CCCCCCCCCAACCATAAAGAAATGCATATATAAACATTAGACAAATTATATAAATTTTACTAATTAAATTAACTGACGTATAGTTGGACGGAAATTTGATGCATATTAACGCGCAATACGTTTCATCCGTGACAGAAATTTCACAGGGACCTTCCACCAACGGAGGTGTTCGACTACGGTACATCAAATGACGAGGCATCGATTCCCGGCCCAACAATCGAGGCGCTCCATGGGGTGGACACCTACGTAAGGTGGGAGAACCACCTCCCTCAGAAACACATCCTTCCATGGGACCCAACCCTACCAACCGCGATCCCACCCAAGGGGAACGGGATCCCCACCATGGTGCAACTCCATGGAGGAATGGACGAGCCCGAGAGCTATGGCCACTCACATGCATGGTTCACTAACGGGTGCCATTGCCACAACGTGCAACAGCCTGGGACCCTTTGGCACCATGACCATGCTATGGGCTTGACCAGAGTTAACCTGTTGGCTGGCTTGATTGGAGCTTGTGTTATTCGGCACCCGGAAGTCGAGGACCCTCTAGGGTTGCCGTCCGACGATGAGTTTGATCGGACGTTGGTTATTTGTGATCGGAATATCTATAAGAATGGGTCCCTTTTCATGAACCATACTGGTAAGTACTTACCTAGTAGTGGTTTTTGTGTATTTTACCGTTGTTATTGATATTCTCTTTTTTTGAAAAGCATAAATTTCAATTGCCTTTTGATTTATGTTATTTATTCGAAAGTATCATGTATACTAATATTATTAGGTAATGTGACTAGTGCAACAATTGGTGACAAATAATTGGCCTAAGTCTAATTTTCTTTTTAAAAAAAAGGTAGTAAACAAAGAAAATGGCAATTTTATATCAAAATGAATTAACATCTTGAAATTTCTTTAGAAGTATACCAATGTTATTAGTTAATGTAACTAGCGCGACAACTTAATTAATGATCAGTAGTAATTTAACTTCAATTAAATAGATTAAAAGACAAGTAAAATACTATTGCTACATTGCTAAGAAAATATATAGAACTAGACACCTAGATTTAGCATGGACATAAAAAAATGTACGTCCATGCATGTGCAATTTAACACATTGACTGAATTGAAGCAGCTTTTACCATCTAATTCATTTCTTTTGGCAATATTATAAGCCCACATAATAACAATGTATATTATATTCTCGCTTTTTTTCCCTTCTTCCTTTGAATTAATATATATACATGAGATAGCAATTAATTAATATATAATCAATTAATACGTATCTATAAATAAATCAAACCATAATTTTTTATATGCAACAGTCTTATAAATAATTTTTTTGAGCTTAACCTTTACTTATTGACTTTTTTTATTTGCAGTGATCCAACTACTATCTTTTATACCAACCCCCCCCCCCCCTTTAAGATGAGCAAACATAACAAGAAGTTTTTATCATTAATGCAGGAAACAACCCGGAAACACACCCGGAATGGCAGCCGGAATACTTCGGCGATGTGATAGTAGTGAACGGGAAAGTGTGGCCATACATGGTGGTGCAACGGCGGAAGAATCGGTTCCGAATCATAAACACCAGCAACGCTCGGTTTTTCCGACTGTCTCTCTTGAACGGCCTCCCTTTCATCCACGTAGCGTCGGATTCCATCTACATTGACCGGTCGGTCACCACCAAAGACACCCTCGTTGGCCCTTCTGAGATCCTTGATTTTGTTATTCGACTTCTCCAAGTCTAAGTCCAACGTTGCAATTCTCACTAATAATGCTACTTATCCTTTCCCCTCTGGTATGTACCTACGGTTGCATTTGTCCTTTTAATTTAAAGCAAATTGGCAAATGTCTTGCGTTAAAAATTAATGGATTGTTCTGATTAGGTGAATTAATTAATGATTGGTTAGATTAGGTTTATAGATCACACTACTAAAAATTCTGTTTTCCCCGACGGAAAATGCCGACTAAAAAAGAGACCGTCGGAGATGCCGACGGACATGGTGACAGAAAGACGGAAAAAGTAAAACGAGGCGGCGGGTGTTTCGACGGACTTTTGTTCCGTCGGAATCTCTGACGGATTCCGACCACTCCGTTGGCATCCGACGGAAGTCCGACGGAATATCGGTATGAACAGTAGTCAATGTTGACCAGATCCCTGCAAAAAAAATTTTGAATTTTCCGACGGAAATTGGATTCCGTTGGAATTTCCGACAGAATATTCCATCGAAAAATTAAAAAATTCAAAATTTAAAACTTTTTTGCCCGAGCTGATGGAGGAAAAATTCAAATTTTTTTGAATATTCCGACAGCATATTCCGTCGGACATTCTCTTATAAAACTCACAATTCGCTTCATTTTTCTGTTGCTCATTTCGTAAAATAGAGAGAGATAGAGAGGGAGGTAGCACCGTCACTTGCCATTGTCGGTTGCCGCTATCACCTCCTCTCGTCGTCATTCGTCGTCGACTTTTTGATAAGGTTTTCCCATGTGTAATTTGTATAAATTTATTGTTAATAAGTATATACATTGAATTTAATAATTTATATAATTGGTTTGCATGTAACTATACAAATTTAATAGTTTATATAGTTAGTTTGTTATGTTGATGTTAGTTTGTTAGAATGATAATTTACTCTCAATTTTGTACTTTGTTGTTAAAGAATATAATGCTTAATTCATGAAGCATAATTTAATGATAATATCAATTTGACGTCAATGAAGAGAATTTATTGTATATTAAATACATTTAAAAATATTTTTATAGTTTGGTATTATATTTTTTATTTTTTAAATAAATTTTAAAAATTCCGACGGAATCCGGCTATGAATCCGACGGAATCCGGGGAAAAAAATTTTGAATTTTTGTTTGCATCCGACGGATGAGTCCGTCAGCCCCCCAATTCCGTCAGAGAAGCGGTCCTACGGGCTTACTATTTCCGTCGGAACGCCTTCCCTACCCTCCTTATTCTGAAGGTCGCAATCGGCCGGAATTTCTGACGGAAAATGTTGTCCTTTCCGTCGAAAAATCCACCGGAAAAAGTTGATTTTTCAGTAGTGACAATATTTGGTTTTAGTTGTGTTGAGCGCTTAAGTAAGTTATTATACGCATATTAAATTGGAAAAGAAAAAAAAACTCAGTTTTTATAGATAATGAAAGAGTGTTATGATTCAGTGATTATATAAGGTTACTAATATAAGTATTCCATAATTGGTAAAATTAAAATAAATATTGATAATTTGGCGAATTTGCACAATATATTGCAATTTGAATGAATTCAAGACCCGTATTAACAAGCTAGTTAAATTAGTCTTTGTTTAACTCAAATTGCTCCTTCCTTACAAACAGGCGACGTGGTGAACGAAGCCAACAGCAAGGTAATGAAGTTCATAATAAAGGGCTCAAAACGTACCCGGCCCGGCCCGGATCCCACACGCCCTAATTAAATACCCAGAGGCAGACTTATCCACTGCTTCGCGCACTCGGTACATTACAATGTACGAGTACACGAGCGCCATCGATGAACCCTCCCATCTGTACATCAACGGCTTATCTTTCGATGATCCAGTGACGGAGACACCAAAGGTGGGGACGAGCGAGGTGTGGCACGTGATCAATCTGACGGATGATAATCACCCGTTGCACATCCACCTGGCACTGTTCAAGGTGTTGGAGCAAACTGAGCTGTTGGATCTGGACGCATTCAAGGATTGTATGGCCAAGATTAACGATGCGGTCAAGTGCAACGAAGGGAAGCATGCACGTGGGCGCAGGCTAGCGGTTCCGGCCAATGAGAGAGGGTGGAAGAATGTGTATAAGATGTGGCCAGGGTATATGACTACGATCTTTGTGAGGTTTTCGTATATCCATGCAAATGCTTCGTATCCTTTTGATGCTACCGCTCAGCCTGGTTATGTCTACCATTGCCATGTACGTCCTCTCTCTTAGCTCTTTTCTCACTACGTTGCGTTTTAAAATGCGCAAAATCTATATATCATACACTTTGAAGCATGTACTCCACCACATGCAATTGTTCATACATGTACGGTATGATGGTAACTACTTTGTTTATATCGTTTATACATAGCAAAGAATGCATGAGAACCCCATTGCCGTGTATGAATAATTGTAGGGGTGGTACATACTTCTAGGGGTGGTACATACTTCTTGGTGCACAATATAATTTTTAATTGTCAAACTAACATATGTGCCACCTCTACTCTACATGTAGATGCCACATAATGATCATGTCCGTCCAATGTCGTAAAAACTCGACGTTTAGCATATATTGATATGTATCAAATTTAAAAATTAAATTATTTTTATTCAATACCTGCAAATCTGAAATTATTAAATCTAAAAAACTGTATAGCAATTTATTGAAAATGTAGTAGACAGTACTATATAAAATACAAAGCCTCGTTGATTATGTTTTCACAGTTGTATAAGAACGAATCATATAAAAATGACACTCTAAAATTACGTACATTGATATGTTAACTAGATCAATCTAGCTAATAATGTCTAAACTTATATTAAAAGTATATTTGGTGGATAAAAGGGAGAGAATTACTTTTTTGGGACCAATGTGTATACAGCTAGATGGCCACTGCCTCATACCTAAGAGCATGTCCAGCGGAGGCCTCACGAGGCAGACATGAGGAGAGAGAAGGGGAGTGGGAGAGGCAATAAGCTCTAGTGGAAGTCTCACACTTGGCACCTCACAAGGAGGCTCAGCTGCATGAGCCAACTCTTGTAGATTGTTTTATTTTTTAAAATATTTTTTATTAGTTTTTTTTTATTCAAAAAATAAAGTTGTGCATTATATAGTGGGTCAATGGGTATTATTTTATTTGGTGAGGTAAAGTTATGAGCCTTCCACTGGAGAGAGAGAGGATTGTAAGGCAAAAAATTGAAGAGAAAACTGATGTGGCAGTGGTAGGCCCCCACCGGTGAACCAAAAAATTGGCTCACCATTGGATTTGCTCTAAAGGCTAACTTATTTTGGTTGATTAGCTAGTAAATATGATATTGACCACTTATATTTTCTGCTCTTTCTTTTATGAGGTAAAACAATCTCTAACCTACCATCAATTACAATTTAACATTTATGAAAACCTATGGACTTAGTTGTTTTTGAATGTTGAAGATATTAGAAAAGCTGGGATGAGTGGCTAAAATTTTTATTATAATAGTTATTATGCTGCTAATTGTTTGCAGAAGAATCCAGGTAATGCACCATTTAAGAAAATTAATTAATTAAGTAATTAAATCTAAACCCATATCTATTTGTCACCACAATCAATGATGGGCATTTGCATATAGCAGTGCGTGAGTGAGTGGGTGGGTGAAGCACTTATTAGTACGCTGGACAACAAATGTTGGTGCTTCAATCAGCTAATCATTCTTTAATATAGAAGTGGGTGAGTGAGTGGGAGAAGCACTTAGCCATCACAACTACTCGAACGCAATATGTATATCATACTCTTATAAACACATACTCTCAATAGCTACATCAGTAAATATATATTAAAAATTAATATATGACAAATACACTCGTGAAAAATATATATACACGTAGACAATAAGAGCATGTACTCCTCGGAGCACCTGAGAAATTGCCATTGGAATGAATTCCAGTGGCGGGGTCTAGCATTTCCAAAAAAATGGAACTTAATGTTTGCAGCTACATGACCATGCGAGGAGGCACGCGAGGCAAAATGGGGTAGCATTCCTTTCCTCATTCCATTTTTTTCCTGTTTATGTATTTTTTTGTTTTTTCTTTTTCTTTTTTCTTAAAAATATTATTTAATTGATTAAAAAAATAGATTGTGTATGAAGTGGACTTCGTGATAAATATTTAATTTAATTATCTAGGAATGAATTCCATTGGTTCGAAAAATGATGAAATATAAGTTCCAGAAAAGTAAAACTTTTGCTGATGTAGGAAGCAAGAATTTCAATTTTTGAAACTCGGGTTGAGAATGCTCTTATGAGTGGGAGGGAATTTGCATGCTACCAAAATAGCATTATTCATTGCATGCATGCATGCTTTAATTTCAATGGGTGATTGTTGATCACTCTCTACCATATGTGCATCTTAAATAGCTGTTTTACCTTATCAGATCCTTTTTAGCACAACAAAATGTATTCTTAGTGTCACCCTGAATTGTCTCTATTTGTGTGTAATTTACCCATTTAAAAAAAATGTTCTTAGTTCCTCATTAAATTAAGTGGCCAAGGTGTCTAATTTTGAAACCACCATCCCCCCCCCCCCCAAAAAAAAGAAGAGAAGATTCTAGTAGCTCAAAGCTCTATCTTTTCTCATATGCTTTGTTATGAACCAACCCTTTGTTTGGTATGAGTGCAGATTGTAGACCATGAGGATAATGTCATGATGAGACCACTGACACTGGTATATTAAGACGGCGACCTGAGATCTCATGTACGTAGTATACATATATCATCCACAGGTAATACATGGTTTTGCATTGTGACATTTATATGCTTAAATTCCCCATTGCATGCTGTTTTCATATAGGACTTGCATTCTTTGGGAATTGAACTAATGTCAGTACTAGTTTTAATGTAAGATGGTCTTACCAAATGTTTCAATAAGACCGACCGATTTTTGTTGGACTTCATCTGTAATTTAATCACTCTTCCTCATACAACTTAAGTTTTAGCCATGGAGCACCCCCACCCTGAGCTTTGGGTACTCTCTTCAATGTATGTTGAAAATTGATCAATGTGTCCGTTTGTTTTGCAGGATTGCAGGAACATATATTCAGTTCTTAGGGCTTCAATAACATCTAAAACGCATTTCAGTTACACTGTACATTGTGTATCTCAGATGGAAATTCCCTGTAGACTTGGAGTGATTAGTTTGCAGGTTGTTTTGGTCGCAAAAATGGAGAAACAAAAAAAGAAACAAAAAAGATGTAAGGCAAGGGCTATCGAGTTTCGGCCATTGTCATTAGAATGAGCAATGTGCCAAGTAGGAGAACTGTAGTAATGGCTACTATGGATCATTCTTATCATGTTGTACGATGAGTTCTGCTATGAAATAGTTAATGGAATGTGTATCAACAAATATTAATAGGTTGTGTAATGGAAGGAAAAGAGATGCAGCTTATGAATAACTTAGGAGCCAATGTCATTTCTCTTTTCTTGTTGGTGCAAGATAAATGCAATTGCACTTCAAATGTTTTTTTGGGGCATAATGGCTTGTCATTTGATGCTGAGCTTGCACGGGCAGCGTCATCTCTCCCATGTCAAAAACTAGCTCTGACATAAGGACAATGGGTCTTGGTGCAAAACTGCAAATTACTAGATAGACCCCTCTCAATCAAATTTCTTATAAATTGAATTTTAAAGAAACGAGTCATATATATAAATCTAAATGAGTTTTCAATTCAAAACTAATAGGCAATATGTAAAATAACTCATAAACTGATATGCATGCTCAATTTCTTAAATTTTATTAATGTAGCACAAACCCTACTTTCACAATTCTAACAGAGTCTACAAACTCAAGCTATTATAAATAGTAATTTTTTATTTTGAGAACCTTCCCCTAGTTTTTTATGGCCCCTTTTCCACAAAAAAAAAAAAAATTCAATCGCGTCACATGAATAAATCTATAGATTCGGATCTACCACGTAAGTGCTGACTAATACCATTTTCATGGCTTACCCATTACAATTTACAGCAGCAGTACACTGCAAGAAATTGAAGACATCTAAAAGAAATTAGCTACTACTATCCACACGAGTCGTCTCAAAAAATCACATTCATGATCAAGCATTCAAGCCTGATAAACACACACATCGGCCTCTCAAGGGGCAAGCAACAGGTAAGGGAAAATCTGGGCTGCTTGATTCTGTAGAACAGCACAACAGTCCACATGAACGAGGATTTTTGAAATCCTGTTCTGTTTTCTCCAACATCTTAAATGACCCAGAATCGTGAATGTTCACATTTTGAATTTTTCGTCTGGCTCTTAAAAAAATGCTCGTCACCTGGGCTTGAATATCACCATTTGACTTCCAAGAGACATGATGCTAAACAGTAGCTTTGGCTAATTCATCAGACAGGAGGAGACAAAAAATGATCAAGTATGGGAAACCACATGCCCATTGGGCGAGACAGATGATCTGCAAGGTATTTGACTGATTCGATTTCTCCGGAGAGAGTTTGGATCTATTCCTGCCTTGTGTGCCGCAATAACTCCAATAGCTTCCCAATAGTTTGAAACCCTCACCTGTGCAGAACCCACAGTTCAGATATAAACACAAGATTGGTTTAATGCCAACAATGTCTGATTTGATTCTGAGATACTTAAGGATGCACTGGTTGCTAAAATACTTGAAAAGATATGCATAGGCAATCATACATGCAGCGGATAATGACTTATAGGGATGCATGTTGTGTAGCACAAAACATATATTGGGAACAGCGAAGAAGCAAGGCTTAGGTAATTGCAAGTGCTTCTCTGGAATCTGACAGGGGAGGGTAAGAGCTCTAACATCTCCACCTAACGCTGACCAAAACAGCATTTAATTTTTGGGGGACCGAGCCTTCCTACAATGAACAAACATTTATTATAATTTCATGCCCCTATAGATCTTTTCACTAATATTGTAAAATTTCTATAATGAATTCTATATTTAAGAAAAAATATTTCTCAAACAGAATACTAATTGCTAAGCAATGAGTTTCTTTTCTACCAATAATTTCCGAAAGTGGGCAACCACTACATAATTCTAAGAAGCGCGGACACTGATACGTGACACATATACAACATGACACGCGGACACATGATTATTCAACCAAAAAAAAAGCAAGTAGGATACGACACGTTATATGATAATTAGAAAATATATATTCTATTACCTGTGTGTTTATAATTTCCTCTTATGTTTTTAGCCTTGGAGAGGTCATGATTGGATGAGAAGAATAAAAAATTGTTCACAACATGTGCATCCTTCAACTATCAATAAGAAAACCCAATTTCTTTGTGCCATCTATATGCTCAGCATGCATTTGAGAGTGTCCAGAGAGGATCCAAGAGTGTTGGTGTTAGACGAGTATTGGACACGGATACATTAAGTTGTGGAGAGCGTCCTTGCTTAGTGGACTCAACTATCAAACACGAGTTTTTCTGCATGCATGTTCGACACAATCATAACCACGTATTCTTGTGATCTCAGAAATGTAGGTGACCAGACTAGTCATCTCAAAAATGGGACCCTTATAAAGAGCCTGTTGAAGGTAAAGTCTATGTTTCAGTTTCGATTGTCTAATATCAAAAAGTCACTGATGAAAACAACATATCAAGTCCTTTAATATCATCTATGGGAGAGAAAAGATGAAGAAAAGCAATTAAAACGTTTGCAGATCATTCATTGCATACCACTTCGATCCCCAGTCTCTCAGGTGTATCACCGAGAACAGTTGTATTCTCTTCCACAGTGATTATAAGTGGCTGTACAGAAGACATAGCCAGTCATTTGGTAAGTTTGTAGTTCTAAGCATCAGGAAAGAACTGAACTAAACAATGCTTCCATAAATTATGAACGATACTCATCACTTAGATGAGGATGAAGACCATCTTCATCCTGATTTATACCTTGTTTCTTCTATTCTTTGCAAAAGCAAGGACACCATCTCCTGCACAAGCATCTATAGGGAGTAAGACACTATCAACATCACCGGCAAATATGCATGCTTTCTCCGAGGAATCTGAGTCCATGACCACATACTGTGGGGCATTGCTAAGCCCAGCAAGCACACATGGCAAGAATGTATATCCAATCTGCCAAGCAAAAGTCAACAAATAGGTTTGCATTAGAGAACCATGAGACCATATATTGAAAATACCAAGCAGACAAAAATATAGCCACGATGCTGAATCCCTCATCATGAGCAGATAGAGTTATAACATAAAGTCAGGAGATCTTGTCTTACATTTGCCATGCAGTATCGAAGAAAGTGTTCAAACTAATTCTAAGCAGAGATAGAAAAACAAATAGAAGTCACTTATTGCCATTGTTTATGCTACTGAAGTGGTTGCTCTCATAAATCAGAGTTTTTCCCACAAAACTTTCATCATGGCCCTGGAACTCAATGCGCATTCACTTGTTCTTGACATTTAACTGGGGCTTCATCTCTGAAGCCTAGTCCATCTGAACTGCCCAACCACAAAGATACCACTTACAAGGCTAATAGTGAAGACTTCAGCAAACACCCAACACAGTACTATACACAACTTATTTACCTGTTATGCCAATAAATTACAGAACAGAAGTTTCAGCTCAACATCAGCAAAATTTCACAGCTGCCATTCATCATGCGAAAATAAGATCAGCTCAGTCTTGATGCTGCTGAAGTAAATGAATTAAGATGTTTGAATTTGAGAATTGTTATCCTAAAATGATTAGAACAGGCTTTGGAATGTGAAGCATCCAAGATCTTCTATAAAGCTAGCATAACCACCCATATCCAATTACCCAATCTGAATTACCAAACTTACACCCGACTGAAGAGACAACATAGGGCATTGTGACGCAAAAGCAACTGACTTGAGCCCAAAGGGAGCCAAAATCTTATTGACCCCGAAAATGACACATCCTTAAAGTAATCCTACCCAAACCCGAAGGTAACGATTCATGCCAAGTTTCATCTTGTAGAAAGCAACTAAGCACATGTAAAACAACAATGGCAACCACCACTTGTATCTCCCAAGCAAATCTAGTAAGTCAAGCTGATCATAGCCTCACCTATTCCATCTACCATAAAGGCTATTTCTGAGAGAGCAACAGAAGGTCTTGGTATTGGTACAAAGTATGTTCGGAAGAAGTGATAGTATGGTTGGTCTTCTCGATCATACTGCAGAGTTGCAAGCTTAAGTAACAGTCCCAGGGATATTGACAAATTTACTGCTTCTCAAGACCGATTCACTTATTCCAGAGCATTGCTTGTGTCTGATATTACTAAACCATTACCCAACAATTTTAACACTTTAGACTCTGAAAGTCCTAATGGAATGATGTTTCCATAGAAGGTCTATTACAATTGGAAACCTAAGTTTGGTACTACTCTTTTTTTTTGGGGGGGGGTTAAAGGAAACCAAAGTTTTGTATTACCTAAATGGATTAAGAACGAAACCAGGAAACTTCCTACTTCTGTGCCTAAGAAGGAAAAGACAAAAGAAAGTATGGATGCAAAGGATATGAAGCTTCTCAGACTCAGCAACATGTGGAGTGCCCTTCAGAGGCTCTACTTAAGGAGAAAGAAGATTCTACTCTAAAGGAAAAAGTGAAAGAGGCTGCTTTGTCACAATGAGTCTGCAGAGTTCTTTTCTATGCTCAATCCTGGCCTTGAAAAGCTGATATTGAATTCCAATGGTTCCAGTTGTATATGGGGGTGATTCGTACTGCTGGCAGACATGGTGGGTCCTCATGATCCTACATGAATCTAGACATTTGGAACATCTGGGTCCCAAGGCTCGAATGCAGAAGAAACTCCAAAAGATCAGCTGGCAAATAAAATTCATTTGTTTGGATTTCTGGAAATTCATGTCGGAGAGCAAGATGCTTTTAAAGTAATTGATGAGGATTGCGAACAAGTGGGGATATTGTTGCAACTATACTTACGCTTTCACTGGAAGTATTTGGTTACCTTGGAAGCCTCAGTGTATAGATATTCACATGCTTCCTACTAATGCTAGGAATGTTCCTTGTCAACTTAGAGGCTTGAATTCTTCTATTGTATGTTTGACTAACGGTGATCTACAGCTATACCTATGCTGTGCAAAGGAGAGACTTATTTTTTTTATTTTTATTTTTTTTATCAGGAGCAAAGAAGAGACTTATGGGATGGGATCTTGAAGCTGATCATTTTAACCCTTACATCTCCAATCATAGACAATACTTTTCCCCCCTGTTGGCCAGTGGGTCTCAAAATCAAACAATTACTGGTCCTTTCAGATTCCTGATTGAATTTTTAATCACATCTTGATGAGACTCTAATCAATGAACAGCAAGCCCTTTTGCTGCAGGGGATCGACTGATATTGAACGGAGTGTTGTGATGTAACAGACTAACCATCTAGAACCACTTAATTAAAAATAGAGATGCAAATTCAAAGTTATTCTTTGCATAAGTGAAGATGTAGACAAACACAAGCAAGGGAGGAAACTGGCAGAAAAACAGGATGTTCATGCTATGTACTGCAATTCATCATTACCAGATACTAACCCCCTTATACTGACAAGGAGGTAACGGAAGCTGTGAGTTCTATGCTCTTGGAAAATCACCAGAGTTGATAATTAGCAAATTGAACTCTTTAGAATTAGAGAGAAATTGCAGAAAACAACTAAAAGAGATCAACTGAAAAGTGAAAACATAGAACCTAAAGTTGAGGCCAAAGACACCACATTAACATGATTGAAAAAGTGTATCCACCCATCCTCAGCATTCTGAAACTGCAATCCTAAATCACCACAAACTACTATCAAGGATCATTTCCTTTGTTACTTGTAGATGAGCCAAATCCTGCTGATTACCTTAGTCCCCTAACCCCATCATTCTTCTTAGCTACAGAACACGTGTCAGTTCAGTTGAACTAAGTGTTAGGAACTTACTTCAACCAGTTACTGACATCAAGGAAGGAGGAACAACCTGAAGCTCACTTACAGACATGAAACGAGATTTTTAAATTAAAAAAAAAAACCTTGATTAATCCAAGCCAATTAAATTATCAACATAGTACTCAACCAAATCCACACAGTAAAATAAATCAAGAGCTGAGGGGTTTTGTTTCATGTTAAAAACAAATCACCTCTTCAGCAGCAGACTTGGGAGAAAGAGATTGGCTCAGTGGAACAGGTAATAGGGCTGGAGCATGTGCACAGGGAATTCGAAACTCTTTCACAACCAGATGGCTTATAACAGCTTCCACTCCCGCCAAAGTATCGACTCCCTAGACAACAGAGAGATGCTAGTTAGACACATCACGCTTCAGTAGGCTTGCAAACTGACTTGAAAATACGATCATTGTTTTATACAAATTGCAAATTATCCATAGATTATGACATCACAGTGGGAAAAGGGAAAAAAAAATGGAAGCCAAGTATACCATCACAAAACCCTTGCAAATTGATTGAACAGCAGATTACTGCCAGACCACAGGTAACAAATCACACTCATAAGTAAATTAAAGAGAACGAAGGGGCATATGGAGAATGCAGAGCATCAAATACATAGGTTGTTTATCCCCGAGTATGCCACAGAAATCAACACCTCCTGAACTTCTAATAGGTACAACATCCCGTTTTACATACAAGAACATGCACGATATAAATGGATAATGAAAATCTTCGATCTCTCATTCTGAATGGCATTTCAAGCAACTGAAGTTCCATAAAGAAATTTATTATAATCAAAAGCAGAAGATCCAAAACTTATTTAATCCTAAGCTCATACTTCATACTACAACAATGCTAGCTTTCCCTTTTTTCCTCACCTCTTGTGTTTGAATTCTAATTTTTGGCATCAAAGCAAGAGGGACAGAGCGAGAACAAAAAAGCACGTAACCAGCTCTATAATGCAGTTAGCAAGGACCTCAATTATCAAAAACTCGAGTCCATTAAACAGGAACACCCTGGTACTGAGACTAACATATAGATAGTAAAGCTGTAGAATACATAGAAAGCAGGACAGCAAGAATTATTGATTAGGAGAGGACACTAGAAATCCATAATGCAAACCAATGAAAATTAGGGATGTGGAATCAGTCCATACTATTCCTTCACGATAATCATCCATATGATCTTCATCATCATCTGGGAAGCGACCAACCACGGCAACAGCATTTACTTGAGAGTGATCTACTAAATTCTGCACTGCTCGAAGCAGTGAATCTGGATGCTTAATCCTCCCAGTTGACTGTCCAGTCTTTGGATCAATCCATTTCTCAACCTAAATAACACAACTTGTTTAAGTGCTGGTGCACACATAGGTCAAGAACAGGTTTGGTTTGGTTTGGTGAATGTGCTATATAGTAGATCAATTTAAAATTCAAAATCTTTTAGGGAGCAGACAGGAGGAAACAGCAACAACAATAGCGTTACACTCGTGAGAGTACACCACAGTCTCTAGCAATAAAAAATGAAAAAAAAAATCTTGAGGATTATCCGCACACATTATACAAGCTATACCTGCAAAACATTTTATTAGGTTATCTGTAGCTAACTGTCCACTGCCTGGCAGCAGAAAAAATCACATTATATTTTGGTCTGATCCTTGGTCCAAGAAACCATGAATTTCAGGTTCTGGTTCAATCTAGTCCAAGCCCCAAAAAAACGACCGGACCGGAAACACGGTATTCATAACAATCTTGCTCATATCATCAATCACATACTTCCCAAGGAAGGCGAAAACAAAAAGTAATTTCAAACATTTTCATATATACACTTTTGAAATATATCATAATGAAATATTTAATTGATTTTACTTAAATATCAAAGTGATAATTTCTTTTTTCCTAACAAAAGGACATATCTAATAATATTGTGGTCCAATCAATCCGGTATGGGTCCGGTCCATGGTTTTTTTGATCCCATCCAATCTGCGGCAAGCACCTAGTTGGCCTAGTCTTTGACTCTTTGGTCCAAGAAATTTATGAAACCTAGGTTGGTCCATACCAGTTCAGTCTGGGTTTGGGACGATGAAAACCTTCCATGACTTTTCTACTTCTTTTACTAAGTGTTGATAGGCAATCAACACTTTCTAAATCCAGAGTTGAACATAAACCATGGTTCTATAATTCACAGGTGCATACATCACCTCTCGCCCAAACAGAGAGAGAGAGAGAGAGAGATTCCAAGGCACCGATATGGTTTGGTTTTACATAACCTCTGCGCTCTGGCTGAGATCTATAGTGACCCCCTTTGGATAATATAAGGCCAAAACTGAATGCAGCAGCAAAATCATGAGGTGCTAAAAGGCTACGAACAGATTAGGTTGACCAAGCCACCTAGGGATGCAGTTTGTCACAGTTCCTAGCCCATGGGTCTGTTGCAATTGGACAGATTAAGTTGACCAAGGCCATCTAGGGATGCAGTTTGTCAGAGTTCCTGGACAAAATCCTTTTTGCCGCTATGCATTTTACTCTTATTTTCTCCAATGATTCACTTGAGCACATGACATGGTTCTTTCAGACAATAGGGCAGTGTTTTTTTGAATGGCATACCTGCAGACATTTATCAGTAACAGCATACTCCAGGACAGGTAATCCTAGGGAAGCCCGTACGGCATCAGCAACCTGCAAATGGCGCAAACGGAGCTGTGGCTCAATTGCTGCATCAAGAACCAGTCCAACCTGAGTCACACCCCAAAATCAGCATCAAAGTTCATGCTGCAAAACAAGCCAATAATATACAGAAAATTACATCACTATAGTGATAGTGCCATTGAGCATTTAAAAACTAAGCAATGAAACAACATTAGAAATGCTGTTCTAGATGCACACCCTATTTTGGTGAACTGGTTTTAGTGCCCATAGTCCTTCAGCAAATCGATCCAGAGCATAACCTTCAACATATAAAATGTTCTGTAAGGGCCAGTAAAGCATAGCTGCATTGAGGACCTGTCAAAATATATTCAGTTAACAACAGAAATTGTTGGAGCTGTATTCTCTGTCAGTAACAAGTACTAGAATCAATCAATGTTTTTCATTAAATAATAGTATAGCATTTTCCCTCTTTTTGTGACTAAGGTCCTCCTAGCCTAGTCAAGTACTATGCTCGACCTAGCAGGTTAAGTTCAAGGAAGGGAAATAATGACCAAAGCCATCCATGACCTAAAAAGGTAAAACTTTGATGCATGGAACATACATTACAAACCACTGGTACGATTACCGAAATGCCTCTTACAAATTTACCACAAAACAACGAGTTGTGTAAGCATGGCATCTAAGCAAACACACCCACGTAACTATAATGATATTGGGATCTCCTTAGACCTATAATTCAAAAGATTGAGTTAACATTTGAGAGTATATAACTAGGATATACAATGTTAACATCTCATCCTGGGGTATGAAGACACTGTTCTCTATAGGTTTGCTTATGCTTATTTATTTTCCATTGCTGGGTAAGACTTATCCAGAATGCCCTTCTAATGAAGTATGAGCTGAAGTTATGTGCAAGGCTTATGAAAAACACATTATACAGGAAACAAACCAATAAACAAGCTATTATCTTTCTCTTGCTGCTTACTCTCATGTCCCTGTACCAGAACAATAGAAAGGTGTAGAGTTTATCGTGACTGCTGAGAGAGTTGCGGGAGGGGGAGTAGAGGCAATCCTTTCTCTGCTGCACAAATGTGCTAGCCAGAAAAAGATGAAAACATCCGAGCTTGGCATGAATGAGTAGATGCTGTTGTTGTGAAGGTAAAATCTTTGGCATAAAATCAACAAGTTGGTATGTGGTTCGTGAGGATAAGTCAACTGGAGCAAGCCTTCTAACGTATTCTCTCTTGTAAAATACAATTCAGAGCTCTATATGCTTAGTTGTCCGACAAAAAACTGAACAAAACCTTTGCGTATAGCAGACCAATTTTGACGTTATGGGAGAGAGGGGGTTGAAGTTGGTAGCAAATAAAGCACCCAATTCTTCAAGCAATCCATCTAACTGAACAGGTGAGATACTGAGATCTGCAAGATTGAGCCATAACTCCAAGCAAACAGATGACTTTTATCAGTAAATTGTGAATTTAAGATCAATACTGCCTTCAAGTTAGATAGGTTGTCTTCCAGGTTGACTAGACATTTGCATGTGCCTGCTATAGGGAGCTCAAAACCTTAAGGCTCTTACCAACTATGAGTTTGTTGACACAATGGTGCCAATTCATTTCTCCATGCATGACATACCAATCCCAACCTCATCCTTTGTTTGCCAACTAAATATGTGTGCGATGTTCCTTTAAGGAAGTTACACATGAATGTGTATTAATGGTTTTCTTTACCAATTGAAGACCAATGTTATACATGTGGCAGATCACAATAGTCCTTGCATCACCTCTTCCTAACCCTGGAGCTGAAAGCCACATGGACCTCCTTTCACTCTTATGTATAGAGAGGGTTATCCTTCTGCTTCGCACCATTAAGGACAAAGCTCAGTTTTAAGAACAAGAGAACGATAGAGTTCATGCCGCTCCGTACCACATGGATATAATTTCAGCTGTTCAACGTCCCATTTCGACAAACTATAGAGACATGCTCACAGTTTTAAGCATCATTTCCTGGCTCTAGATGAACTAAGAATCTACATTAACTATTCTCATTGCTTTATGTCCCATTTTCATTAGGGGTTTTGCAAAGTCAATTTCTTCCTAGTTATATTGTAGGCTATGTAAGGATTAGAAATTTATCTATTATATTCCTTCCATTATTTATGAATATGAGTATTATTGACTTATAGGAGAATTCCCCTCTCCGTGATCATTCAATTTTCAACATGTGATCTGGGTTAGGTAGAAGAGGGAGCACACTCATATAAACATCTTCCACCAAACCACCACAAAAATAAAAAGCATTGTTGACACCCAGTTCAACTTGAACAAAAATATTCTAACAATCTACACCTGCTAATGAAATAATGGTACCTATCAATGATAAATATCTTTTCCCACTTTCAAAAAGTTTATTGATAATCAATGGTGACCCTATGATTCTTGGCCGCTGTGGACGCCAACTGGGGAACGGATTCATATAATAGACCATCCTTTTAGCAATTATGAACCCACTTTGTTATCAATTACCCAACTGAGGTAAAATTTGTCTATCAATTTTTTTTATGAAGAATAGCACCGTTCAAAGGATAATTAATCAAAGCGAGAACGACCCAACATTAACATAATCCCATTTTAGTCACCCTAAATTACGAAAACACCTAAGCATAATCCAAAAGATTAAACGAGGAAGCGAGAGATAGGTAGAGCTTACATTAGGGTGAGAGATGAGGCAATCGACGACGGAGGCTAGAGCTCGAGCAACTGGCAAAGCGTCGCCGGCGAAACCGCCAATGGCGGCGCCAACACCCGTCGGCACTATCATTACGCTCGTATAAGGCCTCTTACACTGCATTCAATCAAATTCATGCATCAAATCAAACAACTCGTAATTGAAAATTATCGGACACTATACTGCTCTACTGAGAGCTAACCTTGCTAGAGAGGTAAGAATTGGAGCATGAAAATACAGCTCGAATGCTCAACGAACGTTGTTTGGTGAGGTTCATCGGTGCTTGGAGTGTGAATGGAGTAGGAAAGGATGATCGCCATGGATGAAGTTGAAGAATCGCCATTTTTGCTTCCCCCCCGAGCTTTTCTGCAAACTGGGTTAAGGGGATTTGGTTAATTTTGATTTTTGAACGCTTGCGGAGTTTGTTCGTTGTGCAAGTTGATTGGGTTAACAGCTAACTTGCATGTTTTCTAGACGTCAGTTAGTTGGGCCACCAGGGTTGGGTCAAAAAAGTGGATCCAACAGATAACGTTTATAGCATTCGCAATGGTGAGCCATTTTTTTGGCGCACCGGTAAGGATCTATTTTTATCACATCAGCTTATAAATTAATTTTTTGGCTCACAATTTTCCCTCTCTCCAATATAAGGCTCACTACTTTGGCTCACCAAATAAAATAATACCTATGGACTCACACCTAATCATATTTAATTGGTTTAGTTTTTATGTTTTGGTTTTTTACTTGGCTTTATTATTTTTGTGAAAAATAATTTGCACATAATAATTTGATAACACAATTAATTAGAGGCTAATAATTTTGTTTGAAAAAAATTGCAAAGAGTTTGAATTAAAAAAAATCACACATGTTTAAATTTTATCTAATTCAATAAAAATTAATTTGTTTTCTTTGAAAAAAAAAACATTCTAAGCCGAAAAAAACTCATCAAATTTTATCATAAGATTTATACCCAAAAGGGTCCAAAAGAAAAACATGGACCAACTCCAAAAAAAAAACTCAATACAAAAAAGCAAAATTATCCAACCCAAAATATTTTTACTCAAAATAAAAAGGAAAATTAAACTTGAAGCAAAAAAAAATAGAAAAATATAAAATTGGTTGGGCGAGCTGGCTCACCAAGGCAAGTCAACTCGTGAGCCTTGAAGCACGAGCCAGTCACTGCAGAGTCACAAGCTGCTCACACGCTCTCCAAAGCTGCTTTTTGGCCAGTAAGTGAGCCATTGGAAATGCTCTTACATTGGCAAGGTCTGGCTCAAAAATAGGACACCTCACTCAGTAACAATGTCTAGGGATAGCAACAGGTTGAATTCATCTAAACTTGTGTCTGTTTAAATTTTTAGGGGTGTGACTCCATCTTGAGCCTTTGTTTCCATAGATTTTGGATCTAAATTGAAATTTGGGGTTATTTGAATTTAACGAGATTAAATTAGATCTACTTATTTTACCTACTTTAATTTTGATTTTACGTTCTCCGTAGCAAACTTGTTGTGACTGGATTCACGAGGCAACGACATCATGTGAAGGAGGTTAATAACAGTCGACTACCATTATTGGACTATAGTAATAACAAAATCGTAATTGTGTAGGGAGGATGGATATTGGGACTGTTAAATCAGCCATGGAAGATTTGTTAGAGAGAGAAATAGGACAGACAAGAAGATAAAATTAGAGTAAGATTTTGTTTCTCTCAATCGGCCCTTTATAATCCAGACTTAGGCTTATATTTTGTTTGGTCCTCATTACAAACCCACGAAAATATCTAAACAAGATCTGTAACAAACTATTTATTATAAGTGTCAACTCAGCTATAACTAATTTCACTTACCACCAATTTGTCTTACCTCTTACTCTCCCCCCTCAAGTTGTGGGGTGAAGATGTCTAGAACCCCCAACTTCCTAACAAGAGTGTGCTATTGTGAAACAAATATTACCTTGGTGAAAACATAAGTCAACCGAAACTTAGTTGGAATGTAAGTTAGCTTTATAATGTCTACCATAGTGTTCTCTCGAATGAAGTGGCAATCCTTCTCAATACACTAACTCGACTCATGTAACACAGGGTTGTAACTTGTGAGCAATATCAAGTGCAGCTTTGTTGTCACAATGTATAACAACTGGTTATAGGCCAGGAAGCCCAAGATCCTTTAACAAGGAGAAACGCCAAATTACTTCACAAATGGTCAAGGCAATAGACTTATACTTGGCCTCGGCAGAGGATCTACTATCTAGAGACCACAAGCTGCTCTTTGGTTCTCCAAGAGATAGGTGAAGACCCAAGCATGACACAATAGCCAGAGGTAGATTTTCTACCAATTGTGCAACTTGCCCAATCACCGTTACAGTAGGTAACAAGAAGTGGCTTTGAATTTCTGGCTACAAGGAATCCTTGGTCTGGTACTTTTTTTAGATACCTGAGCACATGAAGAGCAATCAGCATATGATCTGTAGTTGGTTGTTGCATGAACTGACTCAGGACCTGTATAGTGTAACACATGTCTGGTCTTGTAATTGTCAAGTAAAAAAGCTTGCCAATTAACCTTCTGTATTGATCTGGCTTAGGCAGCAAAGCTCCTTTAGCTACTAGTTTCAGATTCACTTCTATGGCCAAATTAAATGGCTTAGCATTTGCCATTTGGGTTTCTTATAAAGGATCCAAAGCATACTTTCTTAAGGAGAGAAAGATACATTTGCTTCATCTGCAAACTTCAATCCATATGAAATACATCAACTCCCATTGGTCTTCAATATGGAAATCATTATTAAGTAGCTACTTCAAATGAGTAACTTGAGTAAGATTACTCCATGTAATCAACATGTCATCAACATAAATGAGCAAAGCAGTACTAAGCCCATGGTTGTCCTTCTTAGTGAACATACTATAATCAAGTTTACATTACCGGAAGCCAAAAGATAATGAATTTGAAGAAAGTTTAGCAAATTATTGTCTGTTAGCATGTTTAAGGCATAACGAAAAAAAGGGCAGCCCGGTGCACAAGCATCCCGCATTCACGCAGGGTCCGGGGAAGGGCCGCACCCCATGGCATAACGAGATTTCTTTAATTGCAAACAAGATGTTTAAGAGAAGATGTGTAGTGTTTGATAGAGAAATAGGTTGCCCCGAACCTATATATCCCTTTTGCGATGTCATGTGGTCTTCTTCATCTAGATCACCATCAAAGAGAGAACGGGTAACATCCATTTGATATGTATGCCAATCCTTTGGTACTACAATAGCTAAAATAGTTCTAATTGTACTCATTTAGAGCAAATGTTTCTTCACAATTGATGCCCTTGGTATGCCTATATCCTTGAATAACTAGTCTGGCCTTTTTTCTTTCTATTGTTTCACCAGACTTATATTTGGTTTCAAACAATCATTTACACCCAATGACCCTTTTGCTATGAGGAAAATTGGTGATTTCTCAAGTTTTATTTCTTTGGGAAGCCTCTAGTTCAGTACTCATGGCCTTACACGATTTAGGATACGTCATTTCGTGATTAAATATCTATGGATCTTGTTCTTGATCAAGGATAGAAATAAAGGCCTAATATTGAGAGCTATGCTTACTACATTCCACATAATTAGCTATTACATATTGAAACTTGTTGATAGGGGGATGAGTTTTAGTGTGAGCAACAATATCAACATAATCTTCCAGCCATTTAGGCTGACAAACTGATAGAGAGGATCTTCTTATAGGAGGTGGTGACTTAGCTCAAGTCAGAAGCACCATGATCATGAAAGGATGAAATTGGCTATTTAGGAGAAGATGATATTAGAATAGCATCAATAGTGAATTAGGTTCCACAAAGATAGGTGTAGGCTGAATATATTAAGACAATTTAGTTTGGTGCAGAAGGAGAATATGCTCAACAAATTGCATATCTCTAAACACAAAAACAGTTTTGAACTGTAGGTTAAGTAATTTGTATCCCCTTTGAGATAGCTAGATAGCTAAGAAAGACACAAGGTACAACTTTAGACTTGAATTTGTCTATATCTAGTTGAAGACTGCTGGCAAAAGCTAACCAACCAAAGGTTCTTAGAAGAGAGTAATCTAGTAGATGATGATGAAATATCTCAAATGGGATTTTGTTCTGTAATATAGGTATAGGTAACTTATTCATAATATAGGTTGCTATCAAAACAAAATCTCCCCATTATCTCAAAGGCAAGTTAGCTTGAAACCTTAGTGCTTTAGAAATCTCAAGTATATGTCTATGTTTTCTATCCAGCATCCTATTCAATTGTGACATATTAGTGCATGAAGTCTGATGTATAATAACCTAACTAAAGAATTATTAACAAGGTCCATTGTCAAATTCAAGAGCATTGTTAGACCTAATGATTTTGGCCTTGGCTTGGAAATGATTAGTAATCAAATTCTTGAACTATTGCAAGGTATCCAAGGCTTGTGACTTGTATTTCAGCAAACACAACCATGTAGATCTACAATTGTCCATAATAATCAAAAAGTGTCTATAGCACTTGTGTGTGAGAATCGTGTAAGTCCCCATGTATCCATGTGAATCACTTCAAAAACAACAGAACTCTTATTCATGCTCATAGAATGTGGCAGTTTAGTGAATTTTGCCACAGGACATGTTACACAAACCTTATTAGCATCATGCTTCTTACACTTCAAAACAAATATGTGTTTAAGTTTAGACATATGAGCATGACTTAGTCATTTATGCCATAACTCATAACTACATTCAGAGACATTTCCATGTCTATCAATAGACATTGTTTGCATAGGATTGTCAATTACTGGAGCAGAAAGATTACAAACTATATTTGCTACATCAGAATGCTCCTCAATAATAGGCTTATTCACCAAGTAAAAACCTTCTTGTTCTTCACCAATCCCCAAGAGCCTCTTGTTTGCATAATCCTAAATCGGACATAATCATGGATGAAAAATGACACAACAATGATTGCCTTTAACCAATTTGAAAACATATTACAAATTATACTTAAAAGATAGAACAAGAAGTACATCTCTAAGTAACAATCCATTTGCCAGTTTCACATTGCCCATAAGAGTTATGTAAGTGGTCTGACCATTTGGCAAGTGTATCTCAAGTTTGTGTATAGGACATATTATTTGGTCAAATTTATCCAAATGATTATGTGACATATAGTTTGTGGCTCCTGAATTTAACGTCCAAACATGCTTTCAGTGACATCAATTAGAAAAGTAACCATACCTGTAAAAGTATGATCAATTTCATTATCAGCTTCAGTGGTGTTGATGCTGTTTGATTGAAGTTAGGAATGACAATCGGGTGGAAATTTTTCCTGCTCTTGATAGGGCCTCGATCCAAACTGGGGGGAAATCCCCACCCTGAATGGGGATGGAAGGGGAGGGGACAAAAATCTAATCCCTATTGAGGATGGGGATGTGGGCAATCTTTGGGCTTATTGCCCGTTTTCATAGCAATTTTTTCTATAAATTTATTGCAGTTTAAACAAAGAGTATTTGGTAATATCATAGTTGTTCAACTTTATATAAAAAACATCCTGGTAACGAACCCATGCCCCACAACATACTTCTCCAACTCTATCCTCTCAATCCCCCCTTTTTTACTCTCTCTCTCTCCCCCTCATAATCTCTTTGAAGCTTTCAATCCACAACCATGCCCCTCCAATCTTTTCCATTCTAATTGGTCACCTAAGCCATGGGTTCTAACCATTTCTTGGACCACCCACGATCGATTGTCATCAATAAGCTCTAGAAGCATTGGTCTTTTACTGTCCTGCGCTAAAAGTGGCGGTTGATCATCATCATCCTCAGAACCTTCTATTTTAGAAGTTTCAGTTGATATTTCAGCCTAAAATTGGTTCATTTTGAAGTTTGCTCAACAATTGATCTCAAGAAACCGGGCCCTGTTGGGGATCTAGGATCTATCAGTGCCAGGGATAGGGAAAAGTTTCTCCTTCAAAGTAGGGATGGGACCATGGACAGGACGGGGATGGGGGTGGCTAGGATGGGGAGTACTCCCCGGCCTCGACTCACCCCATTGTCATCCTTTACTGAAGCTGTTGTGATAAGCATCTTATGAGCTGCTCAAATTCCTATTGTGTTCAAGTGTATGTTTGTCGTTTAACCCTCTATAGAGATTGGACATTATTGGGATCAACTCTTATATTAGCTATAGTCTTTTTTCCATATACAAACTACCCTTATTTCTTGTGTTTGTAACGTTAGTAACCTTCTTTTGAGGAAATTGCTTATGTTTTGGATGCCAAGTAGGGGTATCCAATTACTGCCCAACACCTTTCCTTTCTGTGTCCTTTGTCCCCACATTGAGAACATCTGTAGTCCCCATTTATGTTATACAAAACAGTAGATTCAACAACAAGCTTGTTGATATCTACAACTTCTCTTTGAGTTTCCTCTTACTGTAGCATCGAACATGCAATTTCAATTGTTGGAAGAGGTGTCATAGAAAAGCATTTAGCTTCTTTGTGATATATACACTTCATCTAAACCATTAAGAAATTGAAATTGTCTTTTCTATTCTCATTATTGCTTCATAGCCTCTAAAAGCACCTTGATCTCATCAATAATAGTGGTAATTTGAGGTAACTGACTCATTGATTCCAATTCTTCCCATAAACACCTCAGAGTAGTGTAATACTCATTGACATGCATATGATTTTTTTTAAAGAGCAAATTTCTTTGTTAATAGGATATTTTCTTGAGCCATTCCTCAATGAAAATCTCTTTTCTAACTGAATCCAAATGCCTGTAGCTAAATTCAAAAATAGAATAGACTTTGTAATAAGATCATACACTGAATTAGTGAGCCAAACAATCACTACACTGTTGCATGTGTCCCACATTTCAGCCTTCACTGGATCATCACTTGATCCAGTGACAATTCCTTGAACAAAACCTAATTTTTGTTTAGTAGCAAGGCCAATCTTGACTGCTCTCCTCCATTATCTATAACTGCGAACTCCAATTAGCTTTTCTTGAATGTCAAAATATCCAAGACCTTTAGAAGGATGCAAGAACAAAGGATTTGGTAGATCATTCATGCCTATACTATGGTGATTTCTTTTGGCTAACAATGCACATGAAGAAATGCTAAATTCAACTCTCTGAATCAATCAATTGAAAGCTTGATTGATTAGTGAAGCAAACCAATTCAATTGACAAATGATTGTTCAAATTGTTCAATCGAAAAATGAAGAAAATAAGTGAAATCTGATTCAGGATCATGAATCCGTGCTCTGATACCATGTTAAGTCAGTAATGGAAGAAAGAATCTTTAGAGAGATAACCAGGAGAGAGAAGAAAAGAAAATCAGAGTAAGATTATGTTTCTCTCAATCTGCTTCTATAACCCAGACTATATACTTTGCCTAATCCTTATTACAAATCCAAGAAAATATCTAAACAGAATCTATAACAAGCTCTATATTATAAGTGCCAACTTAGATGTAACTAACTTCACTCACCACCATGCTGTCTTAGTCCTACAAGGATGAAAATAGATATGAAGGGATACGGTAGCGTCCTGTCTACTTGAGGATGATGAGGGTATAACAAGTATGAAAAGTCAACAAACCTAGCATATATAAACCATGACTATGGCAGTTTAAATTTTATCAAATGAAAAGATACTTTAGTTAGTCCTACAAACGGGTCTTGGTCGGGTTAGGGTCTAAAAAGATTTAGACCTGTATCTAAATTGAATCGTATATTCAGAGACATATATTTTCTTAAAATTCATGTTGTCCCAGATAATTGGAGTTGGACCCTTAAATTCTATTTGGAGCAAGAATCTACCTTCCTCACTAGTCTAGACATACATGTTAATCAAGTAATTGATTGACATGTCCAAGGGCATTGTTGTTACTATTGATTTCTCTCATTTTCCCAAATTTTATAGTGTTGTCAAATTTGTAAATCTAAGCATGAGATTAAGATCATATAAAATTAGAGAGAGAATGCAATCTCATAGTTCATCCATATAAGAGGACATATGTACAAACCTCACATCACCTTCCCTATACTTCTCAAGGTCAAAACCAAATCCAATCCCGAGGGGCACAAACAAACAAGCACACATGGGTAAATTGACATGTACCTCACAGATTTTTTAGATTGAGAAGAGAAATTCAATTTCGGTATGTCATCTATTTTCCACCATAGGCTTCATGCAATCAATAGGGGGCCATAAAGACGTATACATATAAAATTGATTATATATAAGCTAGTTAATCATGAGTTAATAAATAGTTTGCATTTTAACAATAAAAACCAAAATACACATGTACATTTAAAGCTAGCAAACGGGTTGGATCAGGTCAATTTAAATTGGATTAACCATGTGTTAATTACAAAAATATTATACATTTAATCTAAAAATAGAAAATAGCATGTTTTAACACCAAACTGTCAATTCATGTCGGCTTTAGATCAAAACTAGCTCGATTCATTTCGATTTCATGCTTTTGTCAATAATTTCTAGTTGAGTTCTGGCGGTGTTGTCGTGTCAAGTCAACCTTTTTTAAGTGTATTCAGGAAAATTTGTTGATTTAGTAATGGTTAGCTATTTTACATGCAATTGGTTGTTTCAACAGTGATTATACTATCAATGGGTAGTGTTTCATAGTTAACTATTCAATTAATGATTTAAGATAAATATGTTCAATAAAGGTAACATATTTATGTAAAAGACTTAAAAGATACAATGAAATTATAAATGCAACCTCTCCATATAGGTCTTTAAGCTTTACTTGTATAATTTTTTCAACACGCTGAATAAACGTCTTAATCACATACTATTTGAAATGATATACACTAATAATTTGACATAATCAAACTACTAACGAGTAACGACTAACATCTATTCCAACCTTTATTTCTCATTTTAAAAAAAAATAATCGAAGACACAAAAGTTTAATGTTTAAAATGTTTTTTTTTTTTTTGGTTTTTTAAAGAATTTATCTGTCCTCCATTTCAGTACAACTCAGCCTAGCCCGAGAATCTCGGTTTCGCTTCTCTCTCTCTCTCTCATCTCCTCTTCAACATTTCATTCCCATTCCCATGTTTGCAATGTAATGAAATTCACAAAAAACCCACTAACCCCACGACCCCACCATGTGCTCCTCCTCCTCCTCCTCCTCCTCTTCTCTCTCTCTTCACTTCTCTGCATCTGCCCGTCTCTTCTGCTGTTGATGCTTTAGAAGAGAGAGACAGAAGAGAGGGACAGAAGAGGGACGACGTCGTTTCTGGAGGACCCGCCTCAGCTCACCTTACATTGCCATGGCAGGCGTCATCAATGGCGGCCTCGCCGAGAACCTCCGCCTTGTGATTTCCGACATCGTCAAGATCTCCAACTTCCGGGATTTCATCAAGAAGGATTGCACTGATCTGGGTCGGAGGATTTCCCTTTTATCTCATCTTGTTGAGGAGATAATCGATTCTGGGCAATTAGATAGTGATGATGGGTCATCATCTTCATCTTCATCTTCATCGGATTCTTCTTGTCTTTTTGACCTTCTTATCGCTCTTCAAGATGCCAAGCGTCTCCTTTTGGCTGCTGCCAGCTTCGATCCCAATGAAGTAAGTTCAGATCTGATCTGGGTTCCTTGTTTTTCGGAATTTAATGCTGCGATTTAAGATGGGCAATTTGAATTTCTGATGCCCAGTTTGATAGCATTGATAAAGTTTACTAATTTATCATGTTCAAGGTCTTCAATTGAACAATAGTCACTGAGCTTGGTTCTTTCGTTCTGCGTTTTCTGAGGATTTTTCTACTTGATCTGCAAGATTTCTCGGCATTGCGTTGTTTGCAATTGTGCTTTTTAGTCATTAGCATTGGATTGCGAACTTATTGATGTCAAATTGTGAGATGTCGAAATTTCTGGCTACTAGCATATCTCAGACCAATGTGGTTTCATTTCCTGATATAAGGCCTGAACCATGAAGTCTTTGGGAAAAATTAATGCATACATTTCTTGGAAAAATTTCGTTATGGGTGATTAGCTGTTGCAGTTTATGATCTTAGTTACAACATGGGTAGTCTTTTTCTTCTGGAATCATAAAGGGCTTCGCTAAACTTAGTGTTTCTTTGTTTCTTAAGGATGGTGCATCCAAGAGGGTTGCTTTTCAGTTTCAATGTGTTACATGGAAGCTGGAGAAAGCGTTGGGTAACATTCCATACGATAAGTTTGGTGTGTCCGAGGAGGTTCAGGAGCAGGTAATGCCTTGGTTTTCTTGCTTGTATCGTCTAATCATAGGCGATTGTGAGCTCAAAAGTGCTGTTTTTTGATAGGTCGAGTTGGTAAGAACGCAGCTGAAACGAGCCACGGAAAGATACGGCCCTGTGAGTACTAGCAAAATAAGTCGTGCTGCATCTCAACCTATACTTAACGAACTGGATCCACTGCAATCAGGCAACAAAGGCATTGGAAGTTTGCATATTGGTAGCATAGGCAATGTTGATCACGAGGTTAAATTGAAGTTCAAGGGTACTACGCGAGGTACTTCCTCCAGAGGCCATTGGGTAGAAGTGGCTGAAGGGGTGGAACTGTCCTCTGGACCGTCGACTGTTCGTGCACCAAATAATACTGATTCTGAGGGCGAAGGTAATTGTTCCAGTGAAACTGTAGCAAAATGCCAGAAATCTGACTCTGTGGCCATACCAGAAGATTTCCTCTGTCCAATTTCTCTGGAAATCATGAGAGACCCTGTCATTGTGGCTACAGGACAGGTATTTTATCATTGAATATGAAGAATCTCACAAACCGTAGCGTTTAATCTTTTGCGATCATGCTCTCAATCATAGTCCACTATTTGAAATTGCCAAAGATTTTTCTTATGCTCAATGCAAAGAAGAGATGCAAAGGCCAGATAGCCAACGTCCATATACTTCTTCTGTTTGATAGCTTGAGAGAGTTTGAAGATTATTACATTTCTTCTCGTTTCTGTTGTTTTTATTGTCTTCCACTGAATCTGCACGTCCTAGCACACCGAAAATTCATGTTAATCTTCAAACTCGAGTCATCTCCATTGTTTTTTTGCTTGCAATGTCTGATGTATTTCTGACTTTCTAGTCGGAGGCAAGATGTTTTATCCTTTCCCCCGGCTGATCAGGCTTACTGCCTCGCAGACTTATGAACGATCTTACATACAAAGATGGATTGATTCTGGCAATGTGACTTGTCCAAAAACTCAGCAGAAGCTCCAAAACTTCACTCTGACACCAAACTATGTCTTAAGAAGCCTGATTTTTCAGTGGTGTGCTAGGCACAATGTTGAGCAGCCAACTGCCATGGTGACTGGTAAAATAAAGAAGAGTGACGGGTCATTCCGTGATGTAAGCGGGGATATTGCTGCCATTCAGGCCCTTGTCCGTAAGCTGTCGAGCCGGTTGGTTGAAGATCGCCGAGCAGCAGTGACTGAGATACGTTCTCTGTCCAAGAGAAGCACAGACAACAGGATACTGATAGCAGAAGCAGGAGCCATCCCTGTCCTAGTCAACCTATTAACAACAGACGATGTTCTAACTCAGGAGAATGCAGTCACTTCCATTCTTAACCTTTCCATATACGAACACAACAAAGAACTAATAATGCTAGCGGGGGCAATCCCGTCCATTGTTCAAGTCCTTAGGAACGGGAGCATGGAAGCCCGAGAAAATGCAGCGGCTACCCTTTTTAGCTTGTCGCTTGCAGATGAAAACAAGATAATAATTGGGGCATCAGGGGCGATACCAGCACTGGTCGAACTCCTTGAGAATGGAAGCCCGAGAGGGAAGAAAGATGCTGCTACTGCTCTTTTTAACTTATGCATATATCAGGGTAATAAGGGCAGAGCAGTGAGGGCTGGGATCATCACTGCATTGATGAAGATGCTGACAGAGTCCGACGGTGCCATGGTGGATGAGGCTCTGACCATACTTTCAGTTCTAGCTGGCCATCAAGAGGCTAAGATCGCCATTGTTAAGGCTTTCACTATACCTGTTTTGATCGATCTTTTGAGAACCGGGTTGCCAAGGAACAAGGAGAACGCTGCTGCTATACTGCTGGCATTGTGCAAGAGAGATGTCGAAAACCTTGCCTGTTTAAGTAGGCTGGGTGCTGCCATTCCCTTGACGGAGATTACCAAGAGTGGTACAGAGAGAGCCAAGAGGAAGGCAACTTCATTATTGGAATTGCTTCGAAAGCTGCAACAACAGCAACAGCAACAGCAACAGCAACAATAGCAACATGGACTTGTGTAGTATGTGCAATTTTCATTTTTTTTACCCTTCTTTTTGTGGGTGTCTTCTCTTTCTTCTTCCTTGTTTTGTTTTACTTTATTTATCATTTAGCACTGTCACACAATTTCTTTGTGAGTCTGTCAATGCATGAGATTGAAAAAGCCACTCTCATTGCTATTGTATTTATTTATTCCTTTTTTACTTGGTAATTAAGGGTGTGAAAGAAATCCAGTTCTTCTGTAATCAGTTCTTACAAGGATTTTGCTTTTGTCATTCAATCAAAATTTGCTCGAGTTACACTTGATTGTGTACTTTTATTTGCATTCTCTAATAAAGTAAAGTGGATGCTGTTATTGATTACATTTCCAACAAGTATAAAACGGGCACTAGTATCTGTGATCTGTCCCCCGGGGAGGGGGGGGGGGGGGTTGATAGCAGGCCCATAATCCCTCAGGGTAGCGTAAAGGGTGGATGTCCAAAGACGTCAAGCTCAAGGCCCTTGAACTGGGCATCATCCTTTGAGTCCTTTCTACAAATATCAATTCTTAGGTAAGGATGATTATTTCTAGCATTAAGGTGATTAATCATTTATTTTTAGATGAATTTTAAATTTAAGGGTGACTAATAATTTTTCCAGTAGTTATTTAAATAATAGTCACCTATAAATAAATTATTAATAATTCACATAATAGTATTAAAAAATCATCCTAAAATGATCCTTCTCAAATGTATGTCATATTCAGTTTGATTTTCTTACATTTTACAACATTACTCTATATTGTTTTTTGTGTAAAATCTTGTCACTCAGAACTTTCATAAATATTATACTGTTGAACTACTTTTAAATCTACTGAGATATATCTATTTTAAATAAAGAGCCGCCTAAATTTAGGTCATATTCAAGTCAAGATGGATTCCCCCTCTCATCCTCTCCTCTCCTCTCCTCTCCTCTCATCTCACACTTGTGATCCTCCGCTGTAAACCCTAATTTTTTTATATACTCCTTCCTCATCTTTTCTAGTTTGTTGGGTTGTTAGCCTGCTACTACCTTAGTTATGGCCCATGGCAAGTGACGTTTACTTTGATTTCTTCAATCGACTTTAACAGATAGTGTTGTTGTTGTGTTCTTCTACTTAATTTTCTTCTCGTTGTGAGAGTTAAGTTTTCTCTCTTTTTAATAAGTTTCAGAGTTTCCCAATTTAGGTTTTGTTTCTCACCTTTTGTTTGTTATTTCTGTTTGTTTATTTGTGCAAGTTATTATCAGTGTATTTAACTTAATTAGAGAGTATTTCTTTTTGATAACTTTATCCGTTAGTTACTTAGTTTCATTGGTTTTGATTATGAATTATTAAAATCAAAAGACGTAATTTGTGACTAGAATACAACAAGAAACTCCCAGTGTAAGTCCCGCTTTTGCGGGGTCTGGGGAGATCCAGCTGTAGGCAGCTTTACTTCTACCGGTATTCCTACCTATAGAGAGGTTGATTCCATAAGATAATTTGTGACTAGAATAATATTGCAAATATATAACCAGTAGAAAGTAACATTAACTTTATTAAAATAGACATTTGTTTTTATATTTTAGATTTATATGACTTTTTATTAACCAACTGTCCTTTTGTATTAAAAAAGATCATAAGGCCCTTGTGATCCATTGTTTGCTACCTAATCCATCAAGTAATCACGGTTTAGTATGGGTTTTTGAGCCGGCTAACTCCTCACATCCACCACCGATGGACTTTAATAAGCAGAAAAGAATAATCATCATTCATGACCATCATGTTCATCATCAATCATCACCTCTACCAAATGATCAAGCTTTCAGGAGGTCAAATAGTTATCAAATTCTACTTAACGGATGTATAAACGGATGATGCATGAGAAGGTATTTAAAAAAGTGATGATATATGTTTTACAATAAAATACTTTTAAATATCTTATCTCAACTCAAATAAATGCGCTATGATTTAAACTTATTAAATTTTTAATAATTACAATTAATTATGAATTTGACAGATTAAATATTCAATGGTTATAGTGACGGGTACAAATGATACCATAATCGGATCAACAATATTCGTGAGTCCTCGATGAGATATTATATATGTAAATCTGGCAAAATTTATCCGATCCAAACGAACCAAAACTAGGCCCCTACGGAATCCGCAAGAGTTGAACCGATTTCAATCCAAAACCCGAAATTGAACTTTGTTTTTCATGAGAGGACTAAACATACTGAGATACAGGGGCGAAGCCAGGAAATTAGAAGAAGGGGGTCGGAATTAATCTGACTTCTTTGAGACAACGGAATGGAATTGATATTTACATCACAAGGTGATGGTGATGGTGGTTGTGGTTGAGTAAAATCGTTTCCATCTTTTTCATTCAATGGCGGGTTTTCGGATTTCGAATTTGAAGGTAACGACGAATATTCCTTACCTCTCTTTTTGAAATATCTTTGCATTTTTGCCTACAATTAAAATTAAACATATAAATCAAACATTTATGAGATCCCTAAACTATAACCAATGATTAATTAGCATATAAGTCACAAGATAAATGACCAAAACCACTACAATTGTATCCAACAATTGAAATCCAACAATTGCATCCACCAATTCAAATAAATGGCAAAACCCTAGAATTAAGCAACGCAAACCCAAAACCCACCCACGGTGTCTTCTTCAAGCCTCAAACATGAGAATTAAAATCAAAGTATCAAACTAATCTACAAATTCATATTTAACCTACAATTGAAATAAAACCTACAAATTGAGATTTGAGAACGCACAAATTTGGATAGAGATGTGAGGCCGTGAGGGCCTAGTTGCGCTGCGCAAACAGCAAATTCGTTGGCAGTGGGTGGTGGACGGTGAGTTAGCGATGCGGTGCAGGTGTCAGGTGGGCCGATGGGCAGTGGGGTGAGTTGGGTTTGGGCAATGGAGTGGCAAAAAATTGAAGGTCGAAGGAGACAGCTGGCCTTACGACCTCAAACGCGAAAGAGCACTGGTTTTAAAAACAAAAACAACAAAAAAAAAGTTGGGAAAAAATATAGGAAGGAGGAGGTTTGAACTTGTGACCTCAAGCACACTAAGCCAAGGCACTAACCGCTAAGCCATTGAAAATTTCATGTTTATCTTCAACAAATATAATACATATACTCAGCTTTTTATTTTTTTAATTTTTTGACATATATATAATTTTTTTTTTGAGAGGGGGGTCGGGTGACCCCACTGACCCCCCCTTGGCTACGCCCCTGCTGAGATAGATTGTCAATTTATTCAGGAACGTCTTCTCTCCAAAAATCTTGAGACAACTTATATTCCTTCGAAGTATCAAATTGCGGAAATCTCCACCAAAGCATTGGGCAAACTATAATTCCAATTTCTAAGAAGCAAGTTGGGCATAGTAAATTTATATGCAC
The DNA here is from genome assembly GCA_017589665.1 of Selenicereus undatus. Lineage (NCBI taxonomy): Eukaryota > Viridiplantae > Streptophyta > Magnoliopsida > Caryophyllales > Cactaceae > Selenicereus > Selenicereus undatus. The sequence goes on along the minus strand of JACYFF010003369.1, from coordinate 86,063,123 downwards.
CAACTTGAGGGGAAATTGTAATTATTCTCACAATATGTTTTGCACCTTACTTAGGCGCCAAGCTAGGATTTGGGCGGCAATATAGGCGTGTGGCAACATGTATAATTAACATGTATCATGCATATGATGCAAACATATTCTGACATTCAGTTCCATAAGCACCTTATATGTACCCAGGTTCCTCTACTAGTATCATTAATAGTAGACAAGAAGTAATGTGCTCTAGTCAAAGATTCAGTTCTATAAGCAACCCATATATCACAATGTATTAACTTAAAACATTCAGAGCCTTTAATTATTTTCACGAATTAGAAACGACAAATGTGTTTGCTTTTCTCTAAAACACACATCACAAAATTTACTGCAATTCATGTTACCACAACTTTCAAAACTACTATAAAATAAAGACATAACTATTTTAGAAGGATGGCCTAGCCTTTGGTGCCAAAGATCATGGGTGACAACCTTATTGACTTTAACATCTTCTGTTTGAAATTCGTTGAAAAAATAGACCTCTCTTCTCTGTTCACCCACTTGAACCGACCTTCTAATAGTATGGTCATGTATCACACAACACTTATCAGTAGAAATTATTGTACAAAATAGTTTATTTATGAGTTGCATAATAGAAATTAAATTGCAATTTAAATTGGGTACATATAAGACATCCAAAAGAGTTATTTTGGTGTGACGTTGAACCCTTCCATGTTTACTAGCCATGCCAGTTTCATCTTTAGGAAGCTCGACTGGTATTGGGTGTGTCTCATAGATATGACTCAATTTTCTCAAATCACCGGTCATATGGCATAAAGCTCTGCTATCCAAAATCCACTCTTCTTTACCTGAGAGTTTGTCATAACCTGATTTGGGGACGTTGATTAAGCTCAGAAGCCGTTGGAATTGCTGGGCTCGATCTGAGACTTGGAGCTGCTGTCTGGGAGCTTTCTGATTCTGACCTACGCTGCTCCTCGGCCTACCCCTGCACCACATGCACAACCAATGTTCCTTGACCATGTCTGCCTCCAGCTCGACTCCTTGTCCTTTGTGTCCCCTTCCATGGCCACACGAACCCACCGCCTTTAGCAACCCAATCAGCCGGGTATCCTATTAATTTGAAGCAATTTGCTTCCTCATGCCTGAACTCACTACAATGCTTACACATATGTGATGGCCACACGAACCCACCGCCTTTAGCAACCCAATCAGCCGGGTATCCTATTAATTTGAAGCAATTTGCGTCCTCATGCCTGAACTCACTACAATGCTTACACATATGTGATGTTTGGTTGGATGTAATATAATGACAATGTAATGTAATCAACTTTGCAATGCAATTATAATTGCTTAATTAGTTTGTGATAATCATAATTATAAGATAGTTTTTTTATTGCTATACTCTCATACAACCAAACAAAATAATGAAAACACAATTACAAACTTGTTTGCATTACAAGGTTAATTGTATCTAACCAAACATTACAATAGGTCTTTCTCCTTGAGTTTGCGCCATCTTGAGTGTGGTCACGCAACCTCAGCCGCATTCTCTTGCTTACTCTCATGTTGAGTAATCACACTTTTGTGGTTCTCTTCTTGCATAACCATGCTGAAGATCTTGTCAAGCGAAGGAAGAGGTTCTTCGGTAATAATGTGAAAAATGACGAATATATGTGTAGTCTTATAAATATGAAAAACTACGAATATAAATATTATTTTACATGATTTATAAGTTGTAACATCCTTTTACTATTTAATGATATCACTTTTTTTTCAATTTAATACATAGTTATATAATTTGGGAGGATTTGGACTTTTAAGCCGTGCTTGTTTAGGATTGAGCATTTATCTTTACGTGTTATGGCCTTTCATTTTCAAAGGAATCCCAGATTAACTTTTCATCAAATCATATAT